>CM050517.1:102000581-102525581 GCA_027563665.1 Antrozous pallidus
ATGTCTGTGCTAAGACAGGACACTTAGGACATCCACCCATTAAACGGCATCCATCTCAAGGAAAGGAACACGGTAAATACATTTTCTCCATAAAGAAAGCCATTCATCATTACTCTCATTAATCAAAGGCGATGGGTAACCAGCCATAAAGCCCTCTAGCATTTTCCTAACGACGACGGTTCCTCAGCTGAGTGACACGCTCTCTGCTGCAGCCAAGATGACAGTCTGTGAGCGCAAGTGCCGAGTGAGAGGCGGCTGGCCCGGGGAGAACTGAACGGAGAGGACAGACAGCGTCCCGGGGACCGGGGAGGCGGCCTTTAGAAATCGTTTCGACAGAAGAACGGTCTAGAAGGGGCTCGCACACGCTGCACCTCCGGCGACCCTGCCACGTGGGCCGATGAGTCTGGAAGGCAGAGTTCACGGGCCGGTCGTGCTACCTGCTCCCGGCGAGAGCAAGACGAAGGCGGAGGCGCCGGGCCCGGGACTGCCACTCTGCCACTCTGTCACAGCCCCCACCCCCTGCGGCCAGCGCCCGCCCCTCGGCACCCACAGAGCCGGGTCAGGCCGCCCCGCCTCCCCGCCCCCTCGGGAGTCCCGGGCTGCGGCCTCCATTCGGATAGGGAAGAGCAGCCTGCGGGGCGACTGACGCTTCAGGCTGAGATGAAGGCGAGGGCGGGGTGGCTCATGCGAAGGGCCTCTGAGGAGGATTAAGTCCCGTGACGTGAGAAGCCGCGAGTGTCGAACCGGAGGAGACAGGTGCTGAAGTGCGACGTGCCGGTCGGTGACATGAGAGGTCAGATCGAGCGGCAATAGAGCCGTGGTTATCGCATGCGGCCAGAGGGGGCCTGCCCATCGGCATTTAGCAGACAGTTTTCGGAGTGGCGGCTTTGATCTTGCTCTGCGCAGAGTGGGCGCGCTCTGCGGCTCTGTGGCCCGGCAGACACGCGGCCGAGCGCTGCCGTTTAAAGTTCAGGAACCGTTTGCTGTCAGGAAGTCTAGCCGAAAGGGCCGGGGGTTGCCGACCAATGTCAGAAAGCCTGGGGGCCTTGAAGTGTTCCGCCAGCTTCACCCCAACATGGGCAAGGCAGTTCTACTGAAAAGGGGAACATTCGCTTTGGCAGGTGGCATCGGAAGCGAAGCATTCTCTCTGCACTACGGGCCGACATGGAGACCCCGGGTCTTCACGCCAAGGGTCCCGGACGTCTACCGAAGGCACCGGGTCAAAGTTAACGAGGCCGAGTCCCAGCGATGCTGCCCCTCCTGCGTCCTCCCCCAGACGCAGTCACCCAGGGCTCCGGTGGGCCTGTGCGAGCACGGGCACTGGTCTGGGGGAGACAGCCACACACGGGCTCGCACACGCTGCACCTCCGTCCGCACCCGTCCACAGACACCCACACCCGACGCCAGCACAGAGGCGGCAGGAGCCGGCTCCTATTCCAAGTGCAAAACCCACCGTGGTCACTGTCCACAGGGAGACATAGGAGGATGGTCTGTGACTTGGGATCGCGCAGAGATTTCTCTGACAGACTCCAGCAATAAGCCTTAAAGAGCAACCCATTTTAAAAGTCTGTTCATCAGAAGATACTGAGGAAGCGAACTGATCATGTACAGAACGTCAGAAAATGGTCAGAAAGCATCTAGGCGGCAAAGTACTCATTTTAACATAGAGGGTGCCCCCCAAATGTATACACACACTTTGAATAATCACAAAGGCAGTGTTTATTAAGATACATTTCATTTTCAAAATGGAGCTCTTGGCTGTTAAGTGTATATACATTTCTGGGGGGGGGGACACCTTGTACATATTAAAGATTCGGGAAAGATCTGCATCTTTTTCGTAAACCTGACTGAAAAGTGAGCAGAATATGGGAACAGAGACGTCACAAAAGAAAAGAGGGGTGAGTCGCCAATGAGCACACGTGGGCTGCAGGGAAAGGCAAAGCCCCTAAGCAGGCAACGCTCTTCCTGGCTGCGTGAAGGGGGCTCCCAGCCATCGGGAAAACACTGGCTGGTGCCCCGTATGTGCCCCGGCCCATCTAGCAGAGTGGGGAACCGCCAGCCCCGTCCACGCCTGCGTCCACAGACATGATCCCAGAAACGAACCCCAACAGAGCCAACGCCTCAGCTTGTTCCCACCGTGTCTCCCACTTCTTGGAAGGCTCTTTACTGGCCCCCAGACTTCCCAGTGCTGCCCCCCCAGTCCCGGGAGGAGAGGCGCTGCCTGTACCCCCTGTCCCGGAAGGACAGTGCTGCCTGTACCCCCTGTCCCGGGAGGAGCGGCGCTGCCTGTACCCCCTGTCCCGGAAGGACAGTGCTGCCTGTACCCCCTGTCCCGGGAGGACGGTGCTGCCTGCACCCCCTGTCCTGGGAGGAGAGGCACTGCCTGCACCTCTGTCCCGGGAGGACAGTGCTGCCTGCACCCCCTGTCCCGGGAGGAGAGGCACTGCCTGCACCCCCTGTCCCGGGAGGAGAGGCACTGCCTGCACCCCCTATCCCGGGAGGACGGTGCTGCCTGCACCCCCTATCCCGGGAGGAGAGGCACTGCCTGCACCCCTGTCCTGGGAGGAGCACAGCGGGTCGGACACCCAGCTGTCGGGGAGCTGGCGCCTCGGTAGCAGGACGGCAGAGGACCATGATCTGCCACAGCCCTTGGCTTTAGTTGATTTCACTGTCTGTCTGGTCGCTTTTACTTGGCAGCCCTTCCCTGCTGTTGCTTTGCTCTCATTGTTTTTGGACTGGTTCCCCGAGGGGGTTGGGGCTGGAGGGACATTTCCAGGTGGCTGTTCTGAAGCAGGTTTTTGGTTTACCATATTTTCTGGAGTATAAGACGACTGGGTGTATAAGACGACCCGCAACTTGTCCAGTTAAATTGTAGAGTTTGAGATATACTCGCCATATAAGACTACCCCTCTTCCAACGCACTCCAAATAAAATTTAAAAAAATCAGATTTGATTTCAATATGGTAATTTTGAGAAGATTTTCCAGTATTAAAAGTCATCTTATACACCGGAAAATACGGTATTTTTTTTTTTTAGGAAAAGGACCTGGTGACTAAGTTGTTTCACCACAGCCTCCAGGGAGTCTGGCCTGTACCGGTTTTATTACCAAGTAATGGGTGAGTCTTTGGCTCTCACCCAACAACAGGGGAGGAGCTGGGGCAACTGCTTGGGTTCAAGGCCGCCCCTGCCTCTGGCCAGCTATTTTGGGGGAACTTTCCGCCTCCATTCCCTGCGAAGGCAGTGTTACCCCTTAAGGCTGCTGCGAGGAATGAGGGAGCTTATGCCTGTCCAGCGCCTGGCCAGGAGGGTGGGTGCCCAACGGGTGTTAGTCAATCTCATCGGCGCCAGCTGTCCTCACCGTCGATGAAAACATGGAGCCGGTCCCGGTGCTCAGCGCCCGGAAACGCACCAGTCACGGGCTCTGTGCGTGCGTGGCGGGCATCGCCACGTGTCCTGCGCGATGCGTGCCCCTTCCCATTTAGAGAAGCCCTCGAGGGAGGGGACAGCAGAAATAACACACACAAGCCATCGCTGGACACGTGACTTACAGCCGTTCCCGTGCACTTTGCATGCGTTTAGACGTGGGAGTATGAAGTCACATGATTTAAGATCCTCTAGAGGAAGGTGATGGCTGCCAGAGCAATGCTTTCGTTCTGAGGGAGCGCTCACCCGCATTTACTGCTGCTGCACCCGCGCCTCCCCACCGCTCACACACGACGCGTCCCCGTGCGGGGCAGGTCCACGCCAGCCTCAGTGCCGTCGTCCGGGCCCTCCCCCAGCACGCCCACCGGAGGGCACGGAAATGCCAACGGGTCTTGGAAACCCAGACCTCCGGGTTCTCCTTCACGCCCCTGCACTGACCCCTTTCTAGACGCTTCATCAGGTGACACGCCGTTCTCCCCACGATGCAGCCGGTGCCGGCCGTGTTGGGCCCACGGGCTGGCAGCTGCCTCCTCCCTAGCTCCCCGGCGGCTTGGGCGTCCCATCGGGCTAACCACCCACAGCCTGTCCGAGGAGGCTTCTCGCGGCTCGGCCCTGGCCAGGCCTTCACCCCTGGTTCCTGTCCTTGTTCATTGCACACACCGCTGGTCCCCTCTCAGCACACCGTCCTGACCCAATTCGCTGTTTTACAAAGCGAGTCTCCTCCACAGGAAGTCACGGTGCTGTGTCCTTCCAAGTTCGGAAACACTGACCGCAGGCCCTGGGGGCTACAAAAACGGGGTCCTTTGTCTAACATCTGAACCGCCCCCCCCCTCCGCAGACCAGCTGGCCACGGCTGGAGGGCGGGCGGGGTCTAGATGCCCAGGATGACATGACCCGTCTGTCCAGGGCTCCGTCCTCCACCCCCGGCTGCCATATCACAGAGCACGCCCGAGGGCCTTCCTGCCGATGAGCCCGCGCATCCCACAGAGCACACTGTCCCTTCGATCCATCAGCCAGACGTTCGGGAAACAGGAACAGATGGGCCGCATAACAGGAGCGTTCCCAAGAGCTCACCATCGATGATGTAACAAACGCCTATCCCGTTGCCTCCGCACTGGCTCTGCCAAAAAAACTCCCCCTACCGCCCGCTCCCCTCCTCCCATTTCCTTCCTCCCCGACGCCCCTCTGAAGTTAAAGGCGCACATCTCCCGGTGCTTTAGCATTTCAGGAATCAGCCCAGCGGCACGGCTCTGCTTGAGCAACGATTTGTGGACCAGGAGGTCCCAGTTCGATTCCCGGTCAGGGCGCAGGCCCGGGTTGCCAGCTGAATCCCCAGTGTGGGGCGTACAGGGGGCAGCCGATCCATGATTCTCTCTCATTACTGGTGTTTTTATCTCTCTCTCCCTCTCCCTTCCTCACTGAAAGCAAAAAAAAAAAAAAAAAAAAAAAAAAAAAACCTATCTGATAAAAGAGTAATATGCAGATTGACCATCAATCACTCCACACAGGGTGGCCACACAAGGTGGCCATCTCCATGTGGTCAAAGATTCTGCCCCCATGTGGACACAAGATGGCCACCACAAGATGGCCAGCAGGGGAGGGCAGTTAGGGGAGACCAGGCCAGCAAGGGAGGGCAGTTGTGGGGGGACTCAGGCCTGTAGGGGAGGTCAGTTGTGGGGAACCCAGGCCTGTAGGGGAGGGCAGTTGGGGGGACGCGAGCAGCAGGGGAGGGTAGTTGGGAAGGATGACCAGCCCTGCAGGGAGGGCAGTTAGGGGTGACTGGGCCAGCATAGAAGGGCAGTTAGGGGCAATTGGGCCAGCTGGGGAGCAGTTAGGTATCAATCAGGCTAGCAGGGGAACAGTTAGGGGATGATCAGGCTGGCAGGCAGAAGCAGTTAGGGGCAATCAGGCAGAGGCAGGCAAGCAGTTGAGAGCCAGCAGTCCTGGATTGTGAGAGGGATGTCCAACTGCCCGTTTAGGCCTGATCCTACTTCAAGAATATCCCTCAAGGGGTCCCAGATTGGAGAGGATGCTGGCTGGACTGAGGGACAACCCCCTCCCATGCACAAATTTTGTGCACTGGGCCTCTAGTAAAAAATAGAACACTTCAGACACTGGCATGTTTCAGGCAGAACGGGCAGTATTAAGACGTTCTAGCCTGCAAATCTTTGAGAAATGTACAACACCCAATCCCCCCCCCCCCCCCCCCCCGTAACAGCCCCAATTTCAGGCTCTGAGATGAGACATTTATTTCAAAACTGTTATACATCAAAAGGTAATAAACAAGAGGACACACTGCCCGCCTCGGCCTTCTGTTGGACAAACCGCGGTAACGCCTCTCCCAACAGCCGGAGTGGGCTTTTCCGAACACGCACATTGACATTCTCCCAGATTTGTGATATTATTCAGCACATAATTCACCTAAACTCCACACCACTCTCCAATCTTATAGATTTCTTTCTAAACGCACTGGGATTTCCAAAGTTCAATACAATACACGGACATTTCAAAGCAAATGCTCACTGAATTTCAAATTGTAACCGATAAATTTCCAGGGTTTTCTCTAATAAACAACAGGCCAGAATCAAAAAGAGAAACCAGTAGTTGTACAAACTCACTCTCCTTCCAAATGGTAATTTTCCAAATGAAAGGAACAAAATCCATGGCCACGCGAGCTGCTCCAAATGAAAGCGAACGCCCTTCAAGTCCTTGTGAAAGTCACTCGCTGACGAGGAAAACAGGAGGCAGGGCAAGCCTTCAGGAGAGGGTGTCAAGTTCAAGGTCGGGAAGGCGAGCGAGTCACAGTTCAACCTACACGTCAGTGGCTTGGGCTCTCGGCAGAGTCCCAGCTCACGTTCAGCTCTCATCACCCTGACTCCCCCAGGTGGAAGGTCACGGGCGCTGGGCCATCTGAAACAGCACGAGTCTGTGGTGCCCATGACCCCCATGGGGCCTCCAGACTGTCAGTCAGAAGACGGGGGTGTGTGTCAGAGGAAGAGAGTGGCCGGGACTCCGCCCGCTTCGCCATCGGAATGCCCCGGGGAACCCACTGAGCAAGTGGTGGTGAGTCGTGGTGTGCCCGCTACAGACAGGCTCTCTGTGAAGAAGGAGGCGAGGAAGGAGAGGGGGAAATGTTGACATTTTTCAGATTACGTGGGTTCAAGTTTCTCCCCATCTCATGTGACCTCTGCTAATTCTGATCTTCTCTAGGAACCTCGGCATTGTCTCAGCTATAAATAGTGACAGAGGAGGAGAGGGATACCCCAGCAAGAGCCTCTTAGAGTTTGGTCATGCTCCATTGACTTTGGGGATATATGTGTATATACATGTGTACATACATGTATGTGCATATATACACTGAGTGACCAGATTATTATGATCTTTGAACGCATAATAATCTGGCCACTCAGCGTGTGTGTGTATTAGAGGATTAGAGGCCGGGTGCATAAATGCATGCATGGGTGGGGTCCAGCCAGCCTGGCCTGGGAGAGGGGACATGGGTGGTTCTGCCTGCTGGTCGAACTCCTGGTCAAGGTGACAACTTGCATACTAGCCTTTTATTATATAGGATACACACCGAGTGGCCAGATTATTATGCGTTCAGAGATCATCATCTGGCCACTCAGTGTGTATCACATATAGACACAATCTTTCTTATATCTCCTTACGCAGAGTTTAGAAATCTTAGCATTATAGCAACATCCCAGGGCATACAGATGACATCACAGGTGATGCTGACCCTCCACCCAAGCGCCTTCAAATCGACTGTCCTAGCTGGTCCTACAGAGCGGTGACAGCTGTCGTTAGTACTGAACGGAGAAGAAGGCTCATCTGTCCGGGCGATGCTGCTGCTGACTCACGCGATGGCCGTGTGCGATCACTGTAATGGCGCGTCATTTCCCAGGCGGGGGGCTGAGTGGGCTCATCTATATATATAAAAGCCTCAGCAACTGCCCAACTGGTAGCTATGACGCACACTGACCACGAGGGGGCGGGAGCCGCCGAGCTGCGGTGACGTGGCAGCTGCAGTTCTCAGGTGACACACCTGGAACCAGAAAGGAGGGACCCTGATTCCGATTCCAGCGTGTGTCATCTGAAAACCACCCTCTCACACTCCGAGACCCCTTGAGGATGTTGGAGAGCCGGTTTCGGCCTGATCCCCGAAGGCCAGGCCTCTAGTTACAAACTAATATGAAATCCCCATGGTACAGCCGACGACTTAGATGACACAGAAAGCTCAGGGCCATTCGGAAGCCACCCAGAAACGAAGTCCTTTAAGACCAGCTGGGAGGAGGACCGAGGCCTGGTCATCTCAGCAGTGACACAGGTCACCGCTGCTCGGAGACGCGGTGGCCTCGTCCTCCCAGTGCTCCGCCCTCGACAAACCTGGCGCTAACCAGTCCCTCAAAAACCAGCCAGGCCCCGCGAGTCCTGATTGCTTGTTTTTCAAGTTCCCCAAGACCTTCTCTCCGCTGCAGGAAACATCCACGCTCCTTTCCCAGCCGGTTCCCGGATCGCAGTCTGACTCCGGGAAAGGGAGGCTGGTCCAGGCGGCTCAGAGGGACAGCGGTAGAGCAGCGTCTAGCCCCCCTCCCCTCCCTTGTAAGAAAATGATGGAAACTCAGGTGGGGCTTCCCCTGGGATCGGGACGCGGGCCCCTTCTCTCTGTGGACCAGTGGCGCCGGGGAACCTCTCCATCCTCCGGCCTCAGTGGTGCGTCCGTGCCGGAGCGTGAGGTCCCCGGTGGAAGCACCAGACCGTCTGTGAACTAACCCACCCCGCAGGCGGTCTCCCTGTGCCCGCACCCCGCTGTCTGTGAAGCACTGACGGACCAAGGCTCCGCTCGGAGGGAGCAGGGCTACTAGCCTCTCTTCCCCCGTCCTCGGGCGTTCGCTTCTCAGGAAAAGACCGGTGAATGAGCCGGGCACCGGAGCTGGCTTTCCCCCCACAGCCCCGACAAAGCTTCCGAGCGGCCGAGGAGCCCTTCACCACGTTCGTCCCGGGAACCAGGGAGCCCCTGTGCGCGCTCAAAGGCTGACACAACGGTGGCGTTTCACACCCCAAACAGTGCCGGCCGGCCACAGGCTGGGCACCACAGGGGGCACCACAGGCTGGGCACCACAGGGAGCCCCACGGGACCGGGAAGGGCGGCGTTAGCCTCGGGCATGACCTCGCTGAGGAGGGCACCACAGCGCTCTGGCAGGAGGGCGGCCACTCCTCTTTGCCCACCGAGGCCGCTCGTCCTCGCTCCTTATCCACGGAGACGAATGGGGCCGCCCAGCGAAACGGCCACCGGGTCTGTCCAGGGCGGCGCTCCTGCTGCTTTTGGAAACGCGAGCTCGTCCGGCTTCCGTGGTAACGACTGAGGCTGCATGGCCAGGTCAGGACAGTGACATGTACGTTACCATTTCCTTTTTCAATACACCACACGAGTGTGGCTGCTCCTCACCCGCCCCGGCTGCTCCTCACCCGCCCCGGCTGCTCCTTACCCCGCCCCAGCTGCAGCTCTCTTCCCCCAGAAGCTCGGCTCAAACCCTGCAGGGATGTGTCAGGGCCCCCGTGTGACCCAGAGCTCCACCAGATGGTGTCTCCACCCACAGTCTGCTTGCCACTTGTGTGGCTGTGGCCGTGGGAGCTGGTACGAGGGGCATCCGCTGACAATCAGCCAAAGCCGAGTCACTGAGTGAGCGAAAAGGAGGTAACTTACAGGACGGCGAGTTCAGGATGCACTTGATTGACGGATTCTAAACTGTGCGGCCAGGTCCTCGGGGCTCAAGTGCCTCAGACCCCGCCCCGGCCCTCAGTGCCAGGTGCGGAGCTGCCTGCCCTTCCCTGCCCACCCTTCCCTCCAGCTGCAGCAGGAGAGTGTGTCTGTGTATGTGTTGGGGGAGCAGGGGGGCATCTCAGAGGCTCTGGGGACACAGCATGGCCCAGCCCCTCCCTCCAGCTGCAGCAGAAGAGTGTATGTGTGTGTTTGTGTGTGTGAGTGAGTGTGTATGTGTGTGTGTGTGTGTATGTTGGGGGGGCAGGGGGGCATCTCAGAGGCTCTGGGGACACAGTATGACCCAGCCCCTCCCTCCATCTGCAGCAGGAGAGAGTATGTGTGTGTTTGTGTGTGTGTGTGTGTGTGTGAGTGAGTGTGGGTGTGTCTGTGTGTGAGTGAGTGTGTGTGTGTGTGTGTATTGGGGGGTCAGGGGGGCATCTCAGAGGCTCTGGGGACACAGCACGACCCAGCCCCTCCCTCCAGCTGCAGCAGGAGAGTGTATGTGTGTGTTTGTGTGTGTGTGTGTGTGTGAGTGTGTGTGTGTGTGTGTGAGTGTGTGAGTGTGTGTGTGAGTGTGAGTGTGTGTGTGAGTGTGTGTGTGTGTGTGTGTGAGTGTGTGTGTGTCTGTGTGTGAGTGTGTGTGTGTGTGTGTGTGTGTGTCTGTGTGTGAGTGTGTGTGTGTGTGTGTGTGTGTGTGTATGTTGGGGGGTCAGCGGGGCATCTCAGAGGCTCTGGGGACACAGCACGACCCAGCCCCTCCCTCCAGCTGCAGCAGGAGTGTGTGTGTGTGTGTGTGTGTGTGTTGGGGGGCAGGGGGGTATCTCAGGGGCTCGGGGACACCGCACTGCCCACCCACACTGAGGCCTGCAAGCATCCCTCTCTTGCCCTCTCTCTTCCTCTCTGAAATCAATAAAAATATATATATGAAGAGAGAAAGAGAAGGAGGAGGGGGAGGAGGGGGGAGGGGGGGAGGAGGAGAAGGAAGAAGAGGAGGAGGAGAAAGAGAAGGAGGAGGGGGGGAAGGGGGGAGGAAGAGGAGGAGGAGGAGGAGGAGGAGGAGGAGGAGGAGGGGGAGGCAGACGCATGCTCAGTGTGTGCAGCCCCGGGCCAGGCTGTGTGGCAGATGTGAGAGTAGGTTTGATAGTAAAGAGAAGCAAGTAGGCTCCTGACCAACAATTAATCTCTACCAAATATTAAGTTTAGGAATGATTATACATTGAGGCTACATTTCTTAATACATTTCCTCCCATAAATTGTCCCTAGTCTATAACCCGGTTTTAACTAAAATCCATCACTCCGAGCACCTCCCATCTCGCTCTATTTCCGGCACCGTTTCTCATCAGAGCCCTTTAGCTTTAATGCGATCGGGCAGAGCATCCCATTACGGAGGCCAAGATGAAGCTCTTTTTCGGAGAAAGCGGTTACCGCGAGGGCAGGGGGAGATCACCCCAGTTCCTGGCTGCAGACACGGGCCACAGTGGGCACAGCCTGAGGGGCGGGGGCGAGGCGAGGGGGGGGGCAAAGGGGGTGTGGGGACAGAAAGAGGCTTTGCTTGGGGGTGATGCAGGTGATGTTCCATTGAGTTGTACACTTGAAACCTGCATGGCTCTGTGAACCAATGTCACCCCAATAAATTCAATTTTCAAGAAAGACTAATAAGCTGAGTGCTCACAGAAAGATGTTAACGGTGGAGTTTGTGCCGAGGGACTACCCGTTCGCAGCTGAGCCGGGAAGAGCCCTTGAGGTGAGAGGTCAGGGCGGGGTCAGCAGCTGGCGCTGCAGGCCCGAAGGAACTCGGCGCCGGGATGAATGGCAGTGAGACCTGCCAGCTTCCAAACGTGTCCCACGTGCCAGGCACCGCACTGCCTGCTTTAACGATTCAGTCCTTGAACCTCTGCCGTAACGTGAGTGAGAGCTGACTTCCGTTTACGACAAGGAAATTTGGACAAACTGCCTGCCGACGTGGCTCTGTGGTCAGCCTAGGAACCAGGAGGTCACGGCGCGATGCCCGGTCGGGCACAGGCCCGGATTGCAGGCTCCACCCCCAGTGCGGGCGTGCAGGAGGCAGCACTCAATGACTCTCTCCCAGATAGATCCCTCTCTCTCCCGACCTCTCTGAGATCGGTACAGATGTATCTGAACAACACCAACGAGAGAAACTGAGACAGTCACCCAGCTAGTGAGCGTGAGAACCGGAGTCCGAGCGCCTACAGGACAAGGCCCGTGGCCGCCCCTCTCTCCAGGCTTCCGGCCCCCGGCGGTTCCGAGCCCAGGATCCCAACAGAGTGCTGGGCGCCGGGTGTCCTTCCGCCCCACTCCTGCGTGCGCCTGTCTCCGCACTGTGGCGATCGATCGCACTCGGCCGTGAAGACCCTCGCCGGACGGTAAGCCTGTCCTGCTGGCGAAGCCGGCCTGCTCCTTCCTGTCCCGGGAGCTTTCTCCCCTACAGGAGGCACGTCCACCGGGCCCTGGCAGCACCTCAAGCGCTCCTGGCCTGAGACGCAGGGTGGCGGGGAGGGACCCCCTAGAACGGTCCCCAGGGCAGACCCTCCACCATCGCCTGAGCTTCTCCGGGAATGTCACCAACCAGGAGACATTCAGCTTTCCCCGTGTCTCCTGCTGGCTCGTGCCGGGGCGTCCGAGAGCGGAGCTGAGAGCCACATCTGACGGGGCATCCGCTTCCTCACCAGGGCGCGCTCCTCCCAGGACAGCAGACGGCAGAGGGAACCGCACCGACTGACGCTCTGGTCTCGGGTTGGGCGGGCCAGGGGGGCTGGGGGGGGAGTGGGAAGACAAGCATCATTAAGTCTCTGGGCACTATTTCTGCTTTCAAAGGAAATTCCTCTTTAATTTGAATCACTTTCTAACAGCAGAGGATGGCCTGCAGATCTTGGGAAACCTTGCCTTTTCTGCCCACTCCGCCGGGTTATGAGAAATGAAGGGGCTCTGGCTCTGAGGACAAGACCAGGCGATTCCTGCTTTCCCACGCAGGCGAGGAAAACGGCGACGGCAGGTGCTCTCCATCATCCGCTTTACCGTCCCCGAGCACGCTGGACACGCGTGTGCACGCGCACCGCGCCCCTTCGTGTCCAGGCCGCGTCGTTTCAGTGCGGACCCGAGTGGGCGACTTGGGGCGGCGAGGGAGTTGGATGCCGGCCACGGTTCTCCAGTCAGCTGCTGTCCGCTATTTTCGAGTGAGTGTTCATTTTTCTAAAGGCCCTTTTGATTAATGGAAACCCCAGTCAAGGTGAGCATGAAATAAAAAAGATAATTTGATTTGGACCCAGAAGAAAACCAAGCGGATCAAGGTGTCCTCAAGGGCAGGCCGAGGCAACAGGCTCGCCGCCCCCAAACGGCTACTCCTCTTCCTGACAACGTTCTGCTCAGAGGAGGCAGGCAGACAGGGCACCTCACGCGTCCTGTGTGAGAGGCAGCTCACGGCTACTGTATTCCCGATAGCGAGGAGTGGCGAGGGAACGCTGGAATTATGGGTAAGTTCAAAACCAACCCCCAACATGAGGAGGCCACTGTTAGGACTCGGGAGAGACGTGGGGCTCGTTGATGACTTATTTCTCCAGCAGAAAACCCAAGGTTATGTTTTTAAAAATAACCCAGGTGGCTGAGTAGGTTCAAGTGTGTCTCCTTGTGTATGAAAAGCCCCTATAGAAGTCCAGATATGCACAACCAATACCTACAAGCTGGATAATGTGGACGAAATGGACAAATGCCTAGAAACATACAATCTCCAAAGCTGAGCCAGGAGGAGTCAGAAAATGTGGACAGGCCAGCACAACGGATGAAACAGAACTGTACTCAGAAAACCCCCAGCAAACAGAAGCAAACTCCCCAGACGGCTTCACAGGGGAGTTTTACCAAACATTCAGAGGAGAACTGACACCTCCACTCCTCAAACTATTCCAGAAAACCCAAGAAAAGGAACACTTTCAAACTCTTTCTAGGAGGCCAGCATTGGCCTAATTCCAAAACCCGACACTGCAAAGAGAGAGAATTACAGGCCAATATCCCTGATGAACACGGGTGCTAAAACCCTCAACAAAATGTTAGCAGATCCCATCCAGCGATATGTTAAAAAGATCCGACATCATGACCGAGTGGGATTTACCCCAGGGATTCCGGGCTGGTACAATATTTGCAAATCAATAACGTGACACATCACATAAGCGAATTGAAAGAAGCCCAGATAAACCCCACCCTGCCATCATAAAAGCCAAGGAAAAGTTGCATGTTTATGGTTTCTCCTTGTTAACTAAAGAGTGGCCACACTGAGGACCCCCTCTCAATTGCTGACACCCGGGGGCTGACTCACGTCCCTGGGCCTGGCCTCGCTGCCCTACTGCCCGCACCTGACTTAGCCTGTCACTCACCTGTGGTCACGGGGCACGTGACAGGTGACCCTGTGTAACAGTCCATCTGTGTGGTGAAGGGGAACTTGAACCTCCAGGCCGAGGTCACACCACTGGCTCAAATCCCAGGCCACCACTTAGCCGGCTTGTTTCCCTAATCTCGTTAAGCCTCCTTTCCTCCCCAGTCTAAATGGTTTGCTAAAGCGCTGACCTCAGAGTGTTTCCACATAATTAACGGAGCTGGCCCACGAAAGGATTAAGCTTGGAGTTCGGTAATGACTGGTTACTGCTCTCCGTACTGGGAACAAGGGGGTGAGTAACAGTCACAGCCCACGCGCAGGGTTGGGGCTGCGGTGGACAGACCAGCAGGGCTGTTGGCTGCACTGGGAGGCGAGGGCGAAGGGTGGAGAACCCTGTGGGGCTTTAGGACCGAAGCCCTCTCCAAGGACAGCCCGAGGAAGGTCCCCTTTGGGATGGGTGGGGGGTGGGAGAAGGGTGTCAGGACGAGCCTGGGTCGCTCACGGGCTGGTCTTCCCACCGGGCCTGTCTGTGTGGCTGACATGTATTGGACTGAAACACTGAATCCATTGTTAGAACTTGCTCCATTTCCCCCTGCTGCCCCTCGTCGAGCACCTCGGGGGGACCTTCAGCACCCCACTATTCCCTTCCTCGGGCACCACTCTGATCTAGGCCCTGAGGACCCCGTGAAAAGTGTATTAATTAATAACCTCTCTGCCTTCAATCTGCCACCGTCAATCCAGATGGCGGATGGTTTCGGCACTGGGAGTGGTTCTAACATCCCATGTCTATGACATCATCTCACGCATCTGTATCTATGACATCATCTCATACATCCCATGTCTGACATCATCCCACACATCTGTATCTATGACATCATCTCACACATCCCTTGTCTATGACATCATCTCACGCATCCCGTGTCTATGACATTATCTCACGCATCCCGTGTCTATGGCATCATCTCGCGCATCTGTATCTATGACATCATCTCATGCATCCCATGTCTGACATCATCCCACACATCTGTATCTATGACATCATCTCACACATCCCGTGTCTATGACATCATCTCACGCATCTGTATCTATGACATCATCTCACGCATCCTGTGTCTATGACATCATCTCACGCAGTCCATGTCTATGACATCATCTCACGCATCCTGTGTCTGTGACATCATCTCACGCAGTCCATGTCTATGACATCATCTCATGCAGCCTGTGTCCGCAACATGCTGTCCAGCTCTCTGCTGCCTGCAGGACACAAGCTAAACTCTCTCATCACCACTGGGCCTGACGTAGGAACAGGGACCTGTGTACACGTCAGTTTCTGGTCGCCTCAGCTCCGCCCGTCCTTTCCTGCCTCCCGATGGGCCCTCTCCACGCACTGCCCGGCCTCCCCACTGCACACATTCGCACCCAGGACACATTCAGCCCAGTGAGTCCTGGGCGGCCTCACGCCGCCAGCTGGCTGTGTGCACGGTCCCCACCGGCTCCGAAAGGCTTTCCTCTCGGGGCCAGAGAGTCAGTGTCAGGGCTCTGGGGCCACCGCGTGCCAGTCTGTCTGCGGAGGGCTGGCCCCCAGGCCGGAGCCCGGGAGGAGGCAGCCTGCACAGAAGGGGTGTGGCTGCGTCCCAACAGGACTTCACTGTGCTGCTGAGTGCCAGCTTTACCTAACGGTCCCGGGTCACACGATGGTCTCCTTCTGATGTTTCCCAGTCACGTCAAAACGTCACGCACATCCTCAGCCTGTGGACGGCACAGAAGCCGGCGAGGCCACAGCAGACGCTGGGCCGCGGGCCCCGATTCCAAAGGCGCCAGCCCCAGCCCCAGCCCCAGCTTCCCTTCGCACCCGTCCCTCACCCTCAGCACCCTTCAGCGCACCATGGCAGGGAGCCTTGAATGTTGACACGGATACACAAACCGATACCCCGCACAGACCCAGGCCACGAACCCTCCCAGCACCTCAGGACGGTGAAGAAGCCACCCACCGAGTCTCCCCTCCTTCGGGGACGGCCCCCAGGGGCCCTGGACCTCCCCAGTCCTGCAGCTTTAACTGAAACGCCAGGCACCACCAACCACGACAGCCACACGGAGGCCGTGGCGAGAGACGCGGCGGCGGCTGAGCAGAAGCTCCAGGGCAACTCTGCACGGCGCTCCCTCTGCCGGCGCCGGCCTTACCTGGGCCAGGGTGAGCGTGGCTTGCTGGCACGTGGCGCACCGCACGCGGAGCTTCCCGGGCCGCACCCGCCGGCAGGGGCCCTTGCAGTAGACGTAGAAGCTGTTGTGGGCCGGTCTCCCTGCGGGAGAGAAGCAGAGGCGTGGTCAGTGGCCGTGGCCATCAGTGCCGACGCAGAACCAAAGCGGGGGCGCTGGGGCGACTCCTCCGAGCACTGGGAACACTCACGGGACGAATGTCCCAACGAGGCCGCGACAGTGTGATTCTGAGATCCAGTTTTACGTGCAAAATAGTGAGAGCCGCCAAAACCCGTGTGGCTCAGTGGACAGAGCGTCGGCCTGTGGACTGAAGGGTCCCAGGTTCGATTCCGGTCAAGGGCATGGACCTTGGCTGCGGGCATAACTCCAGTGGGGGGGTGTGCAGGAGGCAGCTGATCGATGTTTCTGACTCTCTATCCCTCTCCCTTCCTCTCTGTAAAAAAAATCAATAATATATATATATTTTTAAAAATAGTGAGAGCTGTTTCTTCTGGCCCGTGACTGAGGCAAGTCCGCTAGGTGCCCCTGAGGGCATGGGCCAGAGGGTGCCACTGTGCAAAGCTGAGCCCAACCCGGGGGGGGGGGGGGGGGGGAGGCTCGGCTGCGGTAAGCAGGACTCCACAGCATCTTTTTTTTTTTTTTAATATGTTTCCTTATCGATTCTCTCTTTTGATGTTAATACAGTTTTATTGCTTTCAGAGAGGAAGGGAGAGGAGAGAGAGAGAAACATTAGTGATGAGAGAGAATCATGGTTCGGCTGCCTCCTGCACGCCCCCCACTGGCGATGGAGCCTGCAACGCACATGTGTGCCCTTGACCGGAATTGTGCCGTGACCTCTTGGTTCCTAGGCTGATGCTCAACCCCTGCGCCACACCGGCGGGGCAAACTCTGCAGACTCTGTCTGGATCCACAGACCCCGACACGCTGGTTCGGAAGAACACACGCGCCCACGTGTGGGAACCTCACACCGAGGTCATGGAAAGGGCTGAGCATGAAGCAACGTTTTGGCTGGGGAGGGACTGACTGTGTAATAAAATGGGTAACTTTAGTCTTTATTTCTACTGAAGAAGGTATGTGTTTGGGGTGGACCTGTTTCACCCGAAATGCAGAGATCACAGAAGCACTAATTTAAAATCAAATTATTTCTCAAACGCGCCATACGCGCAGCAGCTGTGGTGGCACACGGTGCACTTGCCGGAAGGAGAAATTCAGAGCGTTAGGCGGAGCCCATTACACTGCTCACCGGTGCGGGGCTGGGCACGGGGCTGGGTGTGGGGCTGGGATTGGGGCTGGGCACAGGGCTGGGCCCAGGGCTGGCTGTGGAGTTAGAATCGGGGCTGGGCACAGGGCTGGGCCCAGGGCTGGGTGTGGGGCTAGGATTGGGGCTGGGCACAGGGCTGGGCACAGGGCTGGGTGTGGAGCTGGGATTGGGGCTGGGCACAGGGCTGGGTGTGGGGCTAGGATTGGGGCTGGGCACAGGGCTGGGCACAGGGCTGGGTGTGGAGCTGGGATTGGGGCTGGGCACAGGGCTGGGTGTGGGGCTGGGTGTGGGGCTGGGCACAGGACTGGGCACGGGGCTGGGTGTGGGGCTGGGTGTGGAGCTGGGATTGGGGTTGGGCACAGGGCTGGGCCCAGGGCTGGCTGTGGAGCTAGAATCGGGGCTGGGCACAGGGCTGGGCCCAGGGCTGGGTGTGGGGCTAGAATCGGGGCTGGGCACAGGGCTGGGCATGGGGCTGGGTGTGGGGCTAGAATCGGGGTTGGGCACAGGGCTGGGCACGGGGCTGGGTGTGGGGCTAGAATCGGGGCTGGGCACAGGGCTGGGCATGGGGCTGGGTGTGGGGCTGGGTGTGGAGCTGGGCACAGGACTGGGCACGGGGCTGGGTGTGGAGTTGGGCACGGGGCTGGGTGTGGGGCTAGAATCGGGGCTGGGCAAAGGGCTGGGCATGGGGCTGGGTGTGGGGCTGGGTGTGGAGCTGGGCACAGGACTGGGCACGGGGCTGGGTGTGGAGTTGGGCACGGGGCTGGGTGTGGGGCTAGAATCGGGGCTGGGCACAGGGCTGGGCATGGGGCTGGGTGTGGAGCTGGGTGTGGGGCTGGGTGTGGAGCTGGGCACAGGGCTGGGCCCAGGGCTGGCTGTGGAGCTAGAATCGGGGCTGGGTACAGGGCTGGGCACAGGGCTGGGTGTGGAGTTGGGCACAGGGCTGGGTGTGGGGCTAGAATCGGGGCTGGGCACGGGGCTGGGTGTGGGGCTAGAATCGGGGCTGGGCACGGGGCTGGGTGTGGAGCTAGAATCGGGGCTGGGTACAGGGCTGGGCACAGGGCTGGGTGTGGAGCTGGGATTGGGGCTGGGCACGGGGCTGGGTGTGGGGCTAGAATCGGGGCTGGGCACAGGGCTGGGTGTGGGGCTGGGCGAGGGGCTAGGGGCTGCCCAACTGCTCATAAGGACAAGCGCTGTCGTGACGGCCACGAACAAAGCCTCAGAGTCAACGTGGGCTCTCACATAAAACCTGCCCCTTAAAGTATGAGTTATTAAAACGGAAAACAAAGAACCCAGGGGGAATGCGTTTAGTCCATTGATCTCCCGCTTTGTTGAAAGATAGCTGAAAGTTTCAAAATTAATGCTGATAAATAGGTGAGCTGATTGAAGTTATAAATATCTTCAAAGAGCTATTCAAAGCTCGTGAAAATCCTCTTTTAATGAGGTGGAAACAGAAGATTAGCTCTCCTTGAATACCTCGCAGAGCCGGTGCCGCGCTTCACACATTGGGCTGCAAACAGAACTCCTATTGCACACGGTTCTGGTTCCTCAGAACCTTCTGGGTCTGACAGAGCCGGCCGCGAGCCGGCACGGGCCCTGCCCACCGCGAGCTGCCCCGGCAGAGCCTGGGGGCGACAGGCGGCAGGAGCTGCTCCCTCTCCACCTGCCCTCACCCCGCCGTGACCCGACCCAGGGCCGCAGCTGTGAACGCCCGCACGCGGACCAAAGCCACGCGTCCGCTCACCCCGGAGGCCTGCAACGGCTGCCGTTCACACAAAACCCTTAAAAAACGGGGAAGTAATTAGACGCATGCCAGGCAGGTCCGTCACGCAGGGGCAGCCATTGCTGCTGGCGCATTAGGAAAAGCCTTCTCCTCCCAGGACAGCCGGACAGCGGGACAGCGGGACAGGCGCTGGCTGCTCTGAGCTCACGCCGGGATGCGAGCGGGTCCTCCCGCGGGGGGCGCGGTCATTCCCCTCGCAGTCTGCTGTCTGAGATGGGCCCCCTCGTCACTTTATGGAAAAGGCTCCATCATGCTGAGGCCAGACAGAACCACATGCTGCCGAGGGGCACAGAGTGTTACTCTGAGAACCTGGATGTTGTTGGCAGCCAGTTTCCAAGGGCTAATGACACCATCTAAGCAAGGTCAAGGCCGTGTCATGGGCAGCTCGGTCGGATGGTCTCTGGGTTAACGGGAGGAAAGGGGAAAATTATCCCAAGGTCAACAGCAGAGGGTGGGGGGAAACAAGTGCGATGAGAATGGGGCATTACAATTGGCTTCGGGAGTAGAGGGGATCACTTGAAATCTCTTGGTTGAAATTTTGATTCACTCATCGACTGAAAATGTTAGTGGAGCCGAAACCGGTTTGGCTCAATGGATAGAGTGTCAGCCTGCAGGCTGAAATGTCCCGGGTTCGATTCTGGTCAAGGGCATGTACCTCGGCTGCAGGTACATCCCTAGTAGGGGGTGTACAAGAGGCAGCTGATCGATGTTTCTCTCTCATGATGTTTCTGACTATCCACGTGCCTTCCCCTCTGTAAAATATCAATGAAATATATTTTAAAAAAAGAAAAGAAAATGTCAGTGGACCAGATACCTATAGATACCTACCTATTCAGTAGGTCTTTACAGCACAGTTAGTGGGCTGTCTGAATTCTCTCTCCTCTTCACCTGCCATCCTCAGATCCTTCCACATCACAGGAGCTAAAGGTCTATGGTGTGTGCACCATTAATACCCTGTTTCCCCGAAAATAAGACAGTGTCCTATATTAATTTTTGCTCCCAAAGATGTGCTAGATCTTATTTTCAGGGGGATGCCTTATATGACAGCGAGTAGGTCTTATTTTCAGGGGATGTCTTACTTTCAGGGAAACAGGTTAGGTGCCAGTAACCAATCAGTGTTTTAATAACAGGGAGTTCTTATATTATCAGCAATGAACGAGTGGAATTGGAAACAGAAACATCGGGAACTCACACTCATCGTCGGTGGGCATGAAAAATGGAGCAGCCACTTCGGAGGGCAGGTGGACAGTTTCTCACAAAAGTAAACATACTCTCACCCTGCAGCACAGCGGCCGTTGCTTGTTCATTGCTGATAATATAAGAAAGTAACTGACTTTTGCATATTAACGTTGTATCCTGCACTCTTAACAGTTCCTTAATATTCCAGCTCGCGGCCGGCTCTGCCAGACCAGAAGGTTCTGAGGAACCAGAACCGTGTGCAATAGGAGTTCTGTTTGCAGCCCGATGTGTGAACAGGGAGTCTGGGGGGCTGGTCAACCTTGACTGCTCTGAGGGGTCGGAGCTGGTTACTGGATGTTGGTGGTGGAAGCAGCCCCCACCTGTTAGTCCTGAGAAGATCCACTGATTGGCTTTTACTGGTGTTTCCGGCCTGGGGGAGACAGCTGTATCTTATGGTTTTAATCTTAATAAAAGGAGGGGTGAAGCCAGAGCCAGTGGGAGTTCTGCCACTAGAGTTGGACGACCGCCTGGCCCCCATTTTCCAGATTACTATTTTTCTGAGTCTCTCTATTCATTTGTGTGCGGCCTCCTCCAGAAACCCGAACCCTGAACCGGGGACCCTGAATTGCACAGGACGTGGAAAGGGGTTCCCACATTTAGACGCCCAGCTAGGGACGCCACAAACAGACCCCTTCTTGTGACCTCCCTGGGGAACTGAGAAGGGTGCGTGGCTTCTGACCGGTCCCAAATCCTGCTTCCCAGTTCTCAGGGAAGAGAAGACGGATAAGCTAGTTATTCAGTGCAAACTAGATATTATTCCCGAGAGGAGTGTTTTATTTCCATCTTCCCAAGAATTACTGATTCCCTCCAATCACCGAGGACGGCGAACATAATTCACGAATATATTGTATCATCAATCCATCAATAACTTGTGGTTACAGGCAACAACCGCCAAACAGCGGAGCGAACACATTACAACCTGATCGCTCCCTTCGGGCCGATTACTGTACATCCGAGCAGCATGGAGGGGGAGGGGAGGGGGGGGGGGGGGGGGGGGGCGGAGGAGGAGGAGGAGGAGGAGGAGGAGGAGCTGCTCCTTGGAGACACCTGCCTGGTGCGCAGTGGGCAGATTTCTGGCTTTCCTAAGGCGGCCCGGGGAGCAGGCTGTGGGCGGCGGTGTCTGTGCGGGGCGGGCGGGTGCTGCTCTGGCGGCTGCCTTGCCGAGTGGCCCCGGCCTCTCAGATGCTGAGATCGGGATGTCCTTGAACTCGGGAAGGTGTTTGGAAGGGCCCACTGGTCGCATTTTGGTCCCCAAGGAGCTGGTGACCAGGACACGGCTGCGGTGCTGTGTCCGGGCCCAGAGCTAGAGGCACTCCGGGGTTGTCGTGACCCGGGCCTGGTGGGGACAAAGCTCTACAAACAGGGCTACAGCCGTGTGGAACCCCAGTTCCCAGAGCGGTGCTTGCAGAAAAATTAAAAGATGATGTCACTTCTTGCCACAGTGAAATCGCAGTCTCTGGCTAACTCCAAATGCTTTCAGAGCGGCTTTCCTGTAGCTGTTCTGTGCTTCTTGTCAGCTGGGATTTTTTTCGCGTCGGATGGCACGCTGCGCAGAGCAGACATCCTCTCGTTTGGGAAACTGTCACTCAGCTGCCCCGCAGAAATGGAGGTATTTGCTGCAGGCTTCCAGTAAGGGGGCAGTTCTCACCTCAGAGTGTATGGGGTCCATGCTGATGCTACACACCAGGCAAGAGCAAAGCGATTTCCCAGGAACACTTAGATCCAAGTCAGAAAAGAGGAGAAGTGGAACCAAAGACCTTGGTTCACACCTGCGCCTCACCCCCTTTCAGCTGTGGGCCCTGAGGCAGAGATTCAGTCCTTCCTGTCGGTTTCTGTGCAAACAAAGATACTAAGTATGTTCCCCATGAAAATCAAGTAAGGTGAGAGTAAAAGTTTCTTAAGCTATTGAGTGTCAGTTAAAAAAAAATTGTTTTATTGAGAGTGGAAAAAATTCTATCTCTAAATGGACGTAGAATAATGGTTGGCAGGAGGAAAATATGCTTTTCTGTAACAGGTCACACATTAAATAAGACTGCCTCAGCTTCATTCTCGACACAGACAGCGGAGACGGAATGAGGCCAGAGCACACGCAGTTGCTTCTTCAGCGCTGCGGCGACAGTCACAACCGGGCGGACGGGCGTTCTTTACTTCCGGTGGAGATGCGAGAATGTCTGTCCCTGGGGCAGAAGTTCTGTCCTGTAAGAGTGTCACTGTTTTGTATCCACCCCAGAAATCTTACCCTGACTTCTCTTCATCCATCCATCCATCCATCATCTCTCTGTGTATCTATCCATCCACCCGCCCACACGCCATCTGGGCGAATGGCACATAGGACTGCTCCCCCTCCCTCAAGAGCTCACCCTCACCTGAGCGAGCCCCGCGGAGCACGGCCGCTGTGCTGCAGGGTGAGAGTATGTTTACTTTTGTGAGAAACTGTCCACCCGCCCTCCGAAGTGGCTGCTCCATTTTTCATGCCCACCGACAGTGAGTGCGAGTTCCCCATGTTTCTATTTCCAATTCCACTTGTTCATTGCTGATAATATAAGGAAGCAACTGACTTTTGTATATTAACTTTGTATCCTGCACTCTTCATAGTTCCAGGAGTGTTTTTGTCAATCCTTTCAGATTTTCTATGCGGACAATCAGGTCACCTGGGAACAAAGTTTTGGATGTTCTCCATCTGTGATGTCTCTCCTACAAATACGTTAATGGTTCTTTTAGATTGACTGTAAGTACCCTCAGTGTTTGTCTAAAATCATCTTCATTTTCCTCATATTTTTGCCAGGTATGTTGGGTACAGAATTCTAAGTTAGCAGGTGTTTCACAGTATTTGATATTACATCACCATTTTTCTTCTATTATTTCTGGTAGGAGTCATTCAAATTATATTTTCCCATTCCAGTTAATCCCATCTCTTTATTTGGCTTTCAGATCTTTTTTTCCTTGGTGTTTTATTTCCTTTATGAAGTGAGCTTCCTGTGCTTGAACTTGACTGTGACCGACTGCAGGCTTTCTCACTGGCCTTGCCTGGGACTGTGCACTCTTGAATCATAGAAGCTCTCCCCAGCCAGTCTCTGAGAAACCTGTCTCTCCTCTCGGTTCTCCATTCTCATACAAGGGTTTCCGATCAGTTATATGATCGCCATCTCATTCTAAACTCCTATTTTCTTAAAACTTATGTTTTACTGTTCAACCCATAGCACACCATGGGCCATTGCCTCACCTCTATATTCCAGTTCACGAATTCTCTCTTTCGCATCACCTAATTTGTTGTTTCACTCCATCCACTGGGGATTCTTAAAAATTCCAATAGCTAAAATTATGTTCTATTCAATCGCTACCCTTTCCTATTGTGTCTGTGTTTAGTTTACATTTTTTTATTACGCTTGAATTCACATAAAACACATTTGTTGCATATTCTGTTTCAAAATGCCATTTTGTTTCCTCACGTTTGGGGGAAACTTGTGTTTTATGGTATGTGGTCGCCTCCATGCGGGAGGAACGTGTGTGGCTTACAGCACTGGTTACGGGTACCCTCACAGTGGGGTGTGGCTCTGGGGTATCGATGCCACGCACCTGGGATCCCTCTGGGAACTTTGGCGGGTGCCGTTCTGCCCGAAGCATCAGAGGCACCACAGGTGGGCCCAATGCTTAGTTAACTTCTCACTCTGGGGGGCTCAGGCACTGCAGGGTTAGACTGCTTCACGTCCCCCCGTGTCTCACGTGTTCTGCCCACTTCTCACATGTCTTCTCCAGCCTCCTCTGTGCCCGAGTGCACGTGAAGGGCCCCTCCCTGCGCTCCGAGCCCCCTGCAGACCACAGGCCACCGGCCACACGTGTAAGCCCTGGGCTCACCCATTCCTCCACGGAGAGGCGGCGGTGCGGTCTCTATTTGTCACTTGTCCCCGGAAACTCACTTTCCCTTTCTAACTTTTTTGTGTTCTTTTTGGCAATTTCATCTATGATTTTTTAAAATTAATTTCAGAGAGGAAGGGAGAGGAAAGGAAAGACAGAAACATCAGTGATGAGAGAGAATCATTGACCGGCTGCCTCCTGCACGCCCCCTGCTGGGGATCCAGCCTGCGACCGGGGCCTGTGCCCTGGCTGGGACTCGAACAGAGGCCTCCTCGTTCATGGGTCCACGACGCTCGGCCCCTGAGCCACGCCAGCGGGGCCGGGCCCCCCCTGTGATTTGTGAACGTGACGGACTGAACAGGAGACATTTCGGACGGCTTTGGGTCTGCATTCTCGCTGGCTCCAGAGCCCGGACGCCGGGACAGCCTCCCAGCCCACAGCTGCCCGGGCCCGCACTTACTGTGGGTGGGCGGAAATGAACGTCTCTCCTGCGGGGCGGGGCCGTCGGTACTGTTTGGGGTCCTTCGTCCCGCACAGTCAAAAGCGACCCTGTTGCACTCTGACTGTGTGGACTGGAGACTAAGATGCTAAAGGAAACCATCGCTGTTCTCAGAGGAGCACAGAGATCGCCATCCTCCCGACGGCGGAGCACTCCTCACCGGCCGCGGCGCGAGAGGGGGACTGACACTGAGATCATGGCTGAGGGCCTGCAAATGACCAAAATGGCCTCTGAAGCTCTCCTCCTGCTTTTAAAAACGTCTCCACGTGTGGAGAGCGGCTCAGGGTGTGGACAGGTTCAAGCCTCGGACTGAGGAGAGGGCACGGTTCTCTCGTGGCAAAGCCACGTGCGAGTCCCCGTGTGGAGGGCGGAGCCCTCCCGGCACAGTGACAGCCAAAGGCTGTGGCTGTGGGCTTGGACCCGTGGTCTGAACCTGTGGTCCCAGGAGGCTGGGTGATGGGGGCTAAAGAGTTCAGGTGCATGCCCTCGAGTGGATTCGGAACCTGCGAGAACATTGCAAACACCTTGACCACGCCCTCGCTTTGCCTCCTGGGATCTGAGGGTGGCGCTGTTTCCCATCCAGGCACAGTGACCCACCGGGCCCAGCTGTATCCTCTTGGCTGTTTTCCTAATCCTTCACCCCTGACCCCAGTTGGCCACACTGACACGGTTCGTCTACATCATCAGAAACATCATCAACCAAATGTATTCTGATTGAATAATAGAAAACACACAAAACTGAGAGAGACATGCATGTACCTTAATCACATATTTTGACCCCAGCACAACGCCCCATGTGGCCCTAGACCAGTGGTCGGCAAACTCATTCGTTAACAGGGCCAAATATCAGCAGGACAACGATTGAAATTTCTTTGGAGAGCCAAATTTCTTAAACTTCTTCTAACGCCACTTCTTCAACATAGACTCGCCGAGGCCGTGGTATTTTGTGGAAGAGCCACACTCAAGGGGCCAAAGAGCCACACGTGGCTCGCGAGCTGCAGTTTGCTGCACTGTTGACTAATGAGTTTGCTGACCACGGGTATAGCGGCTTAATCACAAGGAACAACAACAACCTGGGATTATTGGAATTGAGACTCTAGGTCAGTGATGGCCAAACTCAGTCAGATGAGCCGCAGATTGCCGACCACTGCCTTAGCCTGTCTTACAGAGGAGGTCCCCACAGAACGCAATGTAAGAGAGGGAGCCGCTTTCTCTCTGGGATGGACATGCTGCACAGCCCCTCGAGGGAGCTTTGCTCACCTCCACGCCTGTGGGACGCTGTCACTCAACACCCCACCCCTCCTCACGCCCGGCCACAGCGCCTCCTCCTGTGTGCGACTGTCCTTCTCCCTCTGTCTCCTAGGGCAGTGGTCTGCAGACTCATCAGTCCACAGAGCCAAATATCAACAGGACGACGACTGAGATTTCTTTGGAGAGCCACATTTCTTAAACTTAAACTTCTTCTAACGCCACTTCTTCAACACAGACTCGCCCAGGCCGTGGTGTTTTGTGGAAGAGCCACGCTCAAGGGGCCAAAGAGACGCACGTGGTTCTCTCGAGTCAAAGCTTGCCCACCACGACCCTAGGCAGTCATGGAAGTACCTGGTCTGCCCGCTGTCCGCGCAGCGCCCTCTGGGTCGTCGTGCAGGATGACGGCCAGGCCCTCGGAGTCGGTGGGGAGCACGGAGCTGCTGAAGTCCACGCGGGTCAAGCTCTCGGGCTCCCTCACGAAGGGCCCCGCGGCGTCCCGGGGGTGGTCCCCGCCGGCGGCCATCGCGGGGCCTTCTCTCGAGGGTCTCAGCACGACGTGGACGATGCTCTGCTGGCCCAGGTCGCAGCTCTGCGGGGACAGAGACACACACGGTAGTCCGGCGCACACGTGCTGGTGCGGGTGACGTCACCTGAGTTCCGGGGCAGGTGCGACCCTAACCCTGCCTCTGTGGATGTCGGCCTGCAGTCGTGGGACGTAAGACAGGCGTGTGAGGGGTAAGGCGGCACCCATTCCCTGCCAGGGGCACCCGAGCACATGTGTGCTGTCCCACCAGACAGGGAAATGAAAGGGGGGGCGGCGGGGGGGACGTGAATGAAGGGCAACCACAAAAAAAAAAACAAAGTACCGTTCAAAGGGACATAGACTGTAGGTGACAAAGAGGAGCCCCGAACGCACAGCCTACTCAGGACAGTGAGAGGCGATGCTGTTTCAAACTGGTGACTTCAGTAGCGGCATGCTAGCATCACTTCATTCATTCATTCATTCATTCATTCATTCATGTTGTTATTGACGTTTAGATAGAGAGGGAGACAGAAACATCAATGAATCACTGCCTGGCTGCCTCCTGCCCAGCCTCCGCTGGGGATCCAGCCTGCCACCCGGGCAGCTACCCTAACCTGGAATCCCGACCGAGACACCCTTGGTTCATGGGACAATGCCCAACCCATTGAATCACACCAGCCAGGCGAATTGTCCCCTGTAAGGCTGGCTTTCCTCAGACGCAGGGGGACCTGGAATTATCAAGTCCGGGGCACTTCCTCTGGAATTTAAGATCAATGCGTTTACGGAGGATACCACAGACACCCCAAACACATCGCCGCCCCGAGGGGGACCCCAGGAGTCACGCCCTGCTCCATCTGGTTCCACACGTAAAAAATTAGTCTATTCACAAAGATTTCTCTGTGTGTATATGGGTGTATATGAACAGGAGACGGTAAAATCTGGTGACATTAAAGTTAGAAGTCAGATTTGCTAGGACATAAGCTGGACTACTTTCCACGAAACCGCCATTTCAGAACATCCTCCAGACAGACACTGCACGCCACCTCCTTCCCCTCCCCCCACACCCCTGCTTCCCCGAGAGCGAGGGCCTCCCTCCCCACACTGCCTTCAGACTGCCCGTATACATTCTCTCTCACTTTAGGAATGCTCAGAGCACACCCGGGCAGAACACAACAGTTTTCAAGTAGTGACTCCTTTCCTCACGCACCCCCAGCCTGCACCCCGAGACTTAGGGGGTGCCGTCCCTCCGAGGCTTTGCTTGCTGTCTGCCTTGTCCGTTCTGGGAGGCCCTGGGGCGCTCTGGTCCCAAACGCCAGGGCCACCGTTGGGTTTCCCGGGCCAGAGACGGGAGAACAAGACTGACGACCCCTCCCACCCCCCATCAAGACTGTGTGAAGGGGCCCTCGCTGGTTTGGCTCAGTGGATAGAGCGCTGGCCTGCGGACTTAAGCATCCCGGTTCGATTCTGGTCAAGGGCACTTGCCCAGGTCCCCAGTAGGGGGCGTGCAGGAGGCAGCTGATCAATGACTCTCTCATCATTGATGTTTCTCTCTCTCTCCTAATATGCCTGGGCACCAGGACAGACACCACAAATTCCGTCACTGTTATCATGTTAATTGTTCCTGCACCCACCTAAGTATGTGTCTATCATTTTACTTTTATCCAATCCCAGGGGTTCTCCTTCCCCCGCCCACCCCACCCCTGCTTTGCTCTCTCCCGCCTCTCTAGCCTGTCAGTAATGGATTTCATGGAACCCACCGGAGTCCCTCCTTTGATTGCCATGTCTAAATACAGATGTAACCCGCCATTCTCCGGAGCTTTCTCTCAATTCGTTGAGGTTCTGCTTCCCGGCATATGTCCGCAGTTTGGTTAAAATAAACTCACAAAAATTCTCTACAGGTTTCAATGCTTATTTTTACCTTAGCTAACGGGCCCTCCACCGCTGCAGTGAACAAAGGGGTGGGCGGCCTGGGAGGGGCGGGCAGCCTGGGGGACGGGCAGCTGGGGGGGGGAGGGGGAGGCGGCCTTGGGGGGAAGGAGTGGCTGAGAGCCCCAGGGGCCTACAGCAGCAGTCCTTTGCAGGGTGGGACCTCGCTCGCCCCGAGGCTGACCTTCCTCCCTGGCACATGTTGGTCAGGAGGTTTTGACCCTTGACCTTCCCTTCCGGAGATAACATCCAGGCCTCAGTTATACTTCAGGTCCGGCCCAGAGAAGCAGCCAAACCAGCCCAGTAACCCCGCTGCTGAGGACCCCGCTCACTGCTGAGCGACCCCCCTCACTGCTGAGCGACCTCGCTCACTGCTGAGCGACCCCGCTCACTGCTGAGTGACCCTGCTGCTGAGGACCCCCATCACTGCTGAGAGACCCCCCTCACTGCTGAGCGACCCCCCTCACTGCTGAGCGACCCCGCTGCTGAGTAACCCAACTGCTGAGGACCCCCCTCACTGCTGAGCGACCCCCCTCACTGCTGAGCGACCCCGCTCACTGCTGAGCGACCCCGCTCACTGCTGAGCGACCCCGCTCACTGCTGAGTGACCCCGCTGCTGAGGACCCCCATCACTGCTGAGAGACCCCCCTCACTGCTGAGCGACCCCGCTCACTGCTGAGCGACCCCCCTCACTGCTGAGCGACCCCGCTCACTGCTGAGCGACCCCCCTCACTGCTGAGCGACCCCCCTCACTGCTGAGCGACCCCGCTCACTGCTGAGCGACCCCGCTCACTGCTGGGCGACCCCCCTCACTGCTGAGCGACCCCGCTCACTGCTGGGGGACCCCACTCACTGCTGAGCGACCCCCCTCACTGCTGAGCGACCCCCCTCACTGCTGAGCGACCCCGCTCACTGCTGAGAGACCCCCCTCACTGCTGAGCGACCCCGCTCACTGCTGAGCGACCCCCCTCACTGCTGAGCGACCCCGCTCACTGCCCCCTCACTGCTGAGCGACCCCCCTCACTGCTGAGCGACCCCCCTCACTGCTGAGCGACCCCCCTCACTGCTGAGCGACCCCCCTCACTGCTGAGCAACCCCACTCACTGCTGAGCGACCCCCCTCACTGCTGAGCGACCCCGCTCACTGCTGAGCGACCCCATTCACTGCTGGGCAACCCCGCTCACTGCTGAGGACCCCCCTCACTGCTGAGCGACCCCGCTCACTGCTGGGCGACCCCCCCTCACTGCTGAGCGACCCCCCTCACTGCTGAGCGACCCCGCTCACTGCTGAGCGACCTGCTCACTGCTGGGCGACCCCCCTCACTGCTGAGCGACCCCCCTCACTGCTGAGCGACCCCCCTCACTGCTGAGAGACCCCCCTCACTGCTGAGCGACCCCCCTCACTGCTGAGCGACCCCCCTCACTGCTGAGCGACCCCGCTGCTGAGTAACCCCACTGCTGAGGACCCCCCTCACTGCTGAGCGACCCCCCTCAGCTGAGCGACCCCGCTCACTGCTGAGCAACCCCCCTCACTGCTGAGCGACCCCGCTCACTGCTGAGCGACCCCGCTCACTGCTGAGTGACCCCGCTGCTGAGGACCCCCATCACTGCTGAGAGACCCCCCTCACTGCTGAGCGACCCCCCTCACTGCTGAGCGACCCCCCTCACTGCTGAGCGACCCCGCTCACTGCTGAGCGACCCCCCTCACTGCTGAGCGACCCCGCTCACTGCTGAGCGACCCCCTCACTGCTGAGCGACCCCGCTCACTGCTGAGCGACCCCCCTCACTGCTGAGCAACCCCATTCACTGCTGGGTGAACCCGCTCCTGCTGAGCGACCCCCCTCACTGCTGAGCGACCCCGCTCACTGCTGAGCGACCCCCCCTCACTGCTGAGGACCCCCCCTCACTGCTGAGCGACCCCCCTCACTGCTGGGCGACCCCCCTCACTGCTGAGCGACCCCCCCCTCACTGCTGAGCGACCCCGCTCACTGCTGCCCCCCTCACTGCTGAGCGACCCCCGCTCACTGCTGAGCGACCCCCCTCACTGCTGAGCAACCCCATTCACTGCTGGGTGAACCCGCTCACATGCTGGGCGACCCCCCCTCTCTGCTGAGCAACCCTGCTCACTGCTGAGCGACCCCCCTCACTGCTGAGCGACCCCGCTCACTGCTGAGCAACCCCCCTCACTGCTGAGCGTACCCCGCTCACTGCTGAGCAATACCCCCCTCACTGCTGAGCGACCCCGCTCACTGCTGAGCAACCCCCCCTCACTGCTGAGCGACCCCCCTCACTGCTGAGCAACCCTGCTCACTGCTGAGCGACCCCGCTGCTGACTGCTGACCTCAGGACGCACTGTAGGAACTCAGGAGCCCCCGCCCCGGTGCTGCCAATCAATCCGGGGGGACCCCAACCCGGAGAGGCCCCGCCTGGGAAGCTGCTGCATCTGTGACTGATCTTCCCCGGAACCTTCCCAACCGCTCCCCCTTAGACCCTCACGTCTCCCTCGGGGCTCCCCCCACCCCCCCCCCCCACCCCCAGCACATCACCAGGAGCTTCCGGCCTCCCAAGCTCCAGGGCCTTCCCCCACCTGCACAGGCCTTTCCTCTGCCCGTTCCTTCTAGAAACCCCTCTGCCCGCTTCCCAGCGGCTCCTCAGTGCGGCCCTGGCTCTGACTCTTGCCGGGCCGGGCCCAGGCTGGCTCGGACCCGGGGGTCAGACAGCCCACAACAAACCGGCACAGGGCCCCCCTCGCAACCCCAGGCGCGTGGCCCACCCAGGATGTCCCAGGTGCCGCCCTCCCAGACCCTTCCTCCCTCCTCGTGGCGGCCCCCATGCTGGGAAGGGAGCCCAGGCCCGAGGCTGGAGAGAGAGGCCGCCAGTCGGGCTGAATGCAGGGGGGGGGGGGGGGGGGCACGCACTAGGGGACTCACGGAGGCACAGGAGAGTGTCGGGCAGAGGACGTACACGAGCCGGGCCGAGGCAGGAGTTAGAGGTTCGCCCCGAACAGGCCCCTAGGGCAGCGGGAGGGGTGGAGGGAGGGGCACAGTCCCTTGGGAAGTGGGAAGTGTCTGCTGGAGCCTCCTCTGGCTGGCTCAGCCTCAGCAGCGGCCCCTCAGGGGGTCCCCTCGGCCCTCCCCTGACCTGTAGACCAGCGCTCTCCCGGGCCCCTGCTCTCCTGGGCCCCTGGGCCCTGGCCTCCCCACCTCGCAGCCTGGGCACTGGTTAGTAGGTCCTTCGCAGGGCCCTCAGCCCCCCATCTGACGCCCCACTTCTGTCACAGCGCTGCCCCCGACTCCAGTGGCCCACCTGTGCTCCTGACCAGGCCTCCTCTCTGCTGCCCCCACAGCCTGGTGTCCCAGTGACCTGTTCTGGTGGGCGTCCCTCTGTCTTCAGTTCTCCCACCCACCGCCCTCCCACTGACCTGCGGCCAGAGCCTTGGAGTCACCCACCCACCCCCATCCCGCTCGACCGCCCTGTGCACAGAGCCGCACCCCCCCCCACAGCCGACGCCCACGCACAGACCTGCCCACTATTACGCACAGGGCCCAACCAGCCCCTTCTCACCCCCCCTTCCCTCCCACCACTGCCCCCCCCCCACACACACACACAGAACCTTCACAAACGCCCACCTTGCACCTGCAGGCGCTTCTGGCTACATCACGTCCTCCCGTGGCTCCACCCCGCCTTCCCCACCAGCGGCTCCGGCTCCTTCCTCGGGCTCCTGTGCGTGCGGCCCACAGGGCTCTCGGCAAGCCGGAGCGTTCCTCTCCCCTCCTCCCTCGGGAGGCAGCCGATGTGACTGACCCAGGCCTAATGGGTACCCCCGCACCGCCGGCCCGCCACCCCCAGCTCCAGCGCAGCTGGGGTGCTCAGTGGTTGAGCCGCAGTCCATATAACCAGAGGTCTGTCTCAGCAACGTGCCCACGTGGGTCTCCCACGGGGGCATGAGGAATGAGGTTCCCTCCTCCTCATGGATTGTTTCTAGCGCCTCTTTCCCCTCTCCCCCTCCCCCGCTTCCTTTCCCTCTCCCCCTCCCCCCCAAATTCCTGCCTCTTTCTCCCCTTGCCAGTTGGCTCAGTGGACAGAGCGTCGGTCTGTGGACTGAAGGGTTCCAGGTTCAATTCCGGTCAAGGGCATGTACCTTGGTTGCAGGCACAGCCCCAGTGGGGGGTGTACAGGTGGCAGCCAGTCAATGATTCTCTCTCGTCATTGATGTTTCTCTCTCTCTCGCTCTTCCTTCCTCTCTGCAATCAATAAAGAAATATAAAAAATAAAATAAAAATCCCTGCCTCTCTCTCTAAAAGTCAACAACAACAACAAAAAACATTTAGAAAAAGAGCAGCCCCTCTGGTCTCTGCCTCCAGCCTGGACCCAGCCCCCCCCACACAGGTCAGCCCCCAGACGCGGGACACGTGCAGCTGTGCCCACAGCTGGAGGCCGGGGGGGGGGGGGTGCACACCTGCTGGGAGCCCAGACACTGGGGCTGCCGGCTCAGCAGTGACAGCGGACGGCACCCCATTTCCCAATCCCAGACAAGCCTTCATGGTTTCTCATCTCGTCAGCGCCCAGCAGCACTGTGACCGAGGCCTTCAGCCCGAGTCACCCCAGCAGCCGGCACCGGGCTCTCAGTCCACTCCAGGGGGTGCACCCCCGTGGGCCGGGCAACCGCCTTCGGAGACACAGCTGGGGTTGCGCATCCTCACAGCTGGGTCCTCTCCCAGGGGGCTCAGGGGTTCCGTCAGATAAGGCTCCTCTCTCTGCTCAGGGCCGAGGTCGCCTGAGTCTCCAGATAAAAGGGGAGCCTCTCTCAGCGGGTCCCCCCACTTCCTCCGCCTGCCAGGCCTCCGCCCAGCCAGAGCCTGGGGTCCTGCTGCTCCCCCTCCACGGAGGGAGTCCTGAGAGCAGCAGTGGGTCACCCTCTATTCACACTGCGCTCACAGCGCTGTGAACCTCAGAGCCACAGAGAATATGTCACAGACGTCCGAGTGAAAAAGGTGAGTGACTGAGAGGAAATGAGATAAATAGAGACAACCCTGAGCTCAATACCTAAAGTGCTCCGTGGGGAAGAGAGAACGGAATTTAAAGCCAAAGAAATGTAATTTACTAGCTGTGTGGTCTTGGGCAAATTACTTTTTTCCCTCTAAGCTTCGTTTTCTACATGTCATCCTCTATCTATATAAAAGCCTACGCGACCGGCCAACCTTTCCACCCTCAGACCACACTGACCACCAGGGAGCAGACATCCATCGCAGAAGCTGCCGAGCTGTAGTGACTTGGCAGCTGTGGTTCCCGGGTGACGCGCCCAGAACCAGAGAGGAGGGAGCCTAATTCTGGGGTTTGTCACCAGAGAACTGGCCTCTTACAATCTGGGACCCTGCAGGGGATGTCGGAGAGCCGGTTTAGCCCGATCCCCGAGGGACCCATCGGATCCATTCACCGGGCCTCTAGGAGGGAATAATGAGATGAGCTTTGCAGAGGGAAGGCAGCGTGCAGAGTGCAGGCCCCGTGGCACCCTAAGACGTTGTCACCCCACTTAGGGGATCTCCAAACCCCCGAGGACCCGCCCCTTTCTCGTCCATCAACGCAGCCGCCGGGTCCCAGTGGCTGCTCCCTTCACATCGTCTCCTCTGGAAAACCAGCAAAGAAGGTGGGATACACAGACGCTCTGGAGTGACAATTGTTCTGGTAACTTCCAGCTTCCTGTGAGCTAAAATATGACACAAGAACCAGCAAATCCTTGGGGCTGCGGACAGGCACAGAGGTGGGGGGAAGAAACCCCAAACCCAGGACCGGGCCCTCAGATCCAGATGTTCCCGATGCTTGGAGAAGAGCTGCAGGGGATGGGGACCCCAAGCAGGCCACAGGCTGGCAGTCTAACCACTGAGCTCACCGGCCAGGGCTGGGGACCTGTTCTCACACACGCTCCCCAGGTCGGCCGGACGACCGGTGGCCTGGGAAGGGCAGGCCCACAGAGGCAGCTGAGTCCAAGCAAAGGGAACATTGAGGAGGGGTGCTGGAAACCAATCATTGTCTCACTGATAGAAAGATGTGGACAAGGACCCTGAAAAGGCTGGTTGACCTTGTAGCTCTGAAAGGGCAGAGCCAACCACTCCCTGTCTAATTGAGACAACGGCAGCTGAAGCAACTTCCTCCCAAAACTATCATGTAAATCCTTACTGATAAGATAACCTCCTTATTGCCTGCCTAAGGGCAATGGGTGTACCCCGAATCTGAATAAAAAGAATGGCAAGGCCAAAGCAGGGCATAGTCCTCCCATAAGAGTTGGGCTACCACCTGGCCCCCATTTTCCCAAATTAATACTTTTCTAGTCTTTTTCATTTGTGTACGGCCTTCTCCAGAACCCGAACCCTGAACCGGAATCCTGAACCACGAAGGATGTGAAAGGAGTTCCCACATCGGGTTTTGGTAAGTCACCCACAGGGGACACGTAACCCATGTTTTCCGTCTCTGAGCCCATTGCCCTTTCAGACACCCCCACGGCTCTCCCCCTGACCCCTGACCACGGAGAAGCTAATGGAGCCTCACGGTTTGTGAGCGTCCGGATCAGCCCTTGGGCACCAGGTCCACCCCGCCCCGTTCTGCGAGCCTTAAATTACGCGCTAGCTCCCATGGTACGCAATTGTCTTGCAGTCAGTCCCAATCGCCACCCTCCCTCTCAGTCGGACAAAATGGCCCCTTTGGCCCCCCAATTCCGGAGTCTGCGGTCGCACTCCCCATCGTGCCCCAGCCCGGCTCCAGGCCTGCGAGGCTGAGCTCCATCTGCACTTTTAATAGCATGCAGTGTTTCCCTTAGAAAAGCAACAGTGATTCATCAGGAATTATCAGATGAAAGATTCCCAATTTAATAGTCAATGATGTTATCAGATTTTAATTTTAAAAATGATTTCAACATTAAGCAGCTCTCACTTAGATACGTTTAAAGAAACACTTTTTAAAGCAACTGAATTTTTTTTTCTTTCGTCGTTCCTCCTCCTCCTCCTCTTCTCCTCCTCCTCCTCCCTCCTCCTCCTCCTCTTTCTCCTCCTCCTCTTTCTCCTCCTCCTCCTCTTTCTCCTCCTCCTCTTTCTCCTTCTCCTCCTCCTCCTCCTCCTCTTCTTCTTCTTGACCTTGCCTCTTGCTGAGCATCTCGGAAATGGTAAAAATCAGGAGAATGTCACATAATTAATGTCTGGTTTTGCTCTGTGTTAGAAACAGGACTGTCTCAGGGGGGACATGATCGAATTGACTACTAAAATGGTTTTGTTAGGGGCAGAATTAGAACACTGGGGACGAGCTGTAGTTATGGGAAATACTAATCCTGCTATGTTAACCGAGACTGCCTGGTTCTGGTTTAGAGAAAGCATATTCTAACCTGGCTGGGAGTTGTTCCCCCAACCCCAGCCCAATCCCCCTTTCCCAGGGACCTGGGAGTCAACCTTGGAATGTGGTCCATTCTCATTCAAGAACTATTATCATGGAAAATAGTGGCCCAAACAATGCAGTCCCATACCAGACCTTATGGCCTACCTCCCCAGACAATCTTGGTCCTTCTACCCAATATAAGCAGCTGGCTCATTGGGGGGCAGGAGGAAGGAGAGCAGATTCTCTGGGTGACCTGCTGCTCTCCCAGGCTGCCCGCTGCATTGGAATAAACGCTCATAGGATTCACCCCCTCTCTGCTGAACTGGCTGAAGTGGTGACTGTAGGTCTAGGGCTGGGAAAATAGGGACTTCTCCTATTCCACTCGCTGAGGATATCAGGGTTGGGGCTGGGAAGTTAGAGCTCCCCCTATCCCATCCGCTGAGTTAAACAATAGCGCCGGGAACATACCAGAGCTGTGCGGACATCCTGCTGGACAATAAATGACCACCCCACTTATCAAGGGTGGCCAGATAGGAGCTGTATGAATTTCCCACTCATACATCACCTGCCACAAACTCCCTCGGAACATGCCAACAGCAGCATAAAAGAAACCCTGCCGGGCATAGGCGGGTGTGACTCACTGGGTCTGTGTTGTCGGACTTGGGACCTCACCCGAGGGCGTTTAATAAACTCGAACTTTCGCTGGTACCCTGCTTGTCTTGGTCAATTATTGGCTTCAGTCAGATTCAATCTTACTTCTCAGATTAAAACCTTACAGTGACAGGCACCCCCGAACCCGTGGTTGTCCATCTGTCTTATTTTTGTGGGTTCTCTAGGCCTTGGACGAGGTCTCACTGAGAATGTGCTGTCTCTCTGCTGTGTTCGCACACCCCATCGGAGCAGGTGCCTGTGACGGTAGCCGCATGGACATTTGCTTGCTTCCTTTTGTGCTCAATTCTTAGGGATTGCTTTTTAAATATTAATTGTGTTTTATAGTCATGCAAAATAGGCATCAATTTCTAAACTCAAGTTTTAAAAACATGAAATTATCAAAGAAGTCTCTCTTCTGTCCGTGTTGGGTCTGTTTATCCCATACTCCGGGAGCTTGTTTTTTTTTCTGATTGCTGGTTTCCGTGACGGGTCCATTGTGACGGGCGAGCGGGGAGACCGCGTTTGCTTTATCTTCTTGGGGGAAAGGTTTCCATCGGGAAACGAAGTGTAGAAAGGAAACAAGAATGCATTGACAGCAGCAAAAATATACTCAGACTTGACAACAGGAAGGGCCAAGATGAAGCCACAGAACCGGCAGAGGGGAGTGGGGAGGGCATGGGACTACTCTGGTGGCCACTGGGGGTCAGAGAAAAGGGCCGTGGAGACAGGGTCAGAGGTGAGCCCGGGACAAGCTGCCGCTGCCCAGTGCTCCCCTGGTTGCAAGTCTCAGGGGGTCCCTTAGAGGTTAGGGGACACGTCCTGTGGGAAGGAGAGAGAGAGCATGTTGGGACCTTCACTTTCAGGGACTTTAAAGGCTGGGCATTCAGGGGAGGTCTTGGGGCAGCTTTATGCTCAAAATGAGACTTAGTCTCCTATCTGTCCCCGGGCGTGGTGGCACAACTGGCCCTGACTGACTCGCGTCTGCCCCCTGAGGTAGTAACTACATCCCTCTGGTTGGGGAGGAGAGCAAACCATTTACTCCCCAGTATTCTTGGTTTAGGGCGGATGGGGTTTACTAGCCGGACGCAAACTGCTGTTCCCCTACCTGCCTCCATTTCCCTATCCTGATTGTCCTGAGATCTCCCTGGGTTCTCACTATTCTGTAACACCACCACATAAACTTTTTTTTTTTTTAGCTATAATTGACATATAATATTAGTTTCAGCAGAAAAACATGAAATTATACTTATATCTCCACAATATTGTCCAGCAACACACACAGCGTGCATGTTCTTGTATGTACCTCCTTAAAAAGGGAACTGTTGCGATAATGTCTCACATGGGTCTAGACACAGAGAAGATGGGTCGCTGCACCAAGAGTAAAAAGAAAGAAGGGACAAGCGAAATATTACCTAAGCTGGGCTGACTGCCTGATTTATTATTTTTTTAAATTTAACAAATAAGTTTAATGTGCAATTATTAATGACAGTGGTCCCTTTATGCCGCCCAAGAGCTCCCTTCACCTGCACTCTTTTTCCACCCTCATGCCCGTAACCCGCCCCCTCACTGGCCTTCCCATAGGTGTATGATTTTTGTCCAGTACTCTTTTGCACTCCCACACCCCTTTCCCCCAAAGAATTGTAGTCCATTCCCTCTCTATGCCCAAGTCGTTGAATATTCACCAGTTTAAACCCTGTTCATCTGAGTGCGAATTAGCACTTGATTTGTAGATTTCCACGTGTAAGATGGTGAGTGTTGTTGGACAATAATTTTTCTTTTTGCCTTTTTCTTCTTCTTTCTTCTTAAAAGATACCTTTCAGTATGTCATATACTACTGTGTGGCGGTGATGACTCCGTTACCTTTTTTTTTTTACAACTGCAAAGCACTTTATGCTGCCCTCCAATTCTGAATGATAGCTTTTGCCTGGTGAGTAATATCTGATTGTAGACTCTTGCGATTTCATTACTTGAATATTTCTTTGCCACTCCCCATCCTGGCCTGCCTAGGTTCTGTTGAATATCAGCTGACCAATCCGTAGGGGGCTCCCTTGTAGGTAACTTTTTTTTTTCTCTGCTGCGTTTTAATATTCTCTATCTTTTGCTCTTGGCATTTTAATATGATGTGTCTTTGGTGTGGTCCTCTTTGGGGTTTTGGCACTTGTACTGGACTGTTATGTCTATATCTTTCACAGCAGTGATGAAAATTTTTGGTCTCTATTTCTTGCAAATAGGTTTTCAGTATCTTGCTCTCTCGATTTTTCTGGCACTCCCTTAATTACAGAGGTTGGGTATGCTTTGAGGGTATCCCAGAGCTCCGTACGCTATCTTCAATTGTTTTGGATTCTTTTTTGCTTTTTGCGTTTCCGGCTGAGTAGATTTTGCGGCTTGTAAGTTTCAAATATCTGAACTGAATTCGTGCGGTCCTCTAGACAGCGTTTTAGGTCTCCTGTATAAAATATTTTTGTATTTTTAGCAGGTATGCTTAATTTCTAGTTGTTCCTTGTTCATATCCTGAGGGTTTTGCCCTCCATAGCCCGAGGGTCTTGGTAAATTTATCGGCCTTTGTCTAGTAGAGCCTCTGAAAAACCTAAACCATGTTTAGTACTCGATTCCAGTCACGGTTTTCCCCGCCATTTCTTGCAAAGGTGATTTGTTTCCATGTCCTCTGCATTTTGGCTGCTTCTCGAGTTGGTCCTAGTAGCTTTGTGTGGTAGATATCCTCTACGGGACAGTGGGCTTTCAGCCTCCCTAGTTACCTGAGTGATGTCTCTTGTGCACCCTTTATGGGTTGCACAGTGCTGTTATAGGGAGCCCGAACGTGTTGTTTGGTATGCTGGGCGGGGTGTGACCTCCAGCCAACTGGCTGGAGGATCGGCGGTGTTACGCTGTGAGAGCCACTGCTCACTTGGATGGGCAGTGTCCTCCCAGGCGGAGCAGCACCGTGGTTGACCGTCAGCCCCGTTCCGAAGCGGTGGCCGGGCTCTGTCCCCTCAGTAATATAAACACCTCCTGGAGAGAAAGCTGCTGCTGAGCTCGCCCGCTGCCAACATTCACAAGCCCGCTCCCCAAATGAGTCTGCACACCCAAAGTCGCACTCAGGTTGGAAAAACAATACAGTCTGTGGGTTGCCCTGCTTTCCCCCCCCCCCTCCCCCAAATGAGAAGTGCAAGTCTCAGGCCTCTCTGCCTGCGTGTGCAACCTCTGCAGCTCCTGAGTTTCAGTGGTGCTTCTCCTGACGGCCAGTTTCACCTATGGCATGAGTGCTGGGTTGCCCCCCTGAACACACTTAGAACCTGGAATAATGCAGTGGGACGCTTTTCTCCCTCCCATGTGGAGAAAACCAGCCAGGTATTCTGCCAGAGACCCCTCCCCGCTTTGCGGCTCACACCACGCTCGCACCGCTTTCTCCACACTCGTCGCTGAAACTGGCTCACTCTCCACACTCTCCCTCGGAGCTCAGTGCCCTCCTAGCTTTCCTTGCTGTTTGTGGAAATTTCCACTCAGCCAGCGTTCCCGTGATTCGGGGAGGATGTCTGTTTTGGTCTGGTGAGGTTTATTTGAATTTGTTGTGTAGGGCAGCAGAATAGGTGTTTACCTATGCCACCATCTTGGTTCCTCCTGGCTGGCCTTTAGACAGTCATTCAGCATCTGTTATAATCCAAGACATGCTCATCCTTCTTTAAGTAAAAGTAGTAGGTTGCAAAAGAGGATATATATATATATATATTAAATAAAATATATATATATATATTATCCCATGTAGCTACTTGCTGTATTAAAGTTTGTCTATGCATAAAAGTGTTTGTGCGTCCGCCGTTTGTGTTCTGGTTTAGTTCACACAGCCTGCTACTGCCGCAGAACTCCTTCCGTTCCTAACGTCAGGCATTTTTAACCATGTTCTGATTATGTATAAATGAAAGCGGTTAGAGGTGACATAGCTATGACTTGAATGTGTATCTTCAAACCCAGTAGACAGACCCCTGACTCTCACTAGTGAGCTTTACCTGAAAAATTTAAACAAAAATCAAATAGCAATCCTACATGGGTTTGGTATGCCATTGACCAGTGTTACCTATATCTAGCAGAATGAGTGCTGTTTCCAGAAAAAAATAAGTTACTGAGGACACACACCGACCTGTGATGGCCTCTGAAGAATGGGGTGGGTTGCAAGAGGGAGGAGTTTGACTCTTCTCTGTATGTGCTGTGAAATGTAATACTGATGGGCATTTGTTTCTCTACTCACTTGACAAGCACGTCTAGGAAAAAATATGCAAGTAAAATACCCATTTAATCCCTAATCCTCTTTCCTTTTTGAACGGGAAAGACTGAGAGAAAGTTCGTGCTCACTATTCCCGCTCAGCTTCCGGCTGGCAGTGTGCCCACGGTATGCCCACAGCTCTGGAGGGCTGATGGGCTCTCTGGGGGCTGCTGTGCACTGCCACAGTGACCCATGACCCCGCGCGTTAAGCTAAAGTGAGTGAGTGCAAAGGGGCTCCTTCCTTCCAGCTGGGGGCTGGGAGCTCACAGGACGGCCGGCTGAGGGCAGAGGGGCCATTTGCCGCTGCCGCCAGAACCCACGGCCTTTTTTCGGATGGCCTGTTTGACGCCCTTGTTTTCGGTTATCTTCACGGCCGTCAGCCCTGACCTCCTCAGAAATCGATCGCCCCCTGTGCACTTGGCAGGAGTCAAGTCTTCCTCATCCTGTGAAAACTGCACTGGCACGCTGAACCCGTTTCCACTCAAACCGAGGCCCATGGCCATCATACATAACTGCTGACTGCGGCGAAGTTTATCGTTCAGGATTATCATAACTCTAAGCAAAGACCTCAAACTTCTAATCCATTTCTCCCAGAAACAAAACACCAGGTCCCCCTGACTTCTAATAAGCTGACAGTGTGGTTTGAATGATTGCTATGACAACACCCAGCTCCTCAAGAAAGACCAGGACAAGGCATCATTAAAGGAATCCAGGTCTGTGCAGCATGTGAAAGTTTTGGTTGCATGTTTCCCTACTCCCCATCATTGTCCCATCATACCCCCAAAATACTAGCGAATCATTGGCTCTGAAACTAATCAAGCGATGTATCTATCTGCATTCTCTCAAACTTTGCAACAGCTCTGTGAAATGAACACTCCCAATGAGACAACTGAGGTTCAAAGAGATGGATGTCTTGCCTGAAAATAAATGACCATTTGAAACCAGGTTTTCTTGTCCTACAACCACGTTTGGCATTCTCCTTTCCTGAATAAATGGAGGATGAGGATTACAGTGGAGACATCTGCCGTCAACACCCGAAAGCCTTGCTTCACTCTGACACCAAAGCTACTGTCAAGATGACATCGCGCCCTAGCCAATTCGCGCCAAGGGAGAGAGCATCAGTGTGCAGACTGAAGGGACCCAGGTTCGATTCCAGTCAAAGGCACATGCCCGGGGTTACAGACGCATACCCGTAGGGTGGTGCAGAGGCAGCCAATCAATGAACTCTCTTTCATCATTAGTGTTCCTCGCTCCTCTCCGTCCTCTCTGAAATCAATTAAAAATATATTTTAAAAATATGAGATTGTGCCCAGCTGGTGTGGTTCAGTGTGTGAGCATCAACCTGTGAAGCAGGAGGTCACGGTGTGATTCCCGGTTGGGGCACAGGCTCAGGTTGTGGGCTCCATCCCCTGTGGGGCGTGCAGGTGGCAGCTATCAGATTCTCTCTCCCACCATTGATGTCTCTATGTCTCCTCGCTCCGCTGCCTTCCTTCTCTGAAGTCAATAAAAATACTTTTGTTTTGTTTAATTGAAAAAGATGACTCGCGCCTAGCTGCCTTAGAAGTGTGTTGTTTTCTCATCAAACTGGGCAGGGTGTCCCCCCGAAACTGAGAAGTGATGACAGAATATGGAGGGGACACAAAGCACGTTGTAAGGCAGGGACCGAAGCCTGGCAGACGAGCCGGGAGATGGAGACACCCATAAACTTGAGGAGGGCCATCCCAGCTCTTCTGGACGGAAAGGCATCGTCTCCTCAGTTACAAGCCACACGCTCAGCTGAGATTCCTTCCGGGGAAAAGGCATTCCTTTTGCTAAGGGGTCCCACCAGTTCAATGATACGTGGGGTATTTCTGGGAGGTCGCCATTGAGGTGGGAGATGCGCTCAGTCAAGATCGAATGGCGCATAAGGAAAGGCTGGGAGGGCCAGTCCCTGAGCACACAAGACAAGCCAGCCCTGGGTTGTCATGTAACTTTTCGAAGCTAATGCAAGGGGCACTGTGGGAGATGCAATGGCTTTCACTCCCAAGGCCGTGTGGATGGAGAAAGGTTTGCCGTCCGTCCTCAGGGCTATAGAGCCAGGACGCTGGGTGGGGCCACAGGGTCGTTTTCCAAAGCCCCAGTTTGGCGGGGACGCTGTGACAAGCACCTCAAGCCTGTGGTTCACACGGCAGAAGTCCCTGGGGCCCAATTCTGAGGTCAAGGTGTGGGCGGGGCCGGGCCTCCTGCTGAGCCGAACGGGTCTCTGCAGGGGCCATCCGGCCCTGTCCTACTCAAGAGCGTTCTGTGTCCATCTGCCCGTGTCCATGTTCCGCTCTTACAAGGGCACCCTCCTGACCCGTTCTAACGTGATCACCACACCCCGAGTCTCTGGGAGCATCACTTCCGCATGTCTTTTGGGGGCACCATCTGACCACTGCTCCCGGAACATGAGGGAAGAGGAAACACAGGAACCAGGCACTTCAGCCGGAGGGCAGGGAGACGGAGAAACGGGGATCTGCCTGTGGCTGTGCAGTTATTTAAATCCTTCCACTGACACAGTGAGCTGCTGGGGAGGGGAGGTGATGTAGGAATCTTCCTTTCTGGGAGGGCAGGGTAGGGCATGCGAGGAAGTTGAAAAACGGGGAAGGTTTCACGTCAGATGGCTGAGCTGTGATATGTAAATATGTTTACTAGTGGCGGATGTCAAAACAAGACTGTCACTCAGAGGAAGAATCTAAGATGCACCCTTTGTCCTCAAATCCAAACCAATGGGCTCTCACTCTCTCCCATCACCCACCCAGACCCAACCTAGAGACATCAGCACCCACCCCACAGACACCCAGACCCAACCTTATAGACAATCAGCACCCACCCCACAGACACCCAGACCCAACCTACAGACAATCAGCACCCACCCCACAGACACCCAAAGTCACCCACAGACACCCAGACCCAACCGAGAACATCAGCACCCACCCCACAGACACCCAGACCCAACCTAGAGACATCAGCACCCACCCCACAGACAGACACCCAGATCCCACCCCACAGACATCCCACATCTACCCACAGACACCCAAATCCACCCACAGACACCCAGATCCACCCACAGACACCCCCACAGACACCCAGATCCACCCACAGACACCCAGACCCACCCACAGACAATCCGCAGCCAGATTCTCCCCACAGAAAGCCAGCCAAACAGCCAAGTATTTGCTGAGACGGTAGCACGGACAACAGGAATTTGAGATTCCAAGGCTGGAAAGAAACAGGAGCCATCGCCACAAATTATGTTGCAAAGTGAGCCAAGGAAGCCGCCCGGACATCTGGAATCGAAAATGGAGCTGAAGGCCATCCCCGGCCACTGTATCAGCCGCTTCTGTCTGCCGCGGCAGGCCCGTCTGCAAAAGAGACTCAGCAAACGGGCCGGACACACCAGCTCTGCCAGGCCGCTGCCGACAGGCCTGTCAGGGAAGGGGTGCGGACGGGGCGCAGCGGAATTGGATGCTCTCCAACCTCACCATTCATTTAAAAAATACATGTATTTTTTTATTGATTTCAGAGAGGAAAGTAGAGAGACGGAAACATCCATAAGGAGAGAGAATCGTGGAGCGGCGGCCTCCTGCACACCCCAATCTGGGGGTCGAGCCCGCAACCCGGGCCTGTGTCCCGACCGGGAATCGAACCCTGACCTCCTGGCTCACAGGTTGACGCTCAGCCACTGGGGCGCACCGGCCGGGCCAACCTTACCGTTCTGATGCCCACCGCGGCCCACCATGCCCAGCCCGCCCTCTCACTGTGGGGCCCAGGGTGCCAGGTGTCCTGGGACGTGAGCAGGCCCTGCCCTGGCCTGTGCACTTGATCTCCTGCTTGAAAGGCCGGGAGGTTTGTGGGCAGAGACGAAGGGCCTCTGAAGCAGAGGATGCCTGGGGGACAGGAAGGCCGTCTTGAGAGAGCCCGGTCCTTGGCTGGGAAGGGCTGCTTTCCGTGTCCTCCACCCCGTGGCTCACGAGGAGGCACCGGGTCCTCGCCCGTCCTCCCGCAGAGCCGGAGGCGGCCTGCCCTGGGGACTGGAGAGGGAATTTAGACACGAAGAGGACGGGAGGTTCGATGCCGAGCACACCGTGCAGTGAGCGGCCGCTTCAGACACGATGCTTCGGATGTTTCCTTTTCTGGTTTGCTTCCATTTTCCGACTGACCCCTCCCACAGACCAACTGCCCGCCGTGCCCAGTCTGCTGCCCGTCGGTGCTGCCCGGCCCCTGCCCCGGAGAAGAGAAATACCCACTTCATCTTGTTCTCAACCCCTGAGGGACAGGTACGGAAGGCCCTGCTGTGGATGCTTTTCTAGGGAGGAAACGGAAATGGAACCAAATCTGCATCAACGTGTTTATGCAGGAAGCCGGATGCTCGCTTGGGCTGCGTTTATTCGGGGCAGAGCGTGCTGGGCTCGGGGAAGGGGCAGGCCAGCACTCTCCCCCCTCCAGCTCCCCCCCTCCCGCCCCCCTCGCGTTGACTGACATTCACCTTGGCTCTCTGTTCTCCGCCGTCCTCTCTGTAACAGACACACGCAAACAGAACACGGAGCGCGCGCGTGAGAGCGGGGGCACCGAGGCCGGCGTGGGGAGTCACGCAGCCCGGCCTCTGGCTGCCGCAACCGTGTGCGCCCGGCACAGCGGCTGTCATAACTGGGACGCCGCCGAGGACACAGACGCCTACCGACCTCGCATGTGTCAGTCTCTTAAAGACACTGCTTCTGAGCACAGCGTCTCTCCTTTCGGACACACCTCCCATTATCCCGGACCCCCCCCAAACCCATCTGAACCCTTCCCAGGACCGATCGTCCAGACACCCGAAACCCATCCGAACCCTTCCCAGGACCGATCGTCCAGACCCCCCAAACTCCTCCGAATCCTTCCCAGGACCGATCGTCCAGACCCCAAAACCCTCCGGAACCCGTCCCAGGACCCGATCGTCCATCCCCCCAATACCCCTCCGTACCCTGCCCAGGACGGACTGTCCAGACCCCCAAACCCCTCCGAACCCTTCCCAGGACCGATCGCCCAGACCCCCCCAAAACCCCTCCGAACCCTTCCCAGGACCGACCGTCCAGACCCCCCCAAAACCCCTCCGAACCCTTCCCAGGACCGTCGCCCAGACCCCCCCAAAACCCCTCCGAACCCTTCCCAGACCGATCGCCCAGAACCCCCCCTAAACCCCACGAACCCTTTCCCCAGGACCGTCCGTCAACCCCCCCCAAACCCCTCCGAACCCTTCCCAGGACCGATCGGCCAGACCCCCAAACCCCTCCGAACCCGGCCCATACGACCCAGCTTCCGCATGTCCCCTGGGGCCCACCACCTAGGGGAGGGTGTCCGGGCCCCATTTCCCAGCTCGGCGCCGGCGGATACGTTTAGGGCCAACCTGATGCCGGGAGACACTACCAGGCAGTAAGCCCGTCGCCGGGAGAATGCCACAGCCTCCACCTGGCGTGCGTGTCTGAGGCTAAACGGTTTGACGCCTGTAAACCTCCCCCCTGAATGTCCTGCACGCGCATCAGCAGCGGGGCCGGGCGCCGCCAAGCCCAGGGCTCACTCGGCCGGGCCGGCAGTGGAGGCCGAGCGTGGGGCCCCCGCCCCGCCCCCAACCCCCCTCGCCGCACCGGGGCCCGCGCCCCCCCCCACTGCAACAAACCCTCCCTGGTGGGCGCACCTGCAACCCACGTGATCAGACCCGGGCTGGACGCACGGGAGACACCTGACAGCGGTGGACAGTGACAGGGCTCGGGGGACTGAGCCAGGCGGGCCCCCCGCCCCGCATGGCACAGCCACCCCGCAGTGGAAAGCGTTCGTCTCTCTGGGTTTCACTCAGGGAGGAGGTTCCGCTGCAGGCTCTCCTGTAATCGTACTGCTAGCCACAAGAGAGAGAGAGAGAGAGAGACCCCCAGGGACACCGGCTGTCGTCCCCGCTGTATGTGCCTGGAGCGTGGAGAGCAGGCCCCCCCCCCTCCCCCCGCCAGCGATCAGGACGCCCCGGCCGCAGGGCACCTGGTCTCCCTGTGAGCCGAGCCGCTGGCCCCGTCGCCCCAGAGCCTGGTCCCTGAGACTCGGCTGCGTCCACACCGTCCGCCAGTCCTGCCTCAGTCCGTCTGTCGGACACTGTGCTGGGCGCTGCAGGCACCCCCATGTGGACACCAGATGGCCACCACAGATGGTTGGCAGGGGAGGGCAATTGTGGGTGATCAGGACAGCACAGGGGAGTGCGGTGGGAGGGACCAGACCTACAGGGGAGGGAAGTTGAGGGGGACCAGGACTGCAAGGGGGGCAGTTGGGGGGAACCAGGCTGGCAGGGGAGGACAGTTAGGGGCAACCAGGCCAGCAGGAGAGAGCAGTTAGGAGCAATCAGGCCAGCAGGGGAGCAGTTAGGCAGTTAGGCATCTATCAGGCTGGCAGGGGAGTGGTTACAGGGTGATCAGGCTGGCAGGCAGAATTGGATAGGGGCAATCAGGCAGGCAGACAAGCAGTTGGGAGCCAGCAATCCTGGATTGTGAGAGGAATATCTGACTGCCTGTTTAGGTCCCATCCAAGTGGATCAGGCCTAAACAGACAATTGGACATCTCTTAAGGGGTCCCAGACTGGAGAGGGTGCAGGCTGGGCTGAGGGACGCACCCCCCCACCCCGTGTATGAATCTCATGCACCAGGCCTCTAGGTAAGAGAATAAACATGTAGTATTTTAAGTCACCAAACTTGTGGTGATTTTTAAAAGCAGCAATAGAAAACTACACAGAATGGATATATAAAAATGTTATGTATAAAATATTTAACATAAAAAATATATAATTCAAAGGGAACAGTGAATTCAAACAACTGACTTACTTTTAGATCAATGTAGCTTGAAACATCCATATCAAATATGTTGGTTAAGTGTAGTGTGCATGTTCTGACATATTTATTAATGAAAATAAGTATATTACATTTAAGTTTCCAGTATGGAGGGAATGTCTGAAATTATTGAGTTAGAAATTCGCTGGCAACCATCTAGCTCTTATTCTGACTCCTGATGAATTTTACCTACAATGTGTAGAAACAGAAAATTATAAATGCCATGTTTGCCAAAAGAGCCTTGGCTGGGGATGAATAACAAGGCCAGAAGGGCAAGCCCCGGGTTCACGGCTGCCGTGAGGACGAAGGAAGAGTGCGAGACTCGGACCACAGGCTACGGCAAGGACAGCCCGGCTCCGCACTGGCGAGCCGGCGGAGGCCCGGGGACACGAAACACAGCCACTCAGTTTAAGTGAAAGTTGTATTGATGTGGTGTCTTACCAGGGTGTTGAGGTTCAAGTCTCTTTGCTAACAATGGCAGCTAATTCTCCTGTAACACTTGCATATTGTTATACTAGAGGCCCAGCGCATGGTTAAATCGTGCAGGTGTAGGCTCCCCTAGGCCTAACCTGGCGTCAGGGCCAGGTCCGCCACCCCACTAAGCCTCGCACGCTCTGCAGATGCTGCTGGCGCCCCCTGACGCTCCAGAAGTCCCACCTGCCACAGCCTCTGGGGGACCCAGAAGTCCCGCCCACCACGCCCACCCATCAGTGCAGCTCCTGGTGAGTCCGTAGTTCGCAGTGACACCCTGAGAGCATCACGGCCACAGGCCTCTACGGCACAGAGACTGGCTTGAGGACAGTTGATTGTATAACCTTTGAGACCTACATTTTGTTATAAAAACCGGTTGGCTATCATCGTGAGGAGGCAAGAGCCGGGCTACTTGAAGGCTGTGAATGAAGCTTCGAGGGAGACGGCGTCTAGCTGGCAGCTCCTGACTGTAACGCACAGCAGCTCACTGAGCTGGTCTAGCGGACTGAGGCTGTGAAAGGGGCCGAGAACAGTCGGTAAAGGTGGATCAGCTGATGCCTCCCCTGTGAAATCATCTCACACATGCAAACAGAGGTGGCTCCACAGCGCACGCTCCTGGGCTGTCCGGGCAGTCACTGCACACAGCGCTCTGCTAGCGTTTCTCGGGGACTCCGGCAGAAACGGCATGGCCTAAGCCCTCCCCGCACCACCCTCAGCAGCCCCGCCACAGCCTCTTCGGCACATCCACACATGTTTGTTTTCTGTTCTTGGAGATGATTCGTGTTCACGTTCCAATATCCTTTTTCCTTTCTTGTCTGCTTTCCTTTCCTCAATTATTTTCCAAAAATTCCCTAGTCATCCATTTTAATCTTTGGAGACCCAAACAACAAAGCACATGACCCAGATTCTTGCTGATATATACAAACACTCACACACACACACACACACACACACACACACTCACACACACTGCTGTGTACACACACTCACACACACACACACACACACACACTCACACACACTGCTGTGTACACACACTCACACTCATACACACACACTCACACACACTGCTGTGTACACACACTCACACACACACACACACACACACTCACACACACTGCTGTGTACACAAGCTCACACACACACACACACACACACTCACACACACACACATCACACACACACACACACACACACACTGCGTGTACACCACACTCACAACTCATACACACACACTCACACACACTGCAGATGTACACACACACACACACACACACACACACACACTACCACTCTACACGCTGTGTACACAACAACTCACACACACACACACACACACACTCACACACACTGCTGTGTACACACACTCACACACACACACTCACACACACTGCTGTGTACACACACACACACTCATACACACACACTCACACACACTGCTGTGTACACAAGCTCACACACACACACTCACACGCATACACACTCACACACTGCTGTGTACACACACACTGCTGATGCACAGATACACACTCATACACATTGCTGAATCGCACACACATACACACACACACACTGCTGATGTGCACACACACACTCACACATACTGCTGATGTGCATAAACACACTCACTGCTGTGTACACACTCATGCACACACACTCATACACACTGCTGATGTGCTCACACACACAAATATGCACATATGCATGATGCACACAGACTATGCATATATGTAGAAGCACTTTTGCATATAACCATTGTGCTTCACACAGAATGTCTGTTGATAGATACTAGACGTCAGTCATAGTCAACAGAAAAACTCAATTTATTCTATGACTGGGCCTCGGCCTGAACATGCGGGATCAGGCTGAAACTGGCTCCCCAACTTTCCCTGAGGGGGCCCGGATTGTGAGAGGCATAGCCGAGCCAAGAGACCCCTGACCAGGCATGATAAGGGCTCAGAGGGAAAACAGAGGAAGGTTGGCCAGCCGGGAGAGCTCCAGGGCTGGTCCAGTCTGTCTCGCTGTAGGCCAAGGGGCCCAGATCCCGCAGCAAGCTAACCTACGGTCAGAGCGTCGGCCCTTGGTCAGTGCACGTATTGTGACTGGGCGACTGTCTGCCTCCCCCGGGGGGCAGTGCACATCTTAACGAGCATTTACGCCTTAGCATGCCATTAGCATATTATGCTTTGATTGGTTGAATGGATGACTGGACACGTTACATTGAGGTTTTTATTTACATAGGACTATCTCTGGGAGAGAGAATTCTGTTTCTCTTTGTGTTGCTGAGTTTCATAAGAGTTTCAGCTGTAGGTGTGGCTCAACGCCCTGGCTAGTTTGGCTCAGTGGTGAGAGTGATGGCCCTCAAGCTGAAGGGTCCCGGGTTCGAGCCTGGCCAAGGCACATACTTCATTGGAAGTGTCTCTCTCCCATGGATGTTACTCTCTTTCTGTCTCTCCCCCTCCCTTCCATTCGCTCTAAAAACCAATGGAAAAATGCCCTGGATGAGGACTGACAGTAACAAAAGGGGCTTTACCTGAACATCAGCCCTTGGCCTGGGCTCATGAGCCGTGGGATCCTTGCTCTGCAGCTTCTCCTCAGCTGGCCCTCCTTCAATCTCCGGGCCCAAGCGCCCTCCCTGATGTTTTGGGTATGCGTCTGCTGCCCCTTGGCGACCTGCCTGTGGCTGGCTGCGTCACTCTGTGACCGGCCGGAAGCCGTTGACTTCCAGTCCTGCCGGCATCAAGGAAGGCCGTCACGGACGTAATTCCGCATTGGGCTCCAGAGCAGCAGTAAGGGTCAGGTGAAAGCTATGAGTTCTCTTTCCCGAGAGAACACACACGTACCATGGACCATAACACATTCTGCAAAAACCGCAGCGGATTCAGGGGCGCCCCTGGGAGGGCATCGTGGGGGTTCCTAGGTCTGGGGCATGTGGGTTGGGAACACTCACGCTGGAAGCCTCGGGTGAAGGGACAAAAACAAATAAGAAGTCACACACAGTAGATGCTAGGAAGAATGACAATTTGAAAGACAGCATTTAATATGGATGATACCACACAACCGTAAACCCTCTTTAAAAAAAAGTTAATATGTGGGTATATATTATACATAAATTGGAAGTTTTTTTAAGACGGCGAGCAAGTGAGGGAGTAGAGAGTTAGGATCACTGAGAGAGAGAAACAGTGATTTATGTCTCCTCCGGCACAACCCCCCTACTGGGGAGGTGCCGCTACCAAGTACATGCCCTTGTCCGGAATCGAACCTGGTAACCTTTCAGTCCACTGGCCGTATGCGCTATCCACTGAGCATAACTGGCCAGGCTAAAACCTCTTGATTGACCGATACGACCGACTAAAAAGAAATCCTTAGGCTTCATTGAAATAAAGGTAAAAAAGATCTCCGCTATAAATGTAGGTGAAATTAATTTTTGCTATTGTGAAAAGACACCTAATACGGACTCATCCTAATCCATTTTTGAGGCACGTTCAGAGTCAGAGTCACAGTGCTTTGCAACCACCTCTCCAGACCCTCTATCCTGCAAAGTCTGGCTGACGACACCCAGCAATCACAATCCCACCCGCCGCCCTGTCTACTAAGCACGCCCCTTCCCGCCGTCTTTCCGTTTTTTAAAAATGGGTGCATTGATTTCTTTTGTTTTAATTATAGATTTTTTTAGTTGTTTTTTACAGAGCGGAAGGGAGAGGGAATAGAAAGTCAGAAACATCAATGAGAGTGTAACACCATTCAGCTGCCTCTTGCACACCCCTTACTGGGATGTGCCCGCAGCCCAGTACCTGCCCTTGCCGGAATGCGAACCCGGGACCCTCAGTCACAGCCCGTGCGCTATTCACGGAGCAAACCGGTCTCGGCCTGTTCATGATTTTCAAAAGGAGACGGGAGAAGAAGAGAGATTAGAAACAGCAATGCCAAGATACATCATCAATCACTGCCTCCTGCCCGGCCCCTACTGGGTTCGTGCCCTCAACCCGGGCCCGTGGCCTGACCGGGGATGGCGTCGTGACCTTCTGGTTCGCAGGTCGGCACTCAGCCAGTGAGCCGGCCGCCAGGTTCTGTTTGCTTTTCACGGACAAGACACAGGAAGTAACATACGGGCGGGTACGGAGAACCGGGAAATCATTACCAACACCAGCAGCCCTTTGTGGGCTGGGTACAAGGCCCAAGGTTGTTTGTTCCTGTAACTCTACATGGTACACATGCACTGTGGGCTTTACACATGTAACGTGAAACATATAGGAACTACCGATCCTTTTCCACCCTTCACATGACCCGGTGACAATGACATGTACATGTGTGCCTGTTCGAGCAGAAGGATGAGTGTGTGGAACTCGGGCAAAACAAAGAAAGTTAAGACCTCGCAATGAACTGAGGAGGACAAGGTGCGGGAACTTGGAGTCTGATCAATGAAGACTCGGCACTTTTGTGTAAATTATACACAAAATCATTGTGTTCAACCCACTGTGTGTTCCCCTAGCTGCACACTTTAACCATCAAAATTAGCAGGCCAAAGCGAAGCGGCCTGGGATATTTTAATTTGGAAAAATTACATCTCTGTGTAATTTAAATTAACATCACTGTAAATTATAGGGTTTGGCAAAGAAAGTGTGGGTTGTCCAACAACTTTATCCCGACCGGCGGGAAGGCGGAGGCGGGGAGCCGTGGCGCAGGCGGCCGGCCCAGGAGGCCCACTCGGCGCATCCCTGACCGGAAAGGATTGCCCAGCCACTGTCCGCCGTCCCCTGGCACACGAGCTACTGATTCCGAGAGCAGAGCCACCAGAACACGCGGTGTATTTATGAGCTCATGGCCGGCCGTCTCTCCCACGTCCCTGCCCTCTCATCGGGTCAGATTGACAAACGTGCCTTTGTTCCAACTCATCTCAAGGAAGTGGCCTGTAGTTACTAAAAAATGCGATGACTCCCCTGTGACCCATCTCAGGGGTCACCATCCTCCTCCTACCTTCTCCCTGTCCCACGTTCCAGGAAAGCCATACCTCACGGGTTGCCAGCCCGGGACCCAGGAGGCTGCTGGCACCCCACAAGCTGCCAGCCCCCCCCCCCCCCCCTGCGCTTAGTGTTGGAGTGTTGTGTCCACCTGCAACTAGAAACAGATTAAGATGCGTAAAGGACATAATCTTTTGGAATACACCGTCTTGACAGTATGCTAACTCGTTAAAAAGTAAATAAGTCGTCAGGAACCCATTCCACATCCACTGACCCTCAGAATTGACACCTCAACACAGTTCTAAATACCGTGTCCACAGGGAAAGAGTCATGTGTGGAAAGAAGAAGCCAAAATCAAATGGTGCACATTTTAAATTGGTTGAAAACCCAGTTCTCAGAGAGTTCTAATCCAGGGCGCAAACGCATAGGCAACAAGCCAAATATCAACAATACAACGACTTAAATTTCTTTTGAGAGCCACATTTTTTTAAAACTTAAACTTCTTCTAATGCCACTTCTTCAAAATAGACTCACTCCCTGCGCGGGGGGTATTTTGTGACTAGAGCCACACTCAAGGGACCAAAGAGCCGCAGGTGGCTCCTGAGCCACAGTTTGCCGATCACGGCTCTGAAGCTATAGAAATCCTTTCAAAGGTCCATGTTGATAAAGACCCCGGCTGTACACCAGGGTCTACTGGTGTGTGGCACCACGCAGCCAGCGCAGTGTGGGTGCTTGCGGTGTTCCTCACGGATAGGTTCCGGAACCAGAGACCGAGAGTTTTCGCACACAAGGAGGATCTGGGAGGTCGGTCTGGTTTGGGGGGGGGTAGCTGCGGCTCACAGCTCATTGACGAGCACATGGTGTCGCAAACGCCTACGTCTGCAAGCCAAATGTCAAAGACAACGATTGACATTTCGTTTGAGAGCCCAATTTTTTAGCTTTTTACGGTTTATGTTTCAAATATATTTATTGATTTGTTCACAAAGAGATGGGAAGGAGAGAATGGCAGAAACTGCGATGAGAGAAATAACATCACCAGCTGCCTCCTCCACACAGCCCTGCTGGGGGTGTCCTGCAGCCAAGGTACAGGCGTTGACCAGAAGCGAACCCACGGGACCGGTCAGTCTGCAGCCGACGCGCCCATCCCCGGAGCCAAACCATTTCAGCAAGAGCCAAATTTTATAACTTAACCTTCTCTAAGCCACTTCCTTCCAAATTGACTCGCCCAGCCGGGTATTTTGTGGAAGAGCCACATTCAAGGGGCCAAAGAGCCGCATGTGGCTCTCGAGCCGCAGTTTGCCGATCACAGAGCCGGCAGGTAAGGATGTGTCTGTCTACAATCTGTCCTTACACGGATCCTGAGTCCACTGCTCCGCTGACATGTTAACCAGACACAGCACGGGCATCGGCAGGTGAGCCGTCTTCCCGGACGAAACCGCAGTGCCCCTGAGACCACGGACTGGGGGGGCCCGCACTACCCGCTCAAACCCTGAGCTCGGAGGGAAGGCCCGGCTGGCTGGGGCTTGCTGCCTTCCGGGTCTGGGGGGTGCCCGCCATGCCCGCCGTGACCATCACGCCAAGTACCCATCAGCCCCTTTTCTGCCCACGGCTAAGAACACACAGACGCACCACTGCCCTCTCCCCCGGCGGCAACACTGGCATTTCCGGGCGCAGCCGGGCTCACACAGACAGCTGTGGGGAGGCTGCACTTCATGCTTCACTCCGAGCAGAGCAGGGGGATGAAGAAACCCACACTGTCCTCAGAGGGAGGGGACACGTCCATTGCAGACAGCGACACGCTCCTCCTCGGAAACCAGCGGGCCAGCCTGGGGTGGCAGCTGTGCTGGCGGGACAGACACATCTGGCGCTGCCAACAAGAGCGCCAGCTGCTCCTCGTTGAAAGCCCCCCGGCCCCCCGCCCCCCGACATAGACGGTCAGGTCGTTTCCTTGGATTTGCCCAACATTCACCAGATTTCTGATGCAGCTGGGCAAGGGTGGACTAGCAAGCACGTGTTCTGTTGCCTGCAGAGAGTAAGGCACTGGTTTCTGGATGCCAGCCTTACCCAGAAAAGCCAGGTTCTCTTTGGAAGTTGTATGACATCTCTCTGGTCTTAGGCTTTCTGTGTGGTCTTCACATCGCTGACAGTTTCTGCTCTTTCCCATCCTCCGGTATGACACATTTAACACTGACGTCAGCCGTACCGGTGGCTCAGGGATAAGCATCAGCCTGTGGACTGTGTAAGGGACCCAGGTTTGATTCCAGCAAGGGCCTGTGCCGTGGTGCGGGCACATCCCCAGCAGGGTGTGCAGAAGGCAGCTGAAGCGATGTTTCCTCTCTCATCACTGGTTCTGACTTTCTATCTCTCTCCCTTCCTCTCTATGAAAAATCAATAAAATATATTTTTTTAAAAAACAACACTGAATACAGTTTTCTTTCTCAATCTTAAAGGGAAAGTTTGAGTATGTTGTCATATTCGCTACAGTTTTTTAAACAAGCGGTTGCAATTAGATTAAGAAAATTCCTTTCTATTCCCAGTTTAAGCTCTTAACTATGAATATATGTTTAATCTTATTAGATATTTTTAAAAATCTATTGAGATAATATAATTGTGTTCTTCTGTTAATCCAGTGAATTACCTTACTGACGATGCTTTCATGTTAATCCAAACAAATACATCTGGGATTAATCATACTGGGCCATGATCTGTTACATATATCTTCTATATCTATATCTATATCTATATCTATATCTATATCTATATCTACATCTATATCTACCTCCATATCCATCTAGTTTCCTAAATATGTTTTCCAAGTACAATATTTAAGATCTTTGCCTCTGTGGTCATAAGTGAGACTGACCTATAATTTACTTTTTTTACTGCCTTACTAACTTTAGGACTGGGGTAATCAAACGCCAGTTGGAGGGTGCTGTCTCTCTCTTCAGGGCTGGAACATGCACCTTTTTGAGGAGATATTTGATAGGACGTGTTTCTGAAGGCCAGCTAGCTCCCCAGGGCTCGATAAACTCTCGTAGCCTGATGTGCTTATTGTGAGGGTATGTCCTTTAATAGAGTATTCCCAATTTCACTTTCAATAAGTTCCACTTTTCTTATTATGTACATATTTCATGCCAGTTTTCAGATTTACTGCATAAAATTGGTTTGAATTCTTTAGTATAATTTTGACTTCTGAATTATCTCAGATATTTTTTTATTCCTAATATTGTTTATTTTTGTCTCTACTGATTTTTTCTGACTCAACTTATAAGACTTTTATCCATTTTCTTTATCTTTTAAGAAAACAATTATTAGCTTTATTTATCATCTTTATTTGCCATTGTCTTTCTGTTTATTCATCTCTGATTTTATGTGGGTTTTTAATACTTTTTTGAAGGGAGAGTGTATCTGTTTGGCGTGTTTTCCTTCGGGTTTCAATAGAGACCTCCACAACTAATCAAGCATAACTTGTAGGTGGTCCCCTGAGAGACAGGAACAAGTGGGGTGAGCCCCCCAGTCTCATCAGCTGCTGGCTGTAGAGAGCTCTGGCTGGGAACAGAGAGGGGAAACCCAGACAGAGCCTGAGGAATCTCCTACGGAGGGGTGGGGCTCGGGTGGAGGAAGCCCAGGGCTGGAGGGGTGAGTGCTCAGAGGCAGGAGGAAGTTATCCGGGATCCGAAAGGGACCCCAAGAGGAGGGAGGCAGCAAGGCCCACACAGGGCAGGGACACACCTGCTCCCACCAGCCAGACTGCTGTGGGAGGGGCCTGAATGTATTTTACTTTTAAAAAATTATATGTTTTTATTGTTTTCAGAGAGAAAGGGAGAGGGAAGGAGAGAAAGAAACATCAATGATGAGAATCATTGATTAGCTATCTCCTGCATGCTCCCTGCTGGGAATTGAGCCTGCAACCTGGGCAGGTGCATATGTAAATCCAGTCAAGCACCAGGAATTCTGGGGCCTACTCAAGAATGCAAATAATCTCCTTTGATCCTAACTTTTGGTGTATTTTTTTTTTCTTAAGAACACACAGGGGCATTGAAACAGCCTTCCTCACCAGAGCTTACACCTGCCCTGGGAGCTGAGGCAGGGAGGGTGCAACAGGAAACCTGACGCCCAGAGCTGCACACGGTGCCCTGGGCCATAGGGAACACCCCAGAGAGAGGAGAAACATCACGGAGGACAGAGCAGCCAAGTCTAAAGCAATGTGGCCACAGCAGCCTCTGAAATGTCACGGAGATAAAATGGGAGCCCAGAGCAAACACAAGTAAATAAACGGAAGGAGGCAGGCTGACAGGAAAAGGGAACAACGAGAGGAGGGACAAACAGAAGACAGTGCCTTGAGGGAAATGGATTCCAACAAACGCCTGCGTTAGGAAAGAGCATGGGAAACAAAGGGGGATCTGGCATTTTCTACGGTAAAAAGCTAAATAAAGAGGAGCGTGAGTTGGTGTGAGCAGAGCAGAGACTGACTGGGCGACGGGGACTGGCAAACAGCTCTCGGAAGGGCTCGCGAATGTTTTCCTCTGTGTGGGGGTCATGTGCTCTCTGTTGCATTTTCTTGTTTAGTGTTTTGCAACCCTTTAAAAATGTAAAAATCCCTGGCAGATGCCAAGGCCTCGCAAAAATGGATGGAGTATTTTATGGGCTGCGGTTTGTTCCAGGGCGACACAGAAAGCAGGAAATCAACAGAGAAAACCCAATGGAATCAGAAATGGATTAATTGAGACGAATAAAATAAACCTCCAGAGAGAGAGAGAGAGAGAGAGAGAGAGAGAGAGAGAGGAGACGTGGCAATGTCAGCGTGATGGAGGGGACACCGCGTAGTCCTACAGTCACTAAAAGATAAGAAAGGAGTTTGCAGACCCTGGGAGATCAGAAAATTCGGCAACTTGGGCGAAACAGGCACATGCCTGGAGAGACACGGTCTCCTAAAACTCAGTCAAGAAGAGACAGGTGGATAGACCATCACTGTTGATTGGAGACACTGAGCTTGGAGTTAAAAACTGCCTGGGAGCTCCACCAAACAGGGGAGTTGTACTGGCCCCATACAAACTTGCCAGGAAACCGGGCAAGGAATGACTGTGTCCCAACTCACTCGCATCGCTACGGTACAAAGAGGAGGAAGACATTATGAGAAAAGTGTGGACTCACGTTCCTCATAAGCTCAGACCCAAAAATAACAAAATGTTAGTAAATGCTCAAAAATTAGAAACAAAATCTTTTAGAAATATATATATAAAGAATAATACACTATAACGAAGCAGAGTTTATTTCAGAAATGGAGGGTTGATTTCAAATTTAAAAAGTCACTCATTGTATTATCCATATTAACAGATGAAAAAAATTAAGATTATAGTAAGAGACAAAAAAAAAAGGCATTTGACAAGTATATAATATCCACATCTGATAGACATTTCTTAGCAAGTGAGGAAGATAAATGAAGTCCCGAAACTCAACGAAGGGGGTCGACAAACCACTTATAACTCCCGGCATCCTTAGGGGAGAGGCTGTCGGCTACAACAGGACCAGCATGAGGAGGTCTGTTCCCTCACTTCCATCCAACATTGTACTGACAACCATGGCCAACGCAGTAAGTCAAAACGGAAATCAAACACATCCAACGTGAAACGGGAGAAGACACACAACATGTATTCGAAGACTACATGATTGACCATGTAGAAAATACTATGGAATCTACAAAAAGCCACTAGAGATGACAAGTGATTTTAGCCACATTGGAAAATATAAACTCAATATATAAAATTGTCTTTCTACATACATCAACAAATAGTTGGAAATTAAATTAAAAAAATACCATTTGTCATATCATTAAAAATATGAAATATTAAAATGAGTTTGACCAAAGATGGGAAATCCTTGTGCTCTGGAACTAAAGAACGCTGCTGAGAGAGTATACAGATGACTCAGATAAATGGAGAGAGAGATTGTGTTCATGCTGATTCTCCCCCAAGTAGGTCTGTAAGTTTATTGCAATCCTAATCTAAATCCCAGCAGGATTGACTGATCGGTTGGTTGATTTCAGAAATTAAAAAAGTGATTTTAAAATATAAATGACATAGAATATGTAACACCTGTTAGACAGCTAACATCAGCTGATGTCAAGACTAACGAAGCTACAGTAATCAAGAGTGTGGTGTTCATATAAAGAGGGACAAACAGATCAATGGAACAGAAACTTCCAGAAACCACAAACGAGTGAACAATTCATCTTGACAAAGGAATGGGCAGTTCACTGGAGAATAAATAGTTTTTTTCAGGATACGGCCCTGTAGCAACCGGAAATCCATAAGCAAGAAAGAATTTTGATTCGTACTCCATTACACATGCAAAAATTAATACACGGCCGGTCCCGGAACTAATTGTGGGAGTTAGAACTGTGGAATTTCTGGAAGCACACAGGACACCACCTCCCGATCTGGCGTGCACTGCTGCAGAGCTCCGTGCTCGGCGTCTCTCAGTCGAAACTGGGGCGTTCAGGAACGACCCGCACAGACAAAGCCTGGTCCGGTCAGTGCCAGTGTGGGTCCCGGCACCATCTTTTTTATTCTATTTTTAGTTTTTGTTTTGGAGATAACAATATTCACATCTTGTTGCCATTAAGGGTTAATTCAAAAACCATTTTTGCTATTCTGACATCCTTTGCCTCTCTCTCATCATCTCTTACACATAAATCCCTACCACACAGCAGAAATATTAGGAGTTATATTGCAAATGGAGCACATTAAGCAATTTTTAAATCTTTGAAGTATGGCTTATGAACAATTTTACCTATTCACATGTTACAGATCTGTGGTACCACACGGACAGATTACCTTGATATTAAAGATGGAGTTGGCATTTTTTGTCAAGAAGGCATTTTAAACTTATTCAGGGCGTGTCTATACTGTGGAGTTTCACTTTGTAAAGTAGATCTTTAATATATCAGTGCCAGTACGGATCCTGGCACCATCTTTGTAAAACACGCACACATATTTTTGTTGCTTTCAAAGAGGGAGAGGGAAAGAGAGAACATCAGTGATGAGAGAGAATCACTGACCGCTGCCTCCTGCACGCCCCCCACTGGAGATGGAGCCTGCAGCCTGGGCAGGTGCCCTGACCGGGAATCGAACCCTGACCTCCTGGTTCAGGGGTCGACGCTCAACCACTGAGCCACGCCGGCCGGCCTGGCACCATCGTGATCCACAAAAAACACCAGGTTTGGGGGGAGACAGGCTGCCAATCCCAGGCGGGAAGGAGCCCTGCCAACACGAGGGACACGGATACCCAGACGAACAGCGGGGGGCAGCGGCACCGGTCACGTGGCCGTGAACAGCACTCACCCCCCTCGCTCCCTCCCCCGGCTCTCCCCCCAGCTCTAGCTCAGCGAGAGGAACGTCGGGACAGGACACTGGGGTGGGGGTGGGAGGGGGTTTACAGTGCCCCAGCCATTAGAGGGGAGCCTGCTCATTTTCTAGGTTCGATTTCAGGTCTTAAAAGCATGTACTCCCCCCCCCCCCCCCAATTTAAATGGCACCGTAATGGCATAATTTAAACTTCAAGTGGGTAAGATAACTAGATGAGCACTGAACACAGCAGGCTGAATCCAAGCCTAAACGCTTTCCTCTCTTTCCTGGGGCTGAGCCAAATTAAACCTGCTCCGGAACTCAGTCTTCTCCGCTCCCAGGTGCCATGAGCTTGGATTCATGGGGGGTGAGAATTTGAGGCCCTGCGACCGGTCCACCTGGAGACTTTGCTTAGGTGAGTGAGGCCTCACGCCCCACACTGCTTAATGACTATTTGGGGACAGTTCCAAAAACGGCTGTTTGTTGCAACGGCCGCCATAAGTCACCCAGCGTTGTCCCTTCTGTCCCCGCAGGCTCCCCAGATATTTCTGCCATCGGCCCAGTATTTCACTCCGGGGAAGGCTTAGAATTACTAGCAGATGGACGTGTTGCCTGGCTAACTTCGGGAGGAATAAAAATAATACTTAATTTTAAAAAGCACCCGTCTAAGACCTTTTAAGTACTTCATATTTACATTTCTCTGTTTATAAAAGAACGGAGTTTATTTAGGTTTCTTACTTTAAATATATACATATATATATTACTGATTTTTTACAGAGAGGAAGGGAGAGAGATGGATAGTTAGAAACACTGACGAGAGAGTGTGAGAATAACAGCCATCTATTCTGGCAAAGGACAATCAAAAACTGGCCGCCATTTTGGGAACCATTGACTGGCAACCACCGTGTTGGCTGCATGGCTTCTAATCCCCTGGGGGCTGTCCATCTGGAAATGGCAAAGGCCAACCCCTCTCTCCTGAATTAGCCATTCGCCGAAAGACTGTGGGGGCCTGAGCTCCAATCAAGAGCAAAAGGACAGGTACAACGTGCGGTCAGGGATGATATAGTCGAGCAGACAGGCCGGCTCGGTGCACGCAGTTCCAGACCACGTGTGGTGCACCCCTCTATGGAAATAATTACGTTTTGCCTTGGGCCTGCGCCCATGTTTTGTATTCTATCCGAACCCTCATGGGGGGTTCGCCTTATTTCTAACAGAGAGAAGCATCGATCAGCTGCCTCCTGCACACCTCCCACTGGGGATGTGCCCGCAACCAAGGTACATGCCGTGACACGGGAATCGAACCGGGCCCTGTCAGTCCCGCTGGGGCCGACGCTCTAGCCACTGGAGCCACACCGGGTTGGGCTTTGTTATCGTGTCCTTTAAGTGTAACCTCCTGTTCCGACATAGATACACTTTACGAATTTTAAACCGTCCAGCACATACTGCTGACCGTACAACGCGCCAGGGGGTGCTGTGGGCGCTCAACTCCCAGAGGGACAAGCCCCCCTGGGCCTGCTCCTCCATGCAGAATCCAGGAGCCTTTTTGCAATCAAAGGGACTGAAGAGCTCAGAAAGCATCTTGCTCATGCATGTGCTGTCCTGGTGGGCTCATCCTCTCTCCCCACGTCCTCACCCATGCCCCCCACACAGACACACCCACTCACGTGGCAGCGGAATTAAAGAGGCTCACTGCTCAGCAAACAGATAGTACCCGGCGAATGGTGACAAGTGACGGAGCAAATGGCCTACATGGAAGTGACAAAGGCATTGAGAAGCGGGTACCATCACGCCATCTGCTCCACAGCCTCTCGGACCATTACAGGAGTTAGGGTGAAGGGACAAAGCAGAGCTGACTACCCTCCATCTTGTGGGATTGGTCAGCCTAATCCCCCCAACCCCCGCTGGGAGGGTGGCCACGGGGCCAGGAATGGGCCTAACTTCCCCCGAACCTCAGCTGACGGACACTAGTGCAGCCCCAAGGACATGGCTTAGGTCCCCTATAATATGGCCAATTACCTCAGGTTACCCCCTGCTACGTCACTGTTTGACCAACGGGGGAACAACTGGAGGATGGCTCCAAGCTCAGTAAGTACGGTCACTTCCGGATCCTTGTGGCTGTGAGAGACCCCGCTGAAAAACCCTGACCTAATCAAGGCTGTCTCGGTACCCACTGGACACTCTCTGGTACCACCCAAAGACCAACCCTTTATAACCTATCGTGCTTCCTGGGCTCGCTCTCTTCGCCTCGGCTGCTGGGCCAGATTAGAGGCTGGGAAGCCAAACCCAGGGTTTGAATTAAGGCTCTTTGCTTTTGCATCAGATACTAAAGGGCTCCCTGGTGGTTAATTATTGGGGATACTGAACTCTGGGCATAACAAGGGCTAGGGTCAGGCTGGATTGCTGAGACCCTTAACGTGGTCACTTATGTTAGAGAGCCATGCAGCCAGGCCAGCGGGTGTTCAATCACTTTGTCCACAGTCTTAGGGATGGGCCAGGGCAGTTCCTGGCCCCGTGACTTCTTAAAAAAAAAAAATTATTTATATTTTTATTGATTTCAGAGAGAAGGAGAGGGAGAGAATAGAAACCAATCAATGAGAAATCACTAGTGGCTGCCTCCTGCACGCCCCCTCCTGGGGAGTGAGTCCACAACCCAGGCACGAGCCCTGACCTTGACCTCCTGGTTCATATGTTGGCATTCAACCTCTGAGCACCCCCAGCTGGCAGGTCCTGACCTGGAATCCAGCAGCAGCCGGTCAGCGGGTGTGCAGCTGCTTTTGCTGGGGGCGGGGAAGGGAGAGGGCAGGAGCGAGGAAGGAGCTGACCTTGGGGAGACAAGGCTGATAAATGATGAGCTTTCCAATTAAATTTTTGACAGCTTTGCGATTTAGTGGAAATTATAATGAAAAGAACCCAAAAACAAAAACAAGGGCATAGTGCTGCAGAAGTGGCTTTCATCTTAAGTGAAATATTCCCTTCAGAGCTCTGGCGTCTCGGCCAGCGCCTTTGTCACTGCCACCGGCAAGGCCATCCGCCTTGTTAGCTGGCGGGAACGCCCTTCACCACCCACCCGGCAGCGGTAGCTTGTAAACAGGGCCCAGTTCACAGGGCAGAACGCTCCCGCACACTTCGGCTTTGTATGTAGAACAGCTGATTAGGGAGAGGAAGAGGGGAATGGGGGGGGGGGGGGGGGAGAAAGAGAGAGAGGGGAGGAGAGAACATGCTAGAGGACTGATTAAGCTGTGGGAAACCCCTTGTCCACGGCCCACGCGGTTCAGGGTTCAGGGGTCGGGTTCTGGAGAAGGCCGCACACAACTGAAAGAGACTAGGAAAGTATTAAGTGGGGTATATTGGGGGACAGTCATGAGCCCACCTCTAGTGGTAGGACACCACTACCTGCTCTGGCCTTGCAATCCCCGTTTGATTAACCGTATGGGACACACCATGGCCTTTAGGCAGGAAATTCCAATAACAGTCAATCACATGTATTACATAAGAAGACCAACAGGTGGAGGCGGCTTCAGCTAGCCCAATGTCTCAAACGAAACAGTGAGGGAGTAGCTCGGACTCTGTCAGAGCATGAAAGGTTAACCAACCTTCCGGATTCCCTGTCCACACCTCTCTATTAGTGAGGCAATGATCGGTTTCCGGCAATGTTCTCCCAAATTTGTATGTTGAAGCCAAGTGATGGGCTCTTTGGGAGGTAGAGTTAGAAAAAGTCATGAGGGTGATGACAGAGTCCCTGACCAACTGCCTCCCACCCACGCCCTGCTGGGGTTGGCCCCCAAGGAGGGAACAGTGGCTTCACGGGAAGAGGAAGAGAGAGAAGGGGGTCTCTCTGCCAGGTGAGGTCAACAGGCGCGGTCCACAGGCAGGGGCTGAGGCAGCTGGCAAACGGATGCCCGTGTTTCAGCCACCGCGTCTCCGCACCACACGCAGCACCCCGCCCAGCAGGCGGTCCAGACAGAGGCGGAGTGGACACGGAATCCCCTCGTCTGACCTTTCATTGCCGACGCCATGTTTTTATTTTAATTTTTATATTTTTTTTTATTGATTTTTTACAAAGAGGAAGGGATAGGGATAGAAAGTCGGAAACATCGATGAGAGAGAAACATGATCGCGGCCTTATGCACTCTCCTCATCTGGGGAGGTGCCCCACACCAAGGTACATGCCGTGACTGAATCGAACCCGGACCCTTCAGTCCAAGGCCGACGCTCTACCCACTGAGCCACACCGGTTTCGGCCTACGCCGTGTTTTTAAAAAGCCACTTGCTTTTGCGGCCACGATGCAAGTGCGATGTCATAGTTTGGGAATTCTGTTAAAAACCGCTTACACAGTCTCCACACGACAACAAGGAGGGAGTGACAGCCGACTTCGTCAGGAGGCCTGTCCTGCAGTGACTTTGCCATGTCTGAGCAACCTGGCCTGGCACCCAGCCGACCCTCCAGGCGTCACGGCGACAGTCCAGGGAAAGGGCTGCAGCCCAGACCCCGGCGTGGGGACGGTGGCCGCACGGTGGACACTGGACCATTTGGGACAATGGATGACAGAAGGATCTGCGACTCCCGTTGCCACAACAAGTCATCGCTGTGTCGCGATCCACGAAGTAAAAGGTCCGGAAAAGTCTTGCCGAAAACCTGATGGTGAGGCAGAAAGCAGCACACCAGGCATGTGGCTGCCTCCAGTTCCCACGTCACAGCTGACAGACAGATGTCACTCAGCTCAGGAAAAGCCACCCCCCCACCCCCCCACCCCCCGCAACATGCTTCCTTCTTGGGTTCTCTTCTGGGTCCCAAAGGGGGTTGCTTGTAACGGGTGCAGGCTCTAGCCCTGGCCAGGGTTTGCCTTCTGTGCGCACTGAAATGCCCGGTCGAGGCCCGGTTCGTTCCCGGTCAGGCAACTGCCCGCTGTCGGACTAGAGCCCCGGTGGGGGGTTATCTGGGAGACAGCCAATGGCCAACTAGATTTAAGGATTTAGCCATATTAAACATGTAAAACACATTTCTAGAGCCCAATTTATTAGAATGCTTCGTTATAACATTTAAGAAAGCAAAGGTGAAGCAATGAGATAATTTGGGGGAAGGAGTTTCACTATGGGGCATGTAAAATAACTGCAGGATGATCCTATTAGAGTAAAACTGAATGGAAATGAAAATCTATCCTACCCAAACTTTTACTTTTCTCCCCTCAATTTCCCCTTTCTTCCTTTGGGAAAGGCAGAGTCTGTCAGATGGACTGGACCAGTTTGGAGAGTTGAAGTGCTGAAGAACACAGGGGAAAGGGGCTGTGCTCGAACACGTGGTCAGGGCCTGGGTGGGCGACTTCCACCCGCACCGGAAACACTATTCTAGGAACGTGTTGCTGCTCCTCATTAAAATGCCTTTTCTACAAACTCCACCGACCTGCAGTGACCCTAGTCAACCACAGCCCCGCAGGCTGTCCATCCCTTTGGGCACCCTGCCCACACCCCCCTGTGCCCTGCCCACACACCCCCCGTGCCCTGGACCCATCCCCCCCTGTGCCCTGCCCACACCCTCACAACTGTGCCCTGCCCACACACCCCCTGTGCCCTGCCCACACCCCCACCCTGTGCCCTGCCCACACTCCCACCCTGTGCCTTGACAACACACACCACCCCTGTGCCCTGCGCACACTCCCACCCTGTGCCCTGACAACACACACCCCCCCCTGTGCCCTGCCCACACTCCCACCCTGTACCCTGACAACACACACATCCTGTGCCCTGACAACACACACCCCCCCTGTGCCTGCCCACACTCCCACCCTGTACCCTGACAACACACACACCCTGTGCCCTGACAACACCCACCCTCTCTGTTCCCGGCCCACACTCCACCCTGTGCCCTGCCCACAACACACAACCCAGGTCCTGCCCCACACACTCACCCCTGTGCCCTGACAACACACACAACCCTGTGCCCTGCGGCACTGCGCAGCGGGTGCGCTGCGCGCACACACACACACACACTGCTGTGCCCTGCACACCTGCACAGACCATCGAAGCCCCATTTAAAGCCTTCTTGTGCTGTTTTAAATCAGCCTGGTTTCTATGCTGAAGCTGAAAGTTTGAGTCACTGCTAAGCCCCTTTTCATGTGAGAACTCTATTTCTCTCTATGGAACCGTATAACCTTCAGGACAGCCAGGCCTGTACCCACTCGTGGCCGCGTCTCCCGTGTGGGAATTCTGTGTTCTTCCCGCGCAGCCGCAGGAGCCGGACATCTCTTCCCCGGCTTGTGCTGGTCTTTGCTGGATTTAAAGAAATAAGCAAAGGCGCCATCATCATTCCACAACGATCCCCAGAGGGTAAAGACCAGCTGAAAATGGGCATGTAATATGTGTGCATCCATGATACTGTCCCCGGAGGTAAAGACCGCTGAAAACGTGCATGTAATATGTGCGCATCCATGATTCTGTCCCCGGAGGTAAAGACGGCTGAAAATGTGTATGTGATACGTGTGCATCCATGATTCTGTCCCCGGAGGTAAAGACGGCTGAAATGTGTATGTGATATGTGTGCATCCATGATTCTGTCCCCGGAGGTAAAGACGGCTGAAATGGGCATGTGATATGTGGGCATCCATGATACTGTCCCCGGAGGTAAAGACGGCTGAAAATGCGTATGTGATATGTGTGCATCCATGATTCTGTCCCCGGAGGTAAAGACGGCTGAAAATGCATGTGGATAGGGGTGCATCCAGGATTCCTGGTCTGGTCCCCGGAGGTAAGATGGCGGAAAATGCGATGTAGATGTGTGCATCCATGGTTTCTGTCCCCGGAGGTAAAGTAATACGCTGAAATGGCAGGATATGGTGCATCCATGATACTGTCCTCCCCGAGGTAAAGACGGCTGAAAGGCATAGGTATATGTGGCACCAGAGCGCCATTACTGACAAGACCGTCCGTGACATGAATTACGGCTCGCGGGGGCGCCCGGCACTTCCCCGCCATCTCTCAGGATCGGGTCCATGTGGGGGGCAGGCCGTTGTGCCCTCGGACAGCAGCCGCTGGCTTATGTCCGCGCAGCTCAGCACGCCCAGCCCGGGAGGTGCAGAGCCACCTGCCCATCCCCTGGCCGCCGGACTGGACGCCGTGCCCGAGGCAGAGGTGGCTCTGCGACGCCGCGGTGTGCCGCGGACTTTGCCCTGGCCCGGGAGCCGGTGCCTCCTGGCGTGGGTCTGAGACGGCAGCAGCTGAATGCAGGCTGGTGAGGTGGGAGAATAAACCCGGCTGCCCCCTGCACTGGCAGCCATGCCCAGGTGTGAGGCGGAATGTAACCCACAGGCCTGTTTGTCCCAGACACAACCCGGACGTGTTTTCCGCAAAGCGACACCGACGGCCTCCTCCGTCCCCCTCACCCCGACCGTTAATGCCACACCTTTTCCGACGGCTTTTCTGCGTCTGTTTCCTAATTCAGAAACAACGGCCGCCCCCCTCTTCCTGGGACTGCGCCTCACCAGGAACGGAACGTCCCCAAAGTTATTTCTGCTTGGCCAAAGGTGGCGGGGGGTGGGGGGGGGGGAGAGGGGCTCCACGTGGAGGCCTCTTAGGGCCCCGCACCGGGCCGGGCCCGCAGGGTGCTCCGAGACGCCCCTGTGAACGGCAGGAAGACGCAGACGGGGAGGAGATGGGAGGAAAGGCTGACAGCGCAGAGATGAGCCGGAGCTCAGGCATGAAGCCCCCCGGGAAACCAAACAACGGACCGTGCCCATGAGCTGTCGGCTGGCAGAACCTTCCAGGGCTTTCCCTCCCCGAGGCAGCGAGCAAGGCAGAGGCAGACACAGGCCTCGGGCATTGACTCAGAAGAGAAAGCTCTTTGCCAAAACGCGGAACAGAATGTTCTAAAAGGTGCCGTTCCCCAAACTGGACACGGGGGGGGGGGGGGGGGGGGGGGAGGGGCACCGGATGGGACTGAGGACGCCTCCCTGGCACCCTGGGGCAGGTGTGTGCTCAGGGCAGAGTCGGTGGGCACAGCGGATTGCCCAGGAGGCAGAGGGTTACGGAGTGAGCCCAGGTCAGGGGGTTACAGAGCCCTGGTGACCAGGCAGAACCCAGTCGGCCCCCCAGCGCTGTGGAGCGCCACCTCTGGGCGATGGGGAAACAGCAATTTCCAAACTAGACTGAGCTCGGGGCTTAGAATCTCGGTCATTCCCTAAAACACAGCTGCTCCTGAAGGCACTCCTAGCCCCAGGGAGATCTTATTCCTATGGACGACAGGAGCCACGTGCTGACCCGACAGCTCCGGGGAGCCTGCGGGCGGTCTTGCAGGCTCAGAGACCTAAAATAACCACAGAAGATGGTTTAAAAAATAAACATAACTACAAACAGGTTATGGTGGGCAGCCATGGCCTGGGCCGGTATTTTCCCTGACAACGATCAGCTTAGATCTTTCCTGAGCCGTTGGCCTTTCTGCCTGTAGGATAACACATCTGTGAGGTGTCTGGGTAACTGGTGACTTCCCTTTTTCTGGAGCCCCTGCGGCACAACCCAAGGTGGTGGGCGCCAGGACAGAGACCACAGATTCCTTCGTTATCGTGTTCATTGTTCCTGCACCCACCTACGTGTGTGTCCATCATTTCGCTTTTTATCCAATCCAGGTGGGATTGCTTTGTCCTGCCTCCTTAATCCATCACCAGTGAGTTTCATGTAACCCACCTCTGTCCCTCCTTTGATTGCGAATGTATAAACAGAATTGTAACCCGCCGTTCTCCTAGCGTTATCTCAATTCACTGAGGTGCTGCTTCCCGGCATAAGTCGACAGGGTGGCTCAAATAAACCCACTAAAATTCTTTACAGGGTTCAATGGTGTTTTCCATTCACATTCCACTCCCCTCTGTGGCCCCGGGTTCATACAGCTCTGCAGGCTCCTGTTCCCCGGGGGCCGGGCCAGACCTGAGAGGCCGCAGGCCAGTGGAGGCGGCCTTTCCCAGGAGGCACTGCCCAGAGAGACAGTGGTTTGGGAACTCCAGAGGGACCGCTTCCTCCCCCGGGTTCCGTGGGCTTGACCTTTGTAAGGAATAAACGCAGCTCAGCTTCTCGCTTTATCATCAAATGACCATCTACTCTTCAGGGGTTTTCACTCTTGAAATTCAGGTATTTGTTATTCTATTAGGAAGCCTTTTTTCCCCCTCCATATAAATAAGCTTAACACCTGATTTCATTGGGATGAGAACGTGGTGTCTATGTCCCCTCCTTTCTGACAGATGCGGCGGCTTTGGACCCAGCCCCTTGGCCGCCGGCTTGCTGCCATTTCCTGCTGAGCGACAGCGCCTGTGACAGGCGTGGTCACATGGCCTGGCACGCTGGTCCCAGGCTGCTGGCCTCCAGCTGCACCTGTTGACCTTTTCAGATCCAGGTTCTTCTTTGCTGAAGGTCATGACCGAAGAGGCGTGGACTAGCGTTTTACATAAACGCACCTGAAGGCCAGCGGTCAGAGCACACGGGACTCAGGAACTGAAGACGTTTCTATGATGTCCATCTTCGTTTCATCATTTTATTCTGAAAGGACAAAGGACTATCCTCCATCATGAGGGGCTGGTCAGCCTATCTCCCCTTTCCCCCTGCTGGGAGTGGCCACTGGGGGGCCAGGAATGTCTTGAGCGGACCAATATAGCTGAGGACATGGCTTAGGTCCTAATAAGGCATAACCAAAGTACCGGTCACTCCCTGATCCTTGTGCTGTGAGACCCGCGCTGAAAAACCCTGACCTAATAAGGCAATCTCTGTAACTCAAGTCACTTCCCCAAGACCACCCAAATCACCAACCCTTTATCACCTATTGTTCTTGCTGGGCTCGCTCTCTCGCCTGGCTGCTGTGCCAGATGAAGGTTGAGGGCCAAACCCGGGTTTGAATAACGGTTCTTTTGCTTTTTGCATCGGATAATGAAGGGCTCCCTGGTGGTTAATTATTGGGGATCCTGAGCTCTGGGCATAACAATTCACTGGAAACCCGGGCACTCTCAGGTGCCTGAACTGCACTCCCTGACAAATCAGAGGGTGCTGAGGCTTCTCTGTATCCCATCAGATAACATCACGGCTACTGGAATATGGGCGGAGGGTGTGTGTGTGTGCAGGAGGGGAGTGTTAACTAAATTTAAATGTATTTCTTGGACAAGCAAGCTACAAAAGGGAAAGCTGGTGCCCCAACCAAAGTGAAACCTGCTTTTTAAAAAAATATATATTTTAGTGATTTTTTACAGAGAGGAAGGGAGAGGGATAGAAAGTCAGAAACAACGATGAGAGAGAAACATAGGTCAGCTGCCTCTAGCACACCCCCTACTGGGGATATGCCCACAACCAAGGTCCATGCCCTTGACCGGAATCGAACCTGGGACCTTTCTGTCCACAGGCCGACGCTCTATCCACTGAGCCACACCGGTTTCGGCGCAAAACCCACTTTCATTTCTCTCTACAGCACCGCTCTGTGTTCCGATTATGCATCCAGGCGATGGGACAGAGCAGCTGAGCTGGCGTTTCCGGCCTGGATAGCGCCGCGCTGGCTGCTGGGGGCGCCGGGGCACTGGTCGTCCACCAAGGCCCTCCTCCGGGGCTTCTCGTCCCGGGGAGAAGAGTCCAGTGAACCAAGCCTACACCCACAGCCCGGCTCCTGGGTGCCGCTGAGCAGGTGGCTCCAGGCACGGGGCGTGGAGGGAGGGGATGATGGCCGATTTGCATGCCGGTCCCTAGGCCAGGGACCCTGGGGAAGCCCCAGAAACCCGCCCTGTCAGCGGAGACACTGGTCTCTGAGCGCCCACCGGCCTCCATTCACTGGCCGGGCTTCCTCACGTGTCACACGCAGGCCCCTCCACTCTGACACATCACACGGCCATCCCCGGGTTTCAGAGTAAAAGTCTCGGCTGAGGAAGTTTAAGGAGGAGAATTTGGAACCTGTTCCCGCAGATACTAAAGCCCCTGACATTTGATTTTTATCACAGTGTTTAAGAATCATTTAGAAGGAAGCAAAACACTATGACCCGAGAGACTGCCTGGGGAGGCTAACCTACAGCTTTCTTGGATCGGCTGAGGTTGTTTATTTGGCTGCTGACTCCCGGGAGAGCAGGCAATTGTCCTAACAGAACCCACACACCTGGACAAGGAGTATTTTTTCCAGGTCAGTTCCCTTATCCAGCACCAGGCATAACTAATAGATCTCCGAGAGGCTGACCCCATCGGGAGGAGGTACACTTATTTACTTATTCATTTTTAAAGTATGTTTCTATCGGTTTTTAGAGAGAGGAAGGAAGAGGGATAGAGAGATAGAAACACTGATGAGAGAGGAACATCATCGAGCACTCCCCCCCCCCCCCCCCAACAGGGACTGAGCTTACCACCCAGCACATTTTTGCCCTGACCAGGAATCAAACCAAAGACCTCTTGGTTGCTGCGCCAACGCTCAACCCCTGAGCCGCACCAGCTGGGCAGGGGAAGGTACATTCACCCCAGGACAGCTAACGACGCTTCAATAACTGCAAGTTTACTTGGCGTCCCCCCCCAAAAAATGTATACACACTGTGTGCAGATTCTACCACATTTTGAACACGAAACGTACTTTGACAAACGCCGCTTTTAACATTATTCCAAGTGTGTGTACACATTTTTGGGGAGAGCCTGCATTTTGAAGCAATAGTATCACCGATGTTTAAAGAGCAGTAGACTGTTTTGAAAACGGGTGTTTCCAATGGCTGAACGAGGCTGAGGGAGGGATATAAGAACCGCTTCCACCGAGCTTTCATTTGCAGTGGAACGCCCCTGCGAGATTAGTGTTCTTTGGAGGACGATTTGGCTGGGTAACTAAGATGGATTTAGCCATGGGTAGAGTTTACAGCGTATGAACCGAGAGCCGCATTGTTTTGTGTCGGCTGAGCAGATGAGCCGCGGTTCTCGGGCACCGCCTTTGTGTGCTGACAACAGCGCGTTCTCGACCTTTCCTGTTCGCCCTCGCTGGCCTCCCATTAACGGCCGAGCAGAGCCTCGTTACCAGAACTGCAGAAGCTAAAACATGGACCGCTTTTCCTTCGGTGAATCAGGGCTCCCCATTGGCGTCTGGACAAAGAGAGTTTGGGAGGAGCTGCAGGCAGGCTTCCTGGCCCGCGCTCCCTCCTGGAGAGTGTTACGGAGCGGTAATGTCGTTGGTACATGTCCTTTGCCAAGAAAAGGGTGGCATGCTCAGGGTCACACACCTTCAGAGGGGAGCAGAAGTGAAGGAGCCGGAGCTGAGGCCTGTGATAGCGGCTCAGGCGATGGACACGGCATGTCTGGCCCACAACGGGCCGTGTGGCCGCTGGTGGTACACCCGGTGGCCCAGATGTCTACGGGCCGTACCGCCTAGGTCTGCGTGGATGCTGTCCCTGTGTGAGGTTTCCCGCGGACAGAACTGCCGGCGACACATTGCCCAGGTCTCCCTGCGGCTCACTGAGCAGCCCGAGGCGGGCCAGTTTCGCCCGCTTGGAAGAGAGGGAGTGGCCAATGCCTCGGCCTCCCAGGTGCTCTGTCCTCAGACACTGGGACACACTTCCCGTGAAGGAGTTAAAATGCAAGAAATGGAATATTCGAAACTTGCAAAATGGTTTCCAAAGAATGTTAGGACAAGGATAGAAAATCTAAATACTTTATGGACCCTCACACACACACACGTACAAACTACAGACATACAATACATATACACACAGAAATACACTTCCGTATGTGGTTTTGGGGGGGACCTGTGTGTATATGTATTGCATGTCTGTAGCTGTCCTGGGGTGAATGTACCTTCTCCTGCCCAGCTGGGGCGGCTCAGTGGTTGAGCATTGGCGCAGCAACCAAGAGGTCGTCGGTTCGATTCCCCGTCAGGGCAAAAATATGTTGGGGTGGCAAGCTCAATCCCTGTTGGGGGTGTGCACGAGGCAGCCCGGTCGATGATGTTCCTCTCTCCTCAGTGTTCCTATCTCTCTATCCCTCTTCCTTCCAAAGGTCATGTTTGGTCTTCACGTGTCTGGAAATTGGGACGCGCCCTTCATAGCTCCCTGAGGCCTCACTGCACCCCACTCCCTCTGAGCACCCACGTTTCCTCTTCCACCCTCCCTCTCAGCACTCGGCGCGTCTTGTCACGCCTTCTTACAAAACCAGATTCTGTCCGCGTGTTTTCCGGGTCTGAGAGCCCGGCCAGGGGCCAGGCCCACGGAAGGCCCTGCCAAGGGAGGCTGTGACCACACGGATGTGCCTGTGTTCGGTTTTTCCTGCACCGGATCTGGCCTCACATTTTGCTTGACCACATGGTGTTTAAAAAGCCTGCATTTGGCTGAAACCGGTTTGGCTCAGTGGATAGAGCGTCAGCCTGTGGACTGAAGGGTCCCGGGTTCGATTCCGGTCAAGGGCATGTGCCTTGGCTGCAGGCACACTCCCGGTGGGCGGGGCACAGGAGGCAGCTGATCGATGTTTCTCTCCCATCGATGTTTCTGACTTTCTATCCCTCTCCCTTCCGCTCTGTAAAAAATCAATAAAATATATATTTTTAAAATTCTGCATTTGAAGGCCACTGTATGGGCGAGCTCTGAAGCTAGGGGGCGCCACCACCTCTCGCTGCACGGTCCATGGCACTCCACCCCCCAGGTGCTCCCCAGACCTGGCAGGAGCCCTCCGCGCATGGGACCTCGGAGAGGCCCAGGGTCATGAGCAGGAAGTGTCTTGGGCCGGCCACGCCCTTCCCCAGTCCCTGTGCCTGATGGAGATGGTGGTGGGAATGACAGCGGGCGTGACTTCTCTCCCTCTGTCCTCAAGGCCAAATAAATGCCAATCCAACTGTCTTACTTCCAGTCTCTAAATAATCTTCCACCAGGGTCAGCTGATCTCTCTAATGTCCTCTGCAGTGGGATTCAGGCCCCTCCCCCCTTCCCCATCCCTCCCCTGCAGGCCGTCCTGCAGCCTGCCCACATCTGCCCACATCTGCCCACAGCTGGCTGGTGCAGCTGAGGTTCCCCCAGGAGCTGTGCTGACAGGGGGGCTCTCTGCAGGCCTCTCTCCTCCCGGGGGCCACACAGCTCCCCCCTCCCCCCCGTGGCTGCCACAGGATGTGGGCGAGCAGAGAACGGACGCCGAGGCTCTTTAAAATCCGTGCTGATGTCGAGAAAAGGAAGCATTTGGATTCCACGCAGCAGCCTTCGCATGTGCTTTTATTTCAGAAAGACTGCCCGCGATGGCGGCCTCGGTGGGTCAGTGCAGGGCCGGGGGGTGGGGTGGGGTGGGGGGGAGCGCGGCTCTGAAGTGAACTTGGACTCCAGGCCGAGGGCGGCCTTGCCGGGGAGCGTGGGGCCGAGGCCCTGCGGGGCTCATTTGTGCATCCGGCTGTCAAAGCCGCTCAGCATCCGGAGATAAACAGACGGAGGAGCCCGCGGGCTGGCTGCACCGGGATGCGAGGTCCTTTTCAATTACGCTGCCGCCTTCTGCGTTTAGCAGGTGCCCTCGGTGTTAATATTTGCTGTAACGGGATATGTGACTTGGCATTTCGGGTAGTAAACAGTGAATTGGACGCTCACGCGGTTTATCAGGGCGAGCGCATTCCGAATGAAGTGTAAGATAACGTTATGATGAATTCCTCCGAGGAGCACGGAGCTCCGAGCGCGCGGACGCTGGCCTTGTCCCAGACACAGTCAGCGCCGTCCTCACTCGGAGAGGAAAGGGCGCCCTCGTAGCTCTGCGGCGAGGGTCAGACAAGAACACGTATCCCCTGTCTTCCTCCAGGTCCGCGGTCGGCAAACGGCGGCTCGCGAGCCACATGCGGCTCTTTGGCCCCTTGAGCGTGGCTCTTCCACAAAACACCACGGCCTGGGCGAGTCTATTTTGAAGAAGTGGCGTTAGAAGAAGTTTAAGTTTAAAAAATGTGGCTCTCCAAAGAAATGTCAATCGTTGTCCTGTTGATATTTGGCTCTGCTGACTAATGAGTTTGCCCTCTAGCTCATTCTCCCTTCACCCCCCCGCCCAACCTACCCTCCCCATAGGTCTCTACTCAGACACACCCTCCCTTTGCACCCATCTCACTTCTCTGCCTGCCCCCCTCCTTACACCCTCCGCTCCCTCCGGCCACGGCCGCCGATCACGGTCAGTGTCCAGCTGTTCAGCACCTCCCAGCGGTTTCCCCGCCCCTTTCCTGCGTTTGCACTGAAAGTCAAGGTCTCCACGTGGGGACACTGTCCGGGGACCGTGCTCCGCTCCAGGCGCTGTCACTCCTGATGTATCCCAAGTTATGTCCAGTCCTTTACAAAGCACGACACAGAGGAACCAGTTCATACACTCGCAAACTTGGTCTCCTACCGTGTAGAAGCAAATGCAGTAAGTACATTATATAAGCGGACGCTGTTTTTATTGCAAATGTCAAGTTCCCTGTAGCGGATGTTTCGACGGGCGATCGCTACCCATTAAAATCAGACAGCCTGCCTGCCCCGGCTCACCGTTGGATTTCATGTGTCAACTCTGGTGCTCAGGGAAGTCCATCGGGACTGCTTTCCGGAAGTGAAGTGTCTCAGGATGGGTGTGTGACAAAGGATATGTTTCAGTCCCGATCGCAAGCTGATCGTGATCATTAAAGTGTGAACGACAAGCTGACAGGGGACGCGGTTTGAGGCTGTAAAACATACGGTAAAATACGCCTGCCATGTCGGGCAGGTTGCCGGAGGGATTAGTTCAGTGTCAGACATAGATGACGTCACTATTACGAAGAGAGATTTAAACCGGGAGAAGATGGTGAGTGACCTGTGGCGTCTTGCTCGGGCGGGGGCTGCTCTTGCGCTCCGGCTCCCTCGGGAAACGTGACTGTTGGGGTTAGCGTGCTTCCTGCGCACTGGACATGAGAACGGGGCTCCTCTTTAAAAAAAAAGAGGAAGCGAGATGACTGCTATTTCTGTCAGGCTGAAAGGAGAACGCAAAGGTTTGTGTTATTACTCTGCGGGGTATCGGCCAGGGTGGCATCCGTAACTCCCAGCATCATTTTCACATTCCAATCTGGTCTCTGCCTACAGCAAATTGCTATTTCATATCCTTTTTAAAAGTATATATTTTATCGACTTCAAGCAGGAAGGGAGAGGGAGAGAGAGGGAGAGAGGGAGAGAGAGTCATCAATGATGAGAGAAAATCATTGATAGGCTGCCTCCTGCATATCCCCACTGAGGATTTAGCCACTAGGTCATGTGCCCTTGACTGGAATCGAACCCGGGGCCCTTCAGTCTGCAGGCCAATGCTCTACTCACTGAGCCAAACAGCTAGGGCATTTCATATCCTTTTTAAAAAAAATATATATTTTATTGATTTTTCACAGAGAGGAAGGGAGAGGGATAGAAAGTCAGAAACATCGATGAGAGAGAGACATCGATCAGCTGCCTCTTGCACACCCCCCACTGGGGATGTGCCCGCAGCCAAGGTACATGCCCTTGACCGGAATCGAATCTGAGACCCTTCAGTCCACAGGCCGACGCTCTATCTGCTGAGCCAAACTGGTTTCAGCTTCATATCCTTTTTTAAAAGAAAATATTTTTATGATTTCAGAGAGGAAGGGAGAAGGAGAGAGAGATAGAAACATCAATGATGAGAGGGAATCATCAATTGGCTGCCTCCTGCACGCCCCCTACTGGGGATCAAGCCTGCAACCCGGGTATGTGCCCTTGGCCCGAAACAAACCTGGGACCCTTTAGTTCGCAGGCCTACACTCTACCCACTGAGCCACACCAGCTAGGACATTTCATATCCTTTTAAAACTAATTTTGCCAACCTGCTGATTCCCTCGTTAATTAGTTGTATAACTGATCTTACAAAAGTGTGTGTGTGTCATTTTCTATTAGAAAAACATCTAATACTAATCAAGGAATTGGATAGGAAAACGAATAAAGCACACTTGCAAGCGTTATCAGAAGAGGAGGAAAGGGAAATCTCCCCCAGAGGATCTCCATGGAGACAACAAAGCTTACGTGAACCCTTGGTGGGAAAGGAAAGCGCTGGAAGAACCGGTCGGAAGTTGTGCCAGTGACAACACCTCTGACACGCGGCTGTCTCAAAGCGGAGCCTGAGCCGGAGCCTGCAAGCCGCTCAGCACGGAACCCCGACAATTCCAAGGACGCCAGGCGTGGGGAGCCGGGGGAGCAGACGGGCCACGGTCAAGTCGTTGGTCACCAGGGGCTGACCCCTCTCTGCTCTCTCTAGCGGGCGCGGACCCCGGCCCGGGCTGAAGGGGTGAGGCCAGCAGCGAGGTGTGCGGGAGCGGCTCAGAGAGATGCTTGGCGAACTCGCGTGGGGTGGGAGCGAGCTCTCAGAGATGCGGCGTCTAAACGGCCTTCGTGCCTGGTCTTCCCCAAGCCCGCGGCCGCCGGGCCCTGCTTCGGGCGCCTTTCATTCCCGCTTCGCCTGCGCCTCACCTCACCGGCGCATGGTTACGATCAGTCCTCAGCCTCCCGCCCGCCTGTTCTGCTCCAGCTCCCCAGAGAGCTTCCCCTCGATGTCATCACCGTGAAGGGAACCACGCGCTCTGACGAGGTAATACGTCACTTTTGTGGGCTCCGCCCGCTCCTCCCGCCCGGGGACTGTGGCCCGCCACGGCCCCGGGCTGCTGTGAGTGGGACCCTCAGCCGCGGTCACACCCCGTGAAACTGCCGATGGCGTGGTCAGGCACGGAAGAATCGTCCCAAAGTCATGAGGCCAACAGAGTATCGTTCTGTTAAGATCACGGGTGATCAGTCCTTCCTCACTACATAGTTTCCGGTTTTATTACTACCGACAAATGATGGCCCGGCCCGCGGGCTCAGGGACTGTGTGTCCACCCTGGGCCAGGAGGTCCCGGGGCAATTCCCGGGCAGGGCACGCGCCCTGGGCTGCAGGCTCCATCCCGGTGGGGGGCGTGCAGGAGGCAGCCGGTCAGTGATTCTCTCTTGTCACTGATGTCTCTCTTTCTCCCTCTCCCTTCCTCTCTGAAATCAATAAAAACAGGCTTAAAAATTAATATTCATTTATTTTGCATAACAGCATAAGATAGGGGGCGCTGAAACGACCTACGAAGGAGGAAACTTACAGCAACTGAGTTTCTCCACCCCCGACGGCAAACAGCCCTTAGAGGAGAATTTAAAGTCATTGCCAAGCGAGTGAAACCAACTTCTTTTCCAGGCTGGGTGTGTGTGGGTGCTGGGTGTGTGCGTGCACTGGGTGTGTGTGTGCGTGCTGTGTGTGTGTGTGCGTGCTGGGTGTGTGAGTGTGTGTGTGCGCACTGTGTGTGTGTGCGTGCTGTGTGTGTGTGTGCTGCGTGTGAGTTTGTGTGTGTGTGTGCGTGCTGGGTGTGTGCGTGCTGGGTGTGTGTGTGTGTGTGTGCGCACTGTGTGTGTGTGTGTGCTGGGTGTGTGTGTGCGTGCTGGGTATGTGTGTGCGTGCTGGGTGTGTGTGTGCTGGGTGTGTGTGTGTGCGTGCTGGGTATGTGTGTGCGTGCTGTGTGTGTGTGTGCGTGCTGGGTGTGTGAGTGTGTGCTGGGTATGTGTGTGCTGCGTGTGAGTTTGTGTGTGTGTGTGTGTGCTGGGTGTGTGTGTGTGCTGGGTGTGTGCGTGTGCGTGCTGGGTGTGTGAGTGTGTGCTGGGTATGTGTGTTCTGTGTGTGTGTTGGTGTGCATGTGTGTGTGGTGCACTGTGTGTGTGTGATGCACTGGGGGTGTGTATGTGCTGGGTGTGTGAGTGTGTGCTGGGTGTGTGTGGGTGCTGGGTGTATGGCATGCAACTGGGTGTGTGTGCGCGCTGGGTATGTGTGTGCAATGCTGGGGTGTGTGTGTGCGGGCTGGGTGTGTGTGTGTGCTGGGTGTGTGAGTGCGTGCTGGGTGTGTGAGTGTGTGCTGGGTATGTGTGTTCTGTGTGTGTGTTTGTGTGTATGTGTGTGTGTGTGCTGTGTGTGTGTGTGCACTGTGTGTGTGTGTGCGCTGGGGTGTGTGTGTGTGCTGGGTGTAAGGGGGTGATACATCCCTCTCGCTGTTTCCTCTGCTCCTGCAGAGACGACTTGCGAAGAGGGAAGTGTGTGCTGTGCTGTTTTTTCTCTCCGTTCCGGCTGGAGATCAATTGCCGGGACCACACGGCTGGGGAGTCGCCCCGCGTTGGCAGGGCCCCCAGACCCGCCCCTCAGCAGTGTGCACACGGCTGACCTCGGAAAGAGACACAGGACTCGGAGCACCGACAAGCCGCACCCGCCGCCAGTGCTGAGGACGTAGACAGCGCACCCCGTCGGCAGCTTCCTCTCCCCGCTCTGAGGAAGGGGGCACGGCACCCTTTCCCGCTGCGCTCCTTTGGAAATAAATGTTTTTATTGATGTCAGAGGAGAAGGGAAAGGGAGAGAGGGACGCAAACATCATTGACCGGCTGCCTCCTGCACGCCCCCTGCTGGGGATCGAGCCTGCAACCCCTGCAAGTGCCCTGACTGGGAATCGAACCGTGACCGCCCGGTGGCTCCTGGGTCGATGCTCAGCCACTGAGCCGCCCAGGCCTGGCTCCCCTGAGCTCCTGATGGAAAGCCAGGGCTGTGGCTGCCCGCCCTTTGCTGGAACGCCCTCTGTCTGTCTTTCTTCGCGTCTGACAGCCGCTCCCAGGAGCGCCCTGAGTACAGTGAAGAAGGGGGGTGTGGTGTAAAACTGACATTTAAAAGGTCCTCTGTGCATCACACACCCTTTGCAATTCCATTCCACTCTCTCCCCGGACTCCAGGCCAGACTCTGAGGCCCTGCAGAGCTGAGGAGCGGAGAGTTTGGGGGGCCTGAGCCCTGCCCAGCTCAGCAGAATGTGGGGCTCAGGAGGAGGGAGACGAGGGGGAGGGCAAATGAGAGAGGAGATGATGGCCTGGCTCGGCTCACAGTGGGGCCGATCAGAGCCGCAAATAAGGGCTGCTGGAAGCCAATCCTTTTTTTAATAACAGAGAGCTGTGGACAGGGAGTCCGGGGGCTGGGCAACCTTGACTGCTCTGAGGGGTCGGAGCTGGTGACTGGGATGTTGGTGGTTGAAGCAGCCCCCACCTGTTAGTCCTGAGAAGATCTACTGATTGGCTTTTACTGGTGTTTCCTGCCTGGGGGAGACAGCTGTATCTTATGATTTTAATCTTTTTTATTTTATTGATTTTTTAAATATTTTTTATTGATTTTTTTACAGAGCAGAAGGGAGAGGGATAGAGAGTCAGAAACATCGATGAGAGAGAAACATCGATCAGTTTCCTCTTGTACACTCCCTACCGGGATTGTGCCCGCAGCCAAGGTACATGCCCTTGCCCGGAATCGAACCCGGGACCTTCCAGTCCGTAGGCCGACGCTCTGTCCACTGAGCCACACCGGTTTTGGCTTATGATTTTAATCTTAATAAAAGGGATGGTGAAGCCAGAGCCAGTGGGAGTTCTGCCACTAGAGTTGGACAACCGCCTGGCCCCCATTTTCCGAATTACTATTTTTCTGAGTCTCTATTCATTTGTGTGCGGCCTCCTCCAGAAACCCGAACCCTGAACCGGGGACCCTGAATCGCACGGGACGTGAAAAGGGGTTCCCACAAAGGACTCTGGTGGAGCTCACGTTTGGGGCTCCAGACACAGAGTCACAGAGAAATGAAACATTCAGATGGCCCTTAGCGGTTCTTATAATGATTTACTCGGAAGCATGCATTCTTTTAAATTGAAATTCTCCACTGGAGGAGAAATATGGTGAATTTGTTTGTAAAAGGTTAACTCCCCCCCCCCCCGGGGTATTTTAGAATATAAAAATTAAATGACAATTAAAAAATATGTGCTCACTGCTTAGAAAAATGTGTTTCCAAACGAGTATGAATCTTTACTTTTCAAATTGTTCTGTATTGGTTCTGAGAGAGAAGAAGGGAGAAAGAGAGGGTGTTGGGTTTGCTGTTCCACTCAGTCCCGCGTTCATGGCCGATTCTAGTCTGTGCCCCGACCGGACCAAACCTGCAACCCTGGAGTCTGGGGCCGCGCTAACCACTGCGCCCCCGGCCCGGCAGATTCCTACAGTCAGAGACGCGACCGGGCCGGTCAGGAGAGCGGAGGGAGCCGGCGGTGTGTGGCCTGGCACCCATGGTGGGTCCTCACCAGCAGACGCGCTTTGCACCCGGGAGATGGGAAACAGGGCTTTTAATTAAGCTCAACATCCTGCACCAGCTGCCAGCTCTCGCCGCCTCCCTCCGAGGACGGGAACGAGTCCGAGATGACAGTTGTCAACTGTGCGGCGCGTGTGATCAATTATGGAAGCCGGGACATAACATTACTATTTAATACTCCCTTCAAATATCGCTACCGCTTAGACAGCACCTGCAGGAAAACCGTGAAAAACTGGCAATCAAAAACACACAATCGAGAAGAAAACACATGCCTTCGTGGCTCAGAATTTTTACTTTAAATACAACGACACTTAAAAATCCCCCATCGCCTCCGTGCATGAGAATTATTAGGAGGCGCCTAAATCTCTCCAACGAGGCCAACTGAGCTTAGTGCAAGGACCACCCCTGCTTCCTCCAGCCCCACGCTGCCCGCCCCCCTCACTGCCCACCCCCAACCCCTTACAGCCCCTCACTGCCCACCCCCAACCCCTCACTGCCCACCCCCAAACCCCCACTACCCACCTCCAGCCCCTCCCAGCCCCCTCCCAGCTCCTCCCAGCCCCCTCCCAGCCCCTCACTGCCCATTCCCAGCCCCTCACTGCCCCCTCCCAGCTCCTCACTGCCCACTCCCAGCCCCTCACTGCCCACTCTCAGCCCCTCACTGCCCCCTCCCAGCCCCTCACTGCCCACTCCCAGCCCCTCACTGCCCCCTCCCAGCCCCTCACTGCCCCCTCCCAGCCCCTCACTGTCCACTCCCAGCCCCTCACTGCCCCCTCCCAGCCCCTCACTGCCCCCTCCCAGCCCCTCACTGTCCACTCCCAGCCCCTCGCGGCCCGCCCCCAGCCTGGCCCGCCCCCCGAAAGGCCTGAGCAACACAGAACCGCTTCCCGTGGGGCAGCCCGTGTCTGTGGATGCCGCACTCCCTGAGACCACAGCGCTTTGCTGAGTCGCAGGGCCCGTGGCTGTCGAGAGAGCCGTTTCTGGGGGGAGTCAGACCGAGCCCGTCCCCGGGGAGCAGCACATTCTGCCGCGGGAAGCGGGTGGGAAGGGAGCTGCTGGGGAAGAGAGGCCTCATGTGGTGAAATCAGAGCGGGCGCTCCCCCCCCCCGCCGAGTCACACCAGCACCGCCGGGCCGTTAGCCGCTCTAAGGTCACTGTCGGGCTCTGGACAGTGACCACGCCGGCCGCCCCTCGCCTCCGCCCACCGGCCAGCCCCCCGGCGGCAGCCCCGAGCCCGGCGGGCAGGAGGGGACGGGGCCCGGGAGTCGTGTCCCCCCCACGGAGTGGACACGGTCTGCCTGCGGGACAGGTCAGGGGCCATCAGGACGGCACGCACAGGGGCAGGGGGAGCGGCTCACTGTCCCCCTCCCCACAGAACCCAGTGACGAGAGGCACCCCCCCCCCGTCTTGAATGTCTGAAACGCAGGATCACAGGAGCCCCCCCCCCCCCCGCACCTGCTCCTGCCCAGAGCTGGTGCAGAGAGAGCCGCTCCCAAGCCGAACCTTGCACCACGCTGCGGCCTGTGCGATGTACCCCAACCTCACACCACACCACAGTGCCTGTGTGATGTACCCCAACCTCACACCACGCCGCTATGCGATGTACCCCAACCTCACACCACACCGCTATGCAATGTACCCCAACCTCACACCACCGATGTACCCCAACCTCACACCACACCGCTGTGCAATGTACCCCAACTTCACACCACCGATGTACCCCAACTTCACACCATGCTGCAGTGCCTGTGTGATGTACCCCAACCTCACACCACACCACTGTGCGATGTACCCCAACTTCACACCACACCGCTGTGCAATGTACCCCAACTTCACACCACCGATGTACCCCAACTTCACACCATGCTGCAGTGCCTGTGCAATGTACCCCGACCGGAGAGACCGAGAGAGGAAGCTCACGGGTCGGTGACAAAGGGCCGGGGGGGGGGGGGGAGGGGAATGGGGGGAGGGGTACAAACTGCACACCTGTGTCATATTGGCACAAGTGGATGTACAAATTCACAGACATGTAGGAAACTAAAAAATAAAAGCAAACTTATTTTGGATTAGAAGATTTTCTTTTTTAAAATATATTTTATTGATGTTTTACAGAGAGGAAGAGAGAGGGAGAGTTAAAAACACTGATGAGAGAGAAACATGGATCAGCTGCCTCCTGCACACCCTCCACTGGGGATGTGCCCGCAACCACGGTACATGCCCTTGAGCAGAATCGAACCCAGGACCCTTCAGTCCGCAGTCCGACGCTCTACTCACTGAGCCACACCGGTTAGGGTGGATTAGAACATTTTAAAGGTCTTTGAGGGGGTAAGGGAATGGTAGTTTCTTAACCAGAGTTTAATAATTGATTGCTGGTGGTATATGCTGATGTGGTGAATCGGACTCCATGATAATATGGGAAATAAATCTAGAATGTTCCATGTCTTATGCACACTTTTCCAAAACATGCCAATTTGGGGATGTTAGTACTCCCAAAATAGGTAAACCTTGTCTGGTCTATCGTTCTTGTCAAAAGAAATATTTCAACACGTCGTGGCTACACAGTCGGCTGACAAATACCGCGAGTCCTTTCTGCACCGCTCCCCTTATTTGTCACTGCTCAGTCCTCGGTGTCGGGAGCGAGGACGAACGGAGAAGCGTGTCAGCTCGAGGGCGGGACACACACTTTGCAGGAGCCGGTGATTTATGGAGCCGGCGGCGGCGGGTTATGAGAAGTCCGCACCGGGGCGCGATCTAGCTTTGGGGGGCAGGAGACGGATGAGAGCCGTGGAGGGCTGGCAACGCGCCGCGGGGCCCAACGCAGACCCCAGTGAATGAGTTGTCCCGGGAGCACATTGGTCTGCAGGTGCCACTGGCCAGACGACACAGCAACGCCGGTCGGCACACAGCAAAGCGCCCTTTCCCTGTTGGGGTTTCCCCTCCGTTTCTTCCTCCAATTCGCTCGAAAGTCTGCGGCTCAGTCCCCAGCCCGTGGCTTCATTCACCGTGACTGCCTGCCCGGCTCGTGCTCAGCTCGAATTAAGTTCAATATTGACGCTTCCGTTCAAGACGCCCTCCCAGCTGCTCTGCGGAGGGGGGACCGGAGGCAGCGCTTCCTGACGGTTTCATGTTGGCCGAAGTTGGCACAGAGCCTGGGAGGCCCAGGAGAGGGAGGGCAGAGGCAGAGGCAGAGGCGGGGGTTGGGGGTTGGGGGGTGCTGTGCTGGACCCTCAGGCTAGGGGACAGGCTGAGCCTGAGAGTCAAGACGAAGAGCGTGCTGACGGCCTCGGACAACGGGCCAGACTTACAGCTTCAAAAGCATGACCGCTGGCCTTGCCTTCAGCTCTGGTTCAAGCAGGTTTGAGCCGCTGTTAGGGCAAAACCGCTATGATTATCATAAAGATTAGATTCAATTCTAAAATAATGTTATCTTAAGGCAGTGGTCGGCAAACTCAGGAGCCAACAGAGCCAAATACCAACAGGACGACGACTGAAATTTCTTTTGAGAGCTGAATTTTTGAAACTCAAACTTCTTCTAACGCCACTTCTTCAACATAGACTTGCCCACACTCAAGGGGCCAAAGAGCCGCATGTGGCTCGAGAGCCGCAGTTTGCCAACCACTGTCTTAAGCAATAAGACAGAATGAAATATTCAGAAGAGAAAGTGTAAAGATTATCTATTGTCTATCTATCATCAGTATCTATCTATCCATCCATCCATCCATCCATCCATCTACCTATCGAGTGAGCATTCTTAAAACTCTTCCTCATTGGATGGATTCCTTCCTCTTGAGAGTCAGAGAAACAGTACCTCCTGTTGGCTGGTGGCCCTGAATCTAAACATTTAACAATGTCAGCGCCTCTATGTGGATCATGTGCCCCAGATGCCCATCGGCTTCTAAGGCCCAACCTCCCACCGCGGACGTCACCTGCCAGCGTGGCATCGTGCCGCTGACCTGCCCGGCCTACACGTCCCAGTCTAGTTTTTTAAATTGTGCGTTTTCATTAATTAAAAAAAAAATCTTATTTTTTACAGAGAGAAAGGGAGAGGGATAGAGTGCTAGAAACTTCGATGAGAGAGAAACATCAATCAGCTGCCTCCTGCACACCCTCCCCCCCCTAGTGGGGATGTGCCCGCAGCCAAGGTCCAAGCCCTTGACCGGAACTGAACCTGGGTCCCTTCAGTCCGCAGGCCGACGCTCTGTCCACTGAGCCACACGGGTTTTGGCATACATTGGGTTTTCAATAAAAACATGCTAAGCGAGTGGATTTTCAGAGTTGGTTGTATACGTGCAGAATGAGGAGCCTGGCTCGCTATGGACCTGGCGAAGGGGAGCGAGGGCTCCATGGACTGTGTGTAAGCCAGGCGCTGACCCTCAGATGGAGGCCGTGGCCCCGCCCCCCCCCGGTGCCACTGTCCCCAGGGCCGGGGTTCCGGCCTGCCAGGCCCGTCCCAGAGGCAGGGTGCTCCTCACCGCGTCAACATGGTCCATGGAGAGGGTCCAGAGGTGCAGGGGAAACGGGGACCTGGGGCAGGAGGAGGGAGGGTCTAAGGGCATGTCGGCTGTCTTCCCACATGGGAAAGGCTTTGTGCCATGGGGTCCGCAGGATTGAAAAGGGCAGAGCAAACCCAGAGGAGGAGGAACCTGTGTGTGAACGCCTTCGCCCAGCTCTGCGTTCAGTGTTAGCGCATCGGCACCTTGAAAAAGACTGGGGCCCGGCAGGTGCAGCTCAGTGGCTGAGAGTCAACCTAGGAACCAGGAGGTCAGGGTTCGATTCCCAGTCGGGGCACAGGCCCGGGTTGCGGGCTCCATCTCCAGTGGGGGGCGTGCAGGAGGCAGCCCATCCACGACTCTCTCTCATCATTAATGTTTCTCTCTTTCCCTCTCCCTTCCTCTCTGAAATCAATAAAAATACATTTTTAATAAAAGAAAGAAAAAGACTGGGGGGATTTACGCCCCAGAAACTCCAAATCTAAACCAGACCTTTTCACTAGGAGATACCGGGGTTACCAGCACGGCTCGGTCTGCAAGCCAATCAGAGCTGCTGAGGAGAGGAGAAGGCTGCCTGGTGGAGGGTGGTGACCCCGAGGGGAGGGTGGTGACCCCGGGGGGAGGGTGGTGACCCCGGGGGAGGGTGGTGATCCCAGGGGAGGGTGGTGACCCCAGGGGGAGGGTGGTGACCTCGGGGGAGGGTGGGGACTGGAGATGCATAAACAACTGTAATGAGGGGTTAGGCTGGGACACAGCCAGCTGCAATCCCTTGTGTTTAGTCATTTTACATCTACTTTTATCCAATTTAGAAAAACAGGATTTATAGATAAAACTCATTCCGTCAAAGAAGTGGTCTGATATAGCTCCCCCATCACCCTCTTAGGTAAAAAAACAAAAACAAAATAATACAAAAATAAAAATAATCCAATACTTCTGAATAGGAGCCTCGTCTATCGAAACATTCTTCCCCTTGAGGCAGGAATTGAAAATACCGGGTCAACAGTGTCACCCCAATAAATTCAATAAATAAACAAGAAGAAAATATCAAGTCAAATAACAACCCTAAAAGACTATTAACAAATGTATTGTATTTTTCAAAATCATAATACAAAATCTATAAGTATGTTTTCTGGTCAAGCCAAGCCTTAGGAATAATTAGCCACCATCTTGCTATTTTCAACAAGCAATATCCATCTTATTAGTCTTCTCTGTGGTCAGATTCTCTTCTTAAATTTTCAAAGACCTTTTGTGTAAATTGGAATCTGTCATAGAAAGTTCCTCCTTGCCCTGCTGGATGGCTCAGCTGGTTGGCATGTCGTTCTGTTCAACACGTTGTGGGTTTGGTTCCTGACAAGGCACACACCTAGGCTGTGGGTTCGATTCCTGGTCAGAAAGCATGTGAGAGGCAATGATAGATGTTTCTTTCACGTCAATGTCTCTCTCTCCTTCCCTCTCTCTCTCCTTCCCTCTCCTTCAAAAAAGCAGTAAAAACATATCCCCAGGTGAAGATTTAAAAAGAAAGGAATTTCACCTTTATTATAACTAATACTGTACTTTAATAGCCCACAGACCCATTGATTAAACAAAATTGAATACTATTTATAAAATTGTTTACTGTCTGTGAATAAGACTGAATAACTAATATAGAATTTTATATATAATTATATATACTAGTATAAACAATAAAAAGGAACTGAAGATAAAATATAGAGGTGAATTCAATAACTTACCTAATAAAATAACAACATGCTAATTGACCATACCTTTGTGACGCCCACCAGCCAATCAGGAGTGAGTATGCAAATTAACCCAACAATGGTGGCAAGTTAATTTGCATACACAGGCTCCGAGGCAGGCATTCTGCACGACCCCAGCCGCTCTGGGGCTCTAGGCAATGTGAGAGGCCAGAAAGGTGGCTCCGGATGACAGCGGAAAGGCTGCTCTGGCCGGAGCGGAGGTGGTGTCCGCAGCCAGGGGAAGGAAGGCCCATTCATGCCGGAATCTTCATGTATCGGGCCTCTAGTTACAATAACAGTATATGACATAAGCAACATATGAAGTGACATGTAAAAATCAACCTTTTCCTTTTAAAGAACTTAACACAGATAAGAGCACAAAAAATAAACCAATTTAACCAGCAAGGCTAGAGCCATACCGCCAGATAGAAATGGATGGAAAAGTACCAGAGGACGTGACTCGGTGTTTCCTTTCTGGAATCGATCACAGAGTCGCCGAAGAATGGCGGGTGGTGGTGCGGTGCCTCCTAACCCCCCTGCCCTAGCGCGCACCGAGGGGCTCACCGCCCAGGAGCAGCCGCAGCCACCGGCGCCCCTCGCTGCAGAGTTTGGACAGCAGCTCCCCGGTGACACGGCTCCGGGATGAAGCGGGTGTTCAGGTACCGTCAGCACCGCAGGGAGAGGCAGGCGGCGCCATTCTGCAGTCACAACCTGAGTGCGGACGGGCCGCGGCCCGGCTACCTCTCTCCCCTTTGAAACGCAACACCTTTCAGGGCCGCTCCACTGACATCAGAAATAAAAGTTTTCCCTCTTCTCCTGTGAATTACGCATCAAACAGATAAAAGTTTGAAGTTGGCCTACATGTCAGCCTTCGGTAGGCATCATTTCCCTTAATAAACAAAATCAGCCTGTAAGATGCGGGCACTCTTACTGTCGTCAGTGGGTAGTGGAGCCAAACAAAGATGGAGGCTTTAAGTGACTTGCCGACCCAGGGAGGCTGACATCGTCACAGCTGCTCACTGGACAGACCTGTTAACGGTCCCACCTGTGACGTGACCTTCTCGAAGGTCTCACCGTCCCGTCAGTTCTGGCAACGGGTGCGCTGGACGTGACGTGACAGTGAACGTGAGCACAAAGCTCTCGGGCTCCGGGAGAACAACGCGGCCCTCGTGTTGCTGGAAACGAGGAGTGTGTGAGGCCAGCGGGTGCGGGAAGCTGGTGGTACCGGCGTTGGTAGGTTCTGGAGTCCTCGGTGCCCATGTTTTAGGTAAGCCCAGACATGCGTGTGTCAGCGAAGCTTCGTGTTTACTTTCTCTCCCTGCAGAGCGGCGCTTTGATGAATTATGCATAAAATGAATGCAAATGCGCAGATCCAACCCCCTTTGAAACTCCACGGATGTGAACATGAGCAGAAAACATCGGGGCAGAACCTGTACCGACTTTTCAAAGCCGAAAAAAAAGTGAAGTCTGTGACCCAGCCCAGCGCAGGCCGCCGTGGGGCCTCAGAGCCGCCCTCCCCCTCCAGTGTCAGAGCTCGTTATTAATGGAAGAGGCAGTGTCATGCCCTAGGTCAGTGGTCAGCAAACTCATTAGTCAACAGAGCCAAATATCAACAGGACAACGATCGAAATTTCTTTGGAGAGCCAAACTTTTTAAACTTAAACTTCTTCTAACGCCACTTCTTCAACATAGACTCGCCCAGGCCATGGTGTTTTGTGGAAGAGCCACACTCAAGGGGCCAAAGAGCCGCACGTGGCTCACAAGCCGCAATTTGCCGGCCACTGCTTAGTCTACACGACCAGCCACACGTGAGCCACATCTCCACGCGCCGGTGACCAGACACAACAAGAGGAGAGGAAGCTTTCACTGGTAAAATAAAACCCAGCGCAGAGTAAAACCCTCAATGACACGTGGTTTACAGAAATGCGACCCACAGCAGTTATAATGTTCTTCCCGGGAACGGCGATTCTGGATGAATGTTGCTTGTGGGTGTGAAGGCACATTCACGAAGGCTAGGACAATTTTCACAAAACCCTCCAGCATCCTGCCCGGAGCAGAGCAACTGCCGACATCGACCAGAAGCCACGAGCTCACAGCCAGAGTGGTCTGGGCACAGCCTCCGCCTCAAATGGCGAGTGTGGCCGCGCCCACTCACCCAGTGCTGTTTTCATTTCATCAAACCGCTGCTGCTGCACCATTAGGACTAGGATGAAAACTCTCCCTGTCCAATTGAGTTTGTTTTCTCTGTCTTCTGGGCATCAGTGAAGTTATAGCTAAAGTAACCTACCCTGTTTCCCCTAAAGTAAGACATACCCCCAAAATAAGACCTACTCGCTGTAATATAAAGCATCCCCCCCCCCCCCCCGAAAATAAGATCTAGCACATCTTTGGGAGCAAAAATTAATATGACACTGTCTTATTTTCGGGGAAACGGGGTAGTTCTGCTACACATTTTACTTTATCTCCACTTGAGATCAGAAGAAGAAAAGAGACAGCAGAGTAAATATTTACCATTGTGAATCTGTTAATTCACCAGCGCTATGGCTCGAGCCCACCCACAAATAGGAAACGAATGGGGTACATACCCTCATTATCGATCAGTCGTAAGTGAGTTTTAAGCGTTGAAGCGTTTCCTCACACAAAATCCCTGCTCTCTGACTACGATCTCAGGCTGGCTACCACCACGTGCACGGTGAGCGGGAAGGGGAAGGTAGAATCCGGGTGAGCAGTCTCAGGGTTTCCAAGCTCCGCGGTGGACGGTGTAAACACCAACCCGTGTCTCCTCACCCCCCTGAGGGTGACGCTGCGTTACCTGAAATCTCACACAAAGCCAGGCCGGCCGCTGGAGGACGGGACGGGACAGGAGCCCGATAACTGAGACGCGGAACACCGGGAACAGACGGCGGTGGCAGTGACGAACGTCACAGCGCGGTCTCTCCTCGCCCGGGCTTCCTGACACCGGCTCTGCGCACCTGCCCTCATGACACGCAGCCGGTGTACAGACCCGGGGGTCGGTTCCCCCAGGCTCCCACGCTGTCTGTGCTGGAACAGGGGCGCATCCAGGGCCAGGGAACAGCGGGGGGACCCGAGCCCCTCACAGGGACCCACAGACTGAGCGTGTGCCCCCGGCCCAAGAAGCTGAGCGAATCTCGCTCCGCTCCCTCGAGCCTGTGTCTCTCCACGGCGATCCCCGCCGACGCCGCCTGAGACCCGGGCGCACGGTGCCAGCACCCCCTTTCTGTGGAAAACAGCATTGCTGAGGGTTCCGAATTAGCCAAGAGGTGAGTAACCAGATCCCCCTGGCTGACCTCGGTGGCAGCCAGACAGTGGTTTGTCGGGTCGGCCCAGGTGAGCGGTCACCTCGGATCCCGGCTCTGAGGCTGCGCACCCCTGAGCTGTCACAGAAGGGCCAGGTCTCCGGAGGAACAAAGGGCGCCCACACCCACCTCCCCTAGCATGTCAGCCCCCTGGGAAAACGCCTCCGCGCTCCCCGGAGGGGGGTCAGGTCCCCTGGACACGGCCCACTCCCTCGCAGGAGCCATCACAGGCTGTCCTCTGGGCTCCGTGGCCGGACCCGCCTCCTCTGATAATGTACCTATCACCGAATACATTTTTAAATACATTCTATTGTTTTTCACAGAGAGGAAGGGAGAGGGATAGAAAGTCAGAAACATCGATGAGAGAGAAACATCCATCAGCTGCCTCCTGCACACCCCCCACTGGGGATGTGCCCACAACCAAGGTACATGCCCTTGACTAGAATCGAACATGGGACCCTTCAGTCTGCAGGCCGGTGCTCTATCCACTGAGCCACACCGGTTTTGGCAAGGTGGAGATTCTTAAATGTGAGATTCTGAAGTGTGACCAGGGCCCGGGACCCCCAGCCATCTGTTTACCCAGGGCTCTGCCGACACAGCACAATGTCCTGGAAGAGTTATGAATAGAACCCTTTTTTCATTCTCAAAAGTGTCCCACTTCGTATCATAAGCTTTAATGGCCACCTGATCTATGATCGCGATAAAAAGAAAGAAAAGGAAAACAAGAGGGGAAACCCAGCAGGGACATACACCTCCCCAAGCCCCCGCAGGTCCACCCTCTCTCCGGCGCCAAGGGGTTTCCTGAGCATTTGTCAGGGGAAACATTAAGTAGCTCCGGGCACGGTGCACGCTCTTTCCCCAGCGGTAGCTCCTCATTACACATTCTGTGCTCGTCCCGCTCCGAGGCTGATAAGACTGCGAAAGAACAGCAATATTCTGCCAATTGCAGCCGTAATAAAATACAACCAGCACACTTGCAAATAAACGCATAACTTCCTAGGCCGTCCAATAAAACTCTTATATGCAAACAATTTACCGGCTTCTCCACCCCAAACCACTAAACCGTGACCCGCTTAGAGTCGCAGAAACAGCAAGGTTGCCTTTCTTAATTTCCTCGGACAGACCTGAACTGGATTTCAGCAAGGTAGATGACAAGTTGGTAGAATTAGAGGAAAATTATAAAATTATCACTGATAATATACCTATCACCATATAAAGAAAGAATCATTATGAAATTATTGAGGACATGTAAACAGCGTTTGGGGCCCGCTGGTGTGCTTTCCCCTGCCATTTGAGTTGTTGTAACTAGCATATAGTAATTCCAGAGCCAGAAAAATAGAGCCTAAGGATATGAAAAGGGAAGTAATGACGCTGGGAGAAAAAGGTCAAGGTCGAGAGGGAAACACCGATGCTCAGAAAGGTGGTTCAAGGACATTTCCGTGCGCTGGAGGTGGTTCAGGGCGTACAGAGGGTGTTCACAGCTTCCCTGCGCGGCTTTTACAGTTTCCAAATTTAGCAGGTTAATTAGCTACCGGATCCAAACAGGCTCTCACGTTCCTGAAAAGAACACCCGGTTTCTTACAGATTTAAAAACCCCGAATTCTTTAGCCGTTGGACAGGACACGCCGATCAGTGAAAGCCGGTGTTCACTGCTCACAAATCTGAAATATATACAGTGCATGTCACTAAAGATATAGCCAATTAAACAATCTGGCATTTGAGGGTCATTTACTCTGCTTTAATATTCACAACCCAAGCTATTGCAGTCTAAATGTCCTCGGCCTTCCAGACTGAGGGTCTCGGGGAGCGCAGGGGGACGGGGGTGATAAACGAGTGACCTTTGTCACGGACAGCAGAACGGCCTGCTTTGTGGAAGGATGGCCTCTGAGCGTGTCTACACATTTGAAACATCATAAAACTGAACGTTCGCTGAAAGGAATTGATGAACACCCACCTGGACGAACCCTTTTAGAAAGCATCTAAATGTCATGTTTTATTTCCTGTTTTGGAGGGTAATTTGCTATCACAAAAGAATGCACACAGAGTAACTCCCCTCTGACATAATAAGCACAGCAAGGCCCGTGCCCGGCGTGACGGTTAACTGCGGGTCACCTTGCCGGAGGGGCCCGGACATTTGGTCAGCACCAGTGGAGATGTTAACTTTGGGGTGTTTTAGATGAGCTAACACTAGATCAGTAGACGAGTGAATCAGTCTCCCCGGTATTGGGGGGGGGGGCCCTCCAGCCAAGAGATGAAGGCCTGAACCAGAAGGCTGACCCTCCCCAGAAGGAGAAGGAAGAAGTTCCTCCTGCCCAATGGCTCCCTAGGCAGGACAGCCACAGGCAGGACAGCCACGGGGAGGACGGCCACAGGCAGGACAACCACAGGCAGGACAGCCACGGGGAGGACGGCCACAGGCAGGACAGCCACAGGCAGGACAGCCACAGGGAGGACGGCCACAGGCAGGACAGCCACAGGGAGGACGGCCACAGGGAGGATGGCCACAGGGAGGACAGCCACGGGGAGGACGGCCATAGGGAGGACAGCCACAGGGAGGACGGCCACAGGGAGGATGGCCACAGGGAGGACGGCCACAGGGAGGACGGCCACAGGGAGGACAGCCACGGGGAGGACACTGCTTTCACCGCCTCGGAGCTGGAGCTCCTCTTGGGCCTCAAGCCCATCGGCCCCGGTGTCAGGCCTCAGCCTCAGCCTGGAACTCAGCCATGGACGCAGGTCTTAGGACTTGTCAGCCTCCCAAAGTGCCCAAGACAATTCCTTATATAAATCTATCTGTCATGTATCATCTATCTACCCATCTATCTATCCTCTATCGATCGATCATCTATGCATTTATCTATCTTCTATCTATTGATCTATCATCTATCCACCCATCTATCAATCTATGCATCTATCATCTATCATCTATCAAGCTATCATCTATCTACCTATCTATGCATCTACTATCTATCTATTATTTATCTACTCATCTATCTATTGATCATCTATCTATCATCTACCCATCTACGAATATCTATTATTAGCTATGCATCTATCTATTTATCACCTATCTATATATTGTTTATCTACCCATCCAACTATCAATCATCTATCTATCATCTATCTGTCCATCTACCTATCTACTGGCATGCACTATATACCTATGTAAATTTATATCCTATTTGTTCTTTTCTCTGGAGAGCCTTGACTACTAAATATACTAGCTAATAAACCTGTACTGATATTAATGACATTAATAATAGCAGCTTTTATGAATACAATGAATTCTGTTCAAACAAAATCTTATACAAATACTGAAGTCCCTGTCATTTTTAACAGTTAATCTAATTTCAAAGATGATCAGTTTTGGTGTATACAACTACATTATAACCTTATTTTCCTTGTATAATTCTGAATAACAAAACTGAAATTATGTAGAGGTGATTTATGGGACTTTTGGTATGCTGTGTGTCAGATTTGGGGGATTAGAGGGGGAGTTATTTGAACGGGCCCTGAATGCTCCAGTTGCAGGAGTTAACAAGAATACTTTACAAAGAAAAAAAGATCAAGCCATTGTAAGCAATATGTCAGAGATGAATATTTCATATTGCATGCCTGTAGGTATGAGAAAAATAATACGGAGAAGCACCGCTTACAAAGCAGGAAAAAGTGGGTACCTCTTTCCGACCTGCCTAGTAAACACGGAGCATGCAGATGTCCGTGTTGTAAAAACACATTTTCAAAGCGATGCGACCATGAGGACTCTGCCCACAGTGTGAGCAGAGGCTCTGCTTTTCCTGAAACTGTTTGGAGGAACTGCGGTCTTTCTAGCACGTTACGGGCCCTGTCCGTCCCCGGGACCCACTCCACGCTCTCCGTCCGGACATAGAGCAGGCTGGCCGCTCACCGTGCGCAGCTTGCTAGTTCCACTGTTCTTAACGCACGTAAAACCTGGATAGGTAAAGGTCAGACATTTAGGTGCAAACTCCAGAGTTCTTTCTGGTGAAAACATGTAAATATTACACACACAGATATACAGGTATGTGTTTTCCCCAGTAAAATACACCCCCCATTGTGGCCTTAGCTCATTAATTCATTGCAGAATCCACGATGACATGGGTCTGTGCTAGTTAAGGTGGTCTCTTAGACGCTGAAGTAACTGCCTGCTGCTGCTGCTGCTGCCGAACACCCACATTTCTACCGAGCCATGAGCCCCGCCCGCCGCGCCACAAGTTCTCAAACAGGCAACACCGACCACTCACTCACTCAGAGCGCCGCCGCTCTCCCCCCGCACTGTCCCAGTCAAAACACGACAACAGCCGACACGATCGCAGTCCAATGGGAGTGATGAACTTATGTCTGTTTTTGTCAGGTTGGCAGTTTTTTTGGATGTGCCACAGGATTTTAGTTATTAGTTTATGTGTCTATGAGATGGGAAAGGTTGAACATTGCTGCTCTGGTGTTCACTATACACTGAGTGCCAGATGATGATGATCTCTGAACGCATAATGGTCTGGCCACTCAGTGTGTGTGTGTGAGTGTGTGTGTGTGTGTGTGAGTCTCTCTCTATACATATATATATATATATATATATATATATATATATATATATTAGAGGCCTGGTGCATGAATTTGTACATGGGTGGGGTCCTGCCAGCCTGGCCAGGGGGAGGGACATGGGTGGTTAGCCGGCCTGCCTGCTGGTCAAACACCTGGTTGAGGGGACAATTTGCATATTAGCCTTTTATTATATAGGATATGCACTGAGTGGCCAGATGATTATGTGTTCAGAGATCATCATCATCTGGCCACTCTATTATATATCATTCTCTGTCCTAAGAACTGCACAGAAATGAACAGTTCAGGCCTCACAATCCAATGGGACGGGAACTGGTACGATTCCCACGTTACAAGCGAGCCGACGGACACCAGAGCGCACACTCCCCGAGTGTGTAAGGGGCACCTCCACACTGTTCTGCCTTAGCCTGTGACATGAGAAAATGGCGCTCCCCACACACTGGAGCTGTGTCATGAAAGAAGCTTATGGAGATCTCCTGTGCACCTGGAAATGGAGACGGTGTGACACTGAAAATGCTCATGACACGTTCTAAGTACATGAGGCTCCGGACGCGCGTTTTCCCACAGCCCACGTCCGTGTTCTGGGGAGACACCCATGCATGGAGGGCCAGAGACTCTCCACAGGGCAGGCTGCTGCCCTGGGCCGCCCAACTCCTGCCTCTCAGACCCAGCCCCGCCTCTCAGGCTGAGCCCCGTAGCCTGGCTTCCACCAACCTTGGTCCAGGACTGCGTCCTCTGGGCATTAGTCACCACTACAGTCACCAAGCCCAGAGACCTTTCCTCATTCCCCTCTTCTTCCTCCTCCTCCTCATCTCCCTCCCCTTCCTCCTCTCCCTCCTCCTCTCCCTCCCCCTCCTCCTCTCCCTCCCCTTCCTCCTCTTCCTTCTCCTCCTTCTTCTCCTCCTCCCCTTCCTCCTCCTCCTCTTCCTTCTCCTTCCCCTCCTTCTCTTTCCTCCTCCCCCTCCTTCCCCTCCTCCTCCCCTTCTCATCCTCTTCCTCCCCCTCTCCCTCCTCCTCCTCCTCCTCCCCCTCCCCCTCCCCTGCAGCGCTCTTCACCAGTGACTTCTTTTCCTAAGACACCCTCAGAGGAGTCCGTGGGGTGGTGGACGCCTTCTTTACCGGCCCCTCCCGTCCTCCCAACTGCTGTGGTGCCAGGACCACGACCTCTGCCTCTACTCAGGTCGCTGGAACGGTGCCTGAACTCCCTGCAGGAGCTGAGAGGAACTCTGCCATGAAAACGCATCAGCCCGTCGTGAGCGATAACGTGGACCAGGTGAATACAGGGCCCCCAGCTCCTGCCTTCGTTCCCCCGGTCCCGGCACAGCCACTGGTAAGGGAAGGCGGCCTCGGACCCGTGAGCCCAGCAGGGGGCTCAGCCTGGGGCTCAGCCTGGGGCCCAGCCGGGGGCTCAGCCGGGGGCTTGCCTTCGAGCCCTGTCTCCTGAGGCCCGGTGACTCCGCCTGCCCTGGTGCTTTCAGAATCCAGACTCTGAGTCCACAGACACCGACACACAGACGGTGCAGCCACTGGCCCGACCCCGTGGTCGGCAAACTCATTAGGCAGCAGAGCCCAATATCGACAGTACGACTGAAATAAGGTCATAAAAACATGTAGAGTCAAACTGCTGTTTGAAACTTTGACCTCGGTCTACCCCTGCTTGCTTCAAACAAAAGAATTATTGCTCTAGTTCCTAGCTTGTGACTTTGAAGACTAGAGGAGTAACCTCGGCACCAATTGTGTAGATAAGACACTTGTTTTTACAAAGATAGGACCACATTCCCATGTTTAGCAGAAAACATAGTTAGAAGATAAAGAGCAAGAAATAGGGTCATTCATAACCTTTTGGCACCCTTTCCCCAGATGCGGCCTTGAGGGCTGTTTGCCAAACGCAGGGCAATAACATTTATGGTTCAGACCCCTTTAAAAGGCCTGCCTGCACGCAGGGCAGTGTGGCCGTGGGTGTTTGCATGGTGCCCCCGCGACCATCCTGGCCAGTATTCAATAAATCCTTGCCTGCTTATTACCAACTTAATCGCCTCTGTGGTCATTTGCAACTGGTCGTGGAAGTCACCCCACAACACGACGATTGAAATTTCTTTTGAGAGCTGAAAACTGACTTCTGCGCATGGGCCACAAAGTTTCAATCGCACTGTATGTGTGCGCCCACACGTGGTATTTTGTGGAAGAGCCACACTCAAGGGGTTTGCGAGCCCCAGTTTGCCGACCACTGGTCTAGCCCATCAGGTCCGCAGGTGGAGGTGAGGTGACACAGGACAAGCATGTCAAACTTGGGGCCCACGGGCCACATGTGGCCACAATGAATAATTTTGGGCCTGGCCCACATAACGGTATGCCAGAAACGTCCTCTACCGACTGATTACCATAACAATCGTGTTGCGTTCATGTCCCTTATGCACCTTATGCGCAGGCGCACCATTTCTCCCCACTAATATCAGCAGCGAACATTCTAGCTGCCGATGGCCACGTCGTTAGTCGTGGCCTGGCTTGTTCGGTGTGCACACCAGGAAATATTTTGCTTTTGGAGAACAAGAAAAATGGGTTTATTTGTGTTACGCTTATGAATTTGTGCAGTTATTCAGTGTCTGGTAAGTTAATGTTCAGAAAAAGATATTAAAATGTTCTATTATTTTATGTTAACGATCACTCACTTATTTCAGCCCTGTGTCCTCAGCTTGTCTCTATCGAAGTAAACCTTTGTTTCTATGGAAACGGAAGCTTTTGTTCTCCCGTGACCCACATCCAGGAAAACCTTGTTCATCTGGCCCGGGTTCGCCTTTGAGTTTGACACGTTCGACATCGGACCTCGGACTCCCAAGCTCTGGGGGACATAGAACATTCCAGTCCAAGGAGCCCTTTTCGCGTCACTTATGTGTGAAGGGATGTTCCCGGATTTGGAGGTTGGCGGGCACAGGAGAAGCTTTTAGTTGACTGACCGAGACAGAAGAATATCGACGCCCTGGAGCGCAGCCGCCCCTGCTCTGAGGGAAAGCCATTGCCGCCAAGCTCGCTCGCAGGTTGAGCACTGCGAACAGGTCCCTGCCCGGGGGGGGGGCGGGGGGGGGGCCCTAGGATTGGGGCGATCTGCATGTCTAGGGCCTCTTTTGTGTTCCCCGCTCTGAAAGCTGTAGAGCAGCTGACGTCGCCCCAGGAGACAGGATGGGAGGTCTGTAAGGAGGGACATGGGGTGCCAGACGGCCTCTGTGACAGCCGCCCCCACAGCCACTGTGAGCTCCTCCGTGTGCGGATCAGAAAGGGGGTGTCTGCGGGGCCTCGGCAGCCTGACCCTCCGCAGAGAACCACCTCAACCCACCGGAACCTTATTTGCTGGCTTCTCTCAGAGGGAAAGGGACTGCGGCTTCACTGGTCCCCTAACCAGTTATCACCTCCTCCCACAGAAATCACTGTCCCAGTGACCCCGGATGCGGAGGACCGGGGCTCCCCTGGGGCGGGAGTAGGGCAGCCCCAGAGAAGACAGGGGGGCCCTCTCCAGCATGTCAGGGCCTCACTCAGGCTTGGGACATCAGACACAGAGGCACTGCCTCCCTCCAGCCTCCAGGCAGCCCTGGCTGGGGCGGGGGGGAGGGGGCTCCCCCAAATGCTGTGACGGGGCCTGGAGCACCCTCCCTGGGTCGGTCCCACAGGCAGGCGCAGGGCACCTCTGCCCTCCAGGGTCACGTGGGTCATACATCCTTCCCGCGCAGCCCGCATCTGAGTAATGTGTTCGCATCCTCCCTCATTAGGATTCCTGCGGAGTAAGCGAGGGAGGAATCGGACAGGCTCGGAAACCGTGCTCCACGGCTCTGCTCAGCCAACATCTACTTATGGTCTGTGTGTCCCCCCCCCCCCCCGCCCCCCCCCCCGCCCCCCCCCCCCCCCACACCCACAGCCCTTCCCCTTGCGGCTTCGCTGCATAACTGAGGTCAGAGTTAATGCAGTGGCGGGGCGGGGTCCAGTTCAGGGTCAGAGTTAATGCAGCGGCGGGGCGGGGTCCAGTTCAGGGTCAGAGTTAATGCAGCGGCGGGGCGGGGTCCAGTTCAGGCAATCCCCAGGAGCCACGTATCCTATCAGACCCGGGCCCTGCATGTCAGCCGCGGGGGCGCGTCCCCGCCCGGCCTGAGGGCCGCTCACCTGCACCACCAGGTCATCCCGGAGCTCCTTCCCCGCGAAGATCACGCGCAGCTGGTCGGCCGGAACCCCCTGGCGCTTAGCGACCTCCTCCTTGAGCTGGAAGATGCTGGTGGCGGAGTCCACCTCCACTGGGAACCCGTGGCTGGAGTTGAACCTCACGAACACTGGCGGGAAAGGGGGAGAGAGACGGTGAGACCCCGCAGCCCGGCCCGTCCCGCCCGCCCCGCCCACCCCGTCCGCCCGGGGCGCCGTCCTGCTCCTTGGCGCACAGCCCGGGGCTGCGGGGTGACAGCGGGACAAGCATCTGTGTCAGTGACCACAAACAACATCGTCCTGGGGAAGGGGCGAGGAGAGCGCCTGCCTGGCTGGCTGTGGCCCGGGGGGGGCTGGGGGGGGGGCGTGTTGGGAGGGGGTGACCAGTTCCGCCAGCAGCTGCGAGGTCACCGCTCCCTCCACGCCGCCTTTTATTTTATTTTTCAAATGTTTTATTGATCTTTCACAGAGAGGAAGGGAGAGGGATAGAGAGTCAGAAACATCGATGAGAGAGAAACATCGATCAGCTGCCTCCTGCACACCCCCCACTGGGGATGTGCCCGCAGCCAAGGTACATGCCCTTGACCCGAATCAAACTGGGACCTTTCAGTCCGCAGGCCGACGCTCTGTCCACTGAGCCACACCGGTCTCGGCTCCACGGTACCTTTCAGTACAACTCAACCCCGTGGGCCCTCAGGGAGCCGGGTCGCGGGTGGGCCCCGGGGCTTCCAGCTAAAGGAGGTGTGACAAAACCAACCTCAGCACAGGCGCCTCCACATCCACAGAGAAGCCCTCGAGGTCTCAGCGGCCGCGTCACAAAGTGAAGCTCCGACAGCCACTCCGGCGACAGCGACAGGAACGCAGCTGCTGGACCCCCCCCCCCCGCCCCCGCCCTGGGGCCTCTGGCCCAGTCCTCTGTACGCTTCCTCCCCAGCTCCCCCCTCCCGCCACCTGTCCTGTCCACTGCTGGCCTGGCCTCGGGGACCTTCCAGATGTTGGCAGCGGCCTCCCCACTGATGCCTCACGCCATTCTGCTAAGGCCCCTCCCCAGCCCCCCAGCTCTTAACGGCCCCTGCTGCTCCTGGGGGAGAAGCTCCAGCCCCTCTCCTCCCCACACACCGCACCCCAGCTGCCCTCCGCCAGGCCCCGCATGTGCTCTGCGGAGCTGCGTGTTCCCACAACACATGGGTGGCCTGGTCACGCCACGGCCTCAGTCCCCGGGGCCAGGAGCCATTCAGCTCCACCGTCCACTCACCTCCAACGGGACCGCCTTCCGGGCCGCTCCCTGCCCGCCCCGACACCGTGCGCCTCCAGAGCAGGAGACAGTCCCTGCGACCCGCCACCTCCCTGCGGCTGCAGCCCCCCAAGGGGGTCCCTACTCCCTGCGACCCGCCACCTCCCCTGCGGCTGCAGCCCCCCAAGGGGGTCCCTACTCCCTGTGACCGCCACCTCCCCTGCGGCTGCAGCCCCCCAAGGGGGTCCCTACTCCCTGCGACCCGCCACCTCCCCTGCGGCTGCAGCCCCCCCAAGGGGGTCCCTACTCCCTGCGACCCGCCACCTCCCTGCGGCTGCAGCCCCCCAAGGGGGTCCCTACTCCCTGCGACCCACCACCTCCCCGTCCAGAGCTTCGCCTTCCAGCTGGAGGAAGCAAAAGGCTGAGTCTGAGGAAACCGCCTCTGAGAAGCGGAGGGGCAGCTCAGAAGGACAGGAGTCAGAAGGGAATGTCACCCTCTGTCCACCGTGTCTCTGGCTGACGGCGGAACCACGGGTGCAGACACACGCCACGTCTGCTGGCGGAGGACAAGGTCTGCCCGAGGATGGGGGTGACCCCACCCGTGCAACATGGTGGCACAGAGGCTTCCTCCCATCAGCGCGGTGCGGGCCGAACGAACGAAAAGAACATCACGGTAGGAGAGGACTTCAGTGAGGAGAGCAAGGTCAAGGTCGAGAGGGATCCGTCGTTCCAACAATGTGCACCCTCGATACACTTCTGTGAGAACAGCATTTTATCTCCGCGGCCTTCCTCTCAAGAACACAGAACCCTTGTCTGATCTTGAGGAAAGCGTGGAGCAGAGCCCGCAGGAGGGAGAGTCTAAAACAGACCTGACCGGTCCCCCCACGCACAAGGCGAGTCGAAAAGCTGCGCCTCAGAGTGGCCGGAGGAGACCAATGGCGTGACTAAATGCAACGTGCTCTTCCGGATGGGACCCCAGAAGAGAAAAAGGACATTTGGCAAAAACAAAGGACATCTGAGTAAATTTGGATTTTATTTTATATTTTTAAAAATATATTTTATTGATTTTTTTACAGAGAAGAAGGGAGAGAGATAGACAGAAACATTGATGAGAGAGAAACATCGATCAGCTGCCTCCCGCACACCCCCCACCAGGGATGTGCCCACAACCAAGTTACATGCCCTTGATCAGAATCGAACCCGGGACCCCTCAGTCCGCAGGCCGACGCTCTATCCACTGAGCCAAACCGGTTTCGGAAAAGTTTGGGTTTTAGTTAGTGAAAATTGTCAACATTGTTATTAATTATAAAAGTGGAGTATAATAACATGTCAAAACGAGGAAACGGGGTATGGTGTATAGTGAGAACTCCATGTACTGTCTTTGCAATTTTTCTCTAAAGCTAAACCTACTCTAAATAAAAGTTTATTTTTAAAAAATCTGGACTGATTCAGATCTGCCATCCAAACAACAGATCTTTCAGTTCAAATCCAACTAAAATAATTGTCTCATAAAACAAAAGAAACAACTGTCACCAGAAAAAAAAAGAAAAAAAAACGACAGAATCCAGACTTTCCAAAACTTACATTCATAATGTCCAGGAGACAATGACAAAATCACCCAATATTTGAAAGAACCACAAAAAATAGAGCATATTTTCAGGAGAAAGAAAATCAACCGAGACAATCCCCAAGTATCTCTGAGTCCAGACGTAGCAGACAAAATTTTCAAGTGGTAGCAGTATTATTATCCTCAGTGATGTAACACAACACATTCTTGTAACGAATGGAAGGACAGGACAGACAAACAGAAAAAATGGGAATGATAGAGAAGAACCTAATGGAAACTGCAGAAATAGAACTACATTGTCTGGGATGAAAATATAGTGGATAATAACAAAATGGAGATGAGAGAGAAAACATTAATGTGGAGTAGAGAGGAAGGAGATGAAAAATATGAAGAGACCTCAGGGACCTAGGAGGTAATATTGTCTAACATACATGTAATTTTAGTAACCAAAAAAAAAAAAAAAAAAAGGAAGAGAAAATGAGGCAAAAAATATTTGAAGAAATAATGCCTAGAATTTAGAAATGTCTAATGAGGTAAATTTACATATTCAAGATGCTCAGTAAACACCAAGCAAGATAAATATGAAAAGACCATGTCAGGGCACATAATAGTCAAATGATCAAAAACCAAAAATAAGAAGCAAGTGGTCAAAGCAACAGAAAAAGAGGACCAGTTCTTAAAGGCCGCGGCTGCTCCTGGGGGAGGAGCCTCCGACCCCTCCTCTGCACACTCCTGCACTCCAGCATTCTCTCCACCGGGCCCCTCATGTGTTGGAACCCCCTGTCGCTTAGCAACCGCCTCCTTGAGCTGGAAGATGCTGGGGGTAGAATCCAACTCCACTGGGACTCCGTGGCCGGAGCTGAACCTCACAAGCACTGGCTGGGAAAGTGGGGACAGGTGCCTTGTGCCTCGTGTAAGCAGACTTGGGGTGCGTGGGGCTCCCTCTGCTCCCAGGCTCCCAGGATTGAGACAGACAATTGGGTGAGCACTTCCCACCCTTGTCAGCAGGTAAGGGGCCAGGAGGTGCAGGCGAGGGCAACGGCTAAACGCTCTGCCCACGGCCTTGAGGCAATGGCTGGGATTCTTCCTCAAAGGAGTACCTACCAGCTTTTTAAAAATTTATCTTTATTTTTGAAAGTGTTACAGATGTGTCCTTTTTCCTCAGTGGCCCCTCCATTCCACTCCTGCCTCCTAACCCACTGGATTTTATACTGCTCTCTCTCCCTCTCTCTCTCTCAATCTCTCTCTTTCTCTCTCTGGCCCTCACCCCTCACTCTTTGTTTTCTTTGACTAATTCTTTTACTTTCTGCTTTAATTCTTTAGCAGAAGCCACATTACGGGAGGTGGAGAACGGGAGGTGAGTTTATTCTCTGTGAAGTAGGAGATAAGAGCACCTGCCTCCTACATGGATTGTGAGAATCAAATGAACTGCAGGGGAGAAGTATTTAGAAAAGTACCTGGAACACGATACATTCCAGCAGTTTTAACTCTCACCCAGGCCCAGTGTGTGGCTGTGGGCCCCTGTCCAGGGCACACAGTTAATGTCTGCTTGGCTGGGGTGGCGGTGTTTGAGGAGAAATGGGACTTCCTGGTAACGGGGTGAGGACTTCTTTTCGGGGCGATGAAATCTAAAACAGATTGTGGTGATGGTTGCAGAACACTGGGAATACGCTGAAAGTCACTGCACGTCACACTTTAATGGGCAGATTTGACAGTAGGTGAGGATGTCTCGGCAGATGCCTCCTCCAGCACCTTCCCGGGTTCTGCGTCTCCGTCACTTCCCAAAGGACGTGGCAAGAAGACAGCCACTAGGTCATTTTGGAATGAGCGCAAGGATGAGTGTGCGTTCCTTTTACTTTGAATGGCTTTCTTTCCTGTTTCCATCCATTAGGGAAGCCTGCAGTTATGAGAAGAAATGTACCAGTTTTGTATATGTCATCTGTTGCATGTAGATGTCCGTTTCAATCATGTGGTGAGCTTCTGTTCTGAAATATCACACAGTTGGCGTACCTAGAACTTCTGGATGGGCTCAGAATAGTGCCAATGGTCTGAGAAAGAGGCATCCACTTCAGCTCTCAATATAGAAAACCTAATCTGCTTAAATCACTCACGCTGTTCTCATTTCCATATGCTCTAAAGGACAAAAAAGATGTAGACCCAATTGCTGGTGACATTGAAATTCATGCATTCAAACCTTCAACAAGTATTTACTGGAAAGTGACCACGGCTAGGCAGCCAGAGATGGCAAACAGAGCTCTGTGCGCAACCCGACACGTTCTTTCACGTTTGTTCCCTGGGCCGCGGACTGAATGCTCCGAGAGCAGGGAGCGGGCGCGGCTCACGGCTGGCGGGGGTAACGGCCCCTCAGAGACAGGAGGCATTTCCGGTGGAGAGAGGAAAAGAGTGCAGTGTCCGCAGGGAGCCGTCTGTAAACGGCTCCCAATGGGAAGCATGGTTTACAGTCGCATCTTCAGGAGCAGCACCTGCTTCCATTCGTCATGGGCTGTCGGTCCAGAGGGACGGCGTCTGTGCAGCGGTGAGCAGACAAAGCGAGGGGCGAGGCATCTCCCAGTCGCGGACCCACACCTGTGGCTTCTCCCTCTCAGCACCAGGGTTTTCGGGTTCATCCATGTTGGAGCACATGTCAGAACCCCATTACCTCTTATGATTACACTAGAGGCCCGGTGCACAAAATTCGTGCACAGGGGTGGTGGGTGTCCCTCAGCCCAGCCTGCACCCTCTCCAATCTGGGACCTCTCAGGGATGTCTGACTGCTCATTTAGGCCCGATCCTGGTAGGGCAGTCGGACATCCTTCTCACAATCCAGGACTGTTGGCTTCCAACTGCTTGCCTGCCTGCCTTTCTGATTGCCCCTAACCCCTTCTGCCTGCCAGCCTGATCACCCCCTGGCTGCCAGGTTCAGAGCAGGGAGGGGTGAACAGGTGGGCCACAGGTGATCTTTGGGGCAATGAAACTGTTCTGTCTGATACTACATTAATGGTACATTCGTCAAGACCATAAGATGTTCAACACAAAGAATGAACCCTAATGTAAACTGCAGATTTTACTTTCGTCAATCATGTGTCGATGAAGGCTCATTGATTGTAATAAATGTATCACATTAATTTAAGATACTAATAATAGAAGAAGCTTTAATGTGGTGTGGCCGGGCCTCGGGGCGGCTGGCATGGGTTTGAACCCTCTGCTTGCTCTGGGGCTGTGATTGGACAATCGCTGGCCCAGCGGCTTGCCTTAGCCTGCTGGCACCGCGCCCCGCCCCCCTTGTGCTGCCCCTCGCCTTGTGCGTGCCTTGGCCCCGCCCCCTGCTCCTGATTGGCTGGAAGCGTAGCGAAGGTATGGTCAAATTTGCATAGGATAGGATTTCATTAGATAGGATGACACTTCAGTATATGGATATGGCGCATGTATCTGTCTCTGGTTCGGACCCACACACGTGCCCTTCTGTGCCTGGCTTATCCCTCTCAACACCAGGGTTTCCAGGTTCATCCATGGTGGAGCATGTGTCAGAACCCCATTACTTTTTATGGTCACATGACACTTCAGTGTATGGATGTAACGCATGTATCTGTCCGTGGTTTGATGGGCGTTTGGCTGCTTCTCTTTCATCATTGATGTTATCTCCCTTCCTCTATGAAATCAATAAAAATATTCTTAAAATTTCAAGATAGAAGAAGAAATGCTAATGATATACTTATTACCTAGATAATGTTAGTTAAATGCTAGCGGCAGGGGACACATGGAACATTGACTTCACCTGCACGCACCAATATGGAAATTTTTTCACCATACGGAGTTTTGTACGAAAATTTACTCCTGGCTAAATTCTTTAACAAGTTTCGTGTGTCCTTGAAAACCCACTAAAATTGAGTTATGATGATGATATTTAAGAATTTAACAGAGTTATCACAAGAACATCACACTCAAGTCTATTGTTTCTCTTCTTCACTCTCTCTTCCTACCCGCAACTCCTGGCTATATGGTGACTAATATATCTTAATGTATTTCTGTGTATCAATATTTTTATTATGTTATTTCTTAACATGACAACTCCAAATAATAACTAGTGCTGAAAGAAAATACAGGAACCACCAATATTTTTCTTCTCTTGACATACTTGCAGATGTATATTTTTATGTTTAGAACAAAAGTTAATAAAGAAACATGCCCGGCTTATTATTTCTAGATTGATTGCAGAAATAGCTGCTACCATTTTTGATGATGTGGAAGTTTATACGTGTATTTGATGAGGCAACGGCTGTGGTAATTACTTCCAGAAAGTTTTTCTCTTCTCCCCTCACTGCTCACATTACGGAGTGAAGGGGGCCTGGCTTGTTGGAGGAGGCAGGAGTGACCGTAAGAATGCTCACCTGTGCCCAGGTATTACATCATTCCTAATGTCAATGAAAGTTGACAAGTCACTCGCTGCATCTGCTTCTGCTCAGAATAAAAGAAATAGCGCTATTCTCTTTGGTTTGCAAGGTTTCTCCTTTGTAACATGACCCTTTTATTTAAGGTTCAGTGAATTTGCCTACTTTCTCAATGTTAAATAAGGTAACAAGAACTATTGGTGTCCTGCATACAGGGTTATAGAATAGACTAGAGGCCTGATGCACGAAGATTCCTGCAAGAATGGGACTTCCTTCCTCTGGCTGCCGGCACTGCCTCTGCTCCGGCCAGAGCTGCCTTTCCGCCTTTGCTCCAGCCTAGGTCCCCTTTCTGCCTTCCCAGGCTGCCCAGAGGCCCTGAGTGGCTGGGATGGTGTGGAACGCCTGCATTATCGCCATGGCGATGATGCAAGTATCCAGCCCCCGGCTGCTAGGTGCCTGTGCATGCAAATTAACCCCCCATCTTTGTTGGATTAATTTGCATACTCACTCCTGATTGGCTGATGGGTGTTGCGAAGGTATCATCAACTTGCATCTTTCTCTTTTTTTTAGTTTAGATAACTCTGTCTTAAAACAAGGCAGCAAATACACTAACCCCTACTGTTATCACCAGCTTCTAGGATAATCCTAGCAAATTAATAAGCAAACCTGGTAAATAAAAAATATACTGAGTCCAACTACTTTTGAGTTATTGCTGTGATTCTGTTATATTTATTATAAATCTCTGTTTAAAGGCCCACTTCTTGGGGAAGGCCTCTTGACTATACTCAAAACCACAACAACCCCTACTCCGCACGCTAATGTTTCCTCCCATCTTTTTGTTCTCCGGAGTGCTTGCCGTCCCAGACAAACTTTCTCCTGGAGACCAGAATTTGCGTCTGTTTTGTTCATTACTTTATCCCCAGTCGCTGGCATGGACGAGGTGCTCAGTAATACAGGCTGGATGATACTATGACACATGCATGACATGCAACACACACTTATTGCATGCTGTCTTCCTCCTCCACCTACTCCTCTTTCGTCTTCCCTGGATAAGTACCATCAGCAATGAATGGTTCATGCCCCAAACTTAGGAATCCTTATCACCTTACTTATTTCCCTTATACTTCTTACTCTTTAGCCCTTGGTTCTGTCTCCAAGATATAGCGAGGATTGTTGTACTTCTGTCTCTCTGTCTCCATGACCTCTCTCATGTATGAGCAAGAGCCTCAGAGCCCATCTTTCTCCCTCACACGTGTCCCTCCCAGGTGCAGCTGGTGATTCGCTTGAAAAAAGAATAAAGTCATGTGACTCCCAACGCACACCCTCCAGATGACCTTGAACCTCCAGGTCAAGGTCATCAGGAGGGTTCACACTCCAGGCTCCTTGAACCCGCAGAAGGAGTCACTCGCGTGTGTCTCATTCTCCCCTGCACATAAGGATACATCCATGGTGGAAATAAGTTTGAATACTCCTTTTCAAAACAACCGGACTTCTTTTTACGTTATTTATGTTTAGTGACAAACCACCAAATCCCATTTCAACAACAACAAAGATGATTTTTGAAAACTCTTCTACCGTGTTTAAAAAACAAAACAGACTGTGTTCACTCAGTGGTTTCTCCACTGAGTCGAGGAGAGTAGCTCCTGTTCAAATGGCCCGGCCCGGCGCTGGCACTGCCGGGGGAGCCAGGGGTACCTGGCCCACAGCCAGGCATCCGCAGGGCCAGCAACATGTCCCACGCAATGGAGAGGGCACCTCCATTCGCCCGCCATTTCCTCAGCCCATTTAGAGCATGGCTTTGACTAACTGAGATTTTTTTTTCCTTCAAATGAGGGCACAACAGGCTAGTGACCAGTGTGTTACGTTCACTGGCACAGAAATGCGGATTACAGACCTGCAGAGCATGCTTCTCTACAAAACCCACAGGTGCCCTTTCTGGGGGTCAACACATCAGCCATTTCCATGTTTCTGGAAGTACCCAGATTCACAATCGCACACGCCATCCTGAGACTGAAAAGATTACAGTAGTCACTTGAGGCTGAGAGAATTCGGGAGGACTGCCCTCCTGGGCCTGGCACGGAATGGCGCCCCACGGAGTTTCACCCCTTTCCCCGCCGCGTTTCCCCTCCGGTTCCTCACCCACGGGGACTCGCTGCCCGGAGCCCGTCTTCACCGGGTGGTGAAGAGCATGTGTGACCGTCTTTCCTGCGAGAGGAGGAGGGCTAAACCCCAAACGTGGGACCCTCCGCATCTTCCCCGGCACCGACTTCACCATCACTATTTACGAGGGCGTGCAGACAAGCTCCCTGCGTCTTTTATACTCCCGGACTTTTTATTTATGTCCGCCTGGCACCAAACAATAAAGTTCCACAGTGTTCTGGCCAGTGCACCGTCAACGAACCCATCCTTCACCCAGGAGGGGCACCGAAGCACCTCCAGCTGCGGGCCTGTGGGTACCTCTGTGGTTGCCCAGGAAACCTGCTCTGAAAATCGGCACCCGTGTCCAAACACAGGAGACCACCGCTTCCCCGAACCCTGCCCCTGAGGGGCCTGGGGACAGTGTGCTAACACCACCAGCCCCAGAGGCCGGCGACAGGGACACTGGCTGGCTGGGATTGCTTGTGGCAGCTGGTGCTGACGGCCCTCTGTAATCGCTAAGAGGGCTTCGTGTAACAATAAAAGAAGCCGTGAATATGAAGACAATGGAACATGCAGGATTGGATGGACTGTGTGAGGAGGAAAAAAGCAGGGAAGACAAGCAGTGACACTACCCACAGCCCCACGGCCTCACCTCCCCACTTACCCACCCCCCCATCTCTCCACCTCTCCACCTCCCCACCTCCCCACCTCCCCACTGCCCCACTACCCCTGGATTGTGAGAGGGATGTCCAACTACTTGTTTAGGTCCGATCCCACTGGAAGGGGTCCCAGATTGGAGAGGGTGCAGGCTGGGCTAAGAGACACCCCCACCCCTTTGTGCACAAATTTTGTGCACTGGGACTCAAACGTATATAAATATACATTTTTTTATGCTTAAAATTTGAAAGGGAGGTATAAAAAATTGAGAGCGCTATCAGACTACAACGCAGATAAAATCCTGTGAAGAATGTTAGGGAGGGAGGGAGAGAGGGAGGGAAGGAAGGGTAGAAGGAGGAGGGGGAAGGAGGGAGAGAGGGAGGAAAGGGGGAAGAGAGAAAGAAAGGAAGGAAGGAAGGGAGGGAAGAAGGGAGGGAGAGAGAGAGGGAGGGAGGGGAGAGGGTGAAGGGAGAGAGAAAGGAAGGAAGGAAGGAGGGGAGGGGAAGAAGAAGGGTGGGAGGGAAGAAGGGTGGGAGGGAAGAAGGGAGGGAAGGTGGGAGGGAGTAGGGTGGAGGGAGGGAGAAAGGAAGGGAGGAAGGGAGGAAGGGAGGGAGTGAGGGCAGAAGACAGGAAGGACACCTTATGCTTTCCTGAAGTTCTAAGGATGTTTGGCAAGGTCAGGGGGGCCCCTGAGCCACAGGTACATGTCAGAGCCCCCGCGTCTCCCGGGAAGGGGCCACCTTGGGACCCTGCTGCCCCGACACTGGCTGGGAAGAACCGGGGGCGCTCAGCCTTCCTGTGGCCCAGGGCCCTCCGGACCCCTGAGCTAGGCCCGCCGCCATGGGGCCAGGCTCCGATCCCTGTCGGTAACCTCAGTCCGCTCTCCATCTTGACCTCTCCCTGCGGTTGGGAACATGTCCTTGGCCTTTCTGGGCTGAAACCACGAATCTGCACATAATGAAACTTCACCAACATCTGCACTTTCACACAGCTCGTTACTTTGTCGTACCTAATTGCATTTCCAGTATTTCCACACCAATGTCAAGTACAGTCCCACGGCAGACAGCCTAGTCAGTGCCTTTCCGGAAAACACACCCAGTCCCCACATTCAACTTGAACCTGAAGGATTGTAGGTGGAGTCTTGTTACCTGAGACTCAAATGCACAGGGCTGTTTTGTTTTGTTTCGTTTATCCTCCCCCAAGGATATTTTTTTCATTGACTTTTAGACAGAGTGGAAGGGGGAAGGGCAGGGGGAGAGAGAGGCGGGGGCGGGGGAGAGAGAAAGAGAGAGAGAGAGGTGGATGTGAGAGACAGACACAACCATAGGTTGCCTTCCACACACCCAGACTGGGGAGGCGGCCAAGCCTGCAACCGAGAACCTGCCCTTGACCAGAATGGAACCTGAGACCCTTCAATCCGCAGCTGACACCCCAACACAGCGAAACTGGCCAGGCACAGAGGACAGGGGGGAGGAGGAAGCAAGAGCAATTTCGTTGCCCCTAGAGGAAGGTAGGAGGTCACCGCCACATCTCCAGCGGGGTCAGGGCCACCAGGAAGGAGCGCTCTCCTCAGCGTAGCCTCGGTGAGCAGGATGGTGAAGGTCATCCTGCCACAGATCAGGGGCTCCCTGATGTCCGTGCAGACAGGGTGTGGGGAGCGGGCAGCCTCCCTGGCGGCTGGAGGAGGCTAAGCGGACACAGCGCCTCGACGGCCAGTGAGACCCGGCTTGTGACAGCCGGCCCTGTGACTTCCTTCGCCTTGCTTGCAGTCTTTGCTCATTCGCCTACTGGGCACATCTATATATATAAAAGCCTAAGCAACTGAACGACTGGTCGACCGGTCGCTATGACGTGCACTGACAACCAGGGGGCAGATGCTCAATGCAGGAGCTGCCCCGTGGTGGTCAGTGCACTCTCACCGCCAACCTCCCGTGGTTGGCCCCCTGCCGTTGCCCCTCCCTCTGGCGGGCTGGCCCCAATGGCCCTAATCAGCCCTGATCAGGACTGGGCGGAATGGCCCTTGTCGGCCCTGACCACCGGCCAGGCCGAGGGGCCCCACCCACGCACGAATTCTTGCACCTCGCCTCTAGTTTTTATTATAAATTTGTAAGAACCGTTTGCAGACTGATGGAAACTGGCCCTTTTAGCATATGTATTTAAAGTTGTTTTTTTTTTAAACTTTTAAAACTGTTTCTTTTTTCAAACAGTTTATCACATCTCAGGGTCATGGACGCGGACATCGGTGTGGTGATGGGGTGTACGGGGTGGTGGAAGAGGAAGAGGGTCATAGAAGGTGATGAGGAAAAGAAATAAATATACAAATAAAAATAAAGCAGTGCATCACTTATACACTGCTCATATCACTTTCCTTAGAGGAAATCTTAATTTTCAGGCAGTCATATTTACTATTAAAAAAAAATCTTCTGGCATATATTCTTTAAAAACCTTAAAGTCCAATTTCATTACGAATCATGAATGATAATGTAAATTCTACAACGGAGAATATGTTGCATGTGATTTCATAGGGTTTGCAAAAAGCAGGCGGGTTTTGAGGGCATGAATTTGTCATTTCTGTCGTTAAGCCACTGGGATATATTTTGTGAACTTACAGCGCTGCTGTGTTCCTTAGGAAAAGATGAATATTTAGGGACAGTCTCCAATTCAAAGCCCGTGATGAACTAAGTATTCCTTAGAGGCGTGGCGAGAGCGACTTCTGCTTAGAGCACGGAAACGCGGTTAGAGACGATAACGGGGTTTGCAAAGGACATTTTAAAAATATGTTGACATAGTCACTCCCATTATTTTTAAAAGCACCAGAGTAGCTGAGAGACACTGTTATTTTTAAAACGCTGCTTAGTACACGAACGACTTTATAAAGTAGGTAATTGCAGCCGTGGCGGTCTGAAGTAGATTTAGTGTTAGCATGGAAAACCAAAATGTGATGGGCTTTTCCAGGAGAGAAAAAGAACTCCGGCACGCGGCGCTCGTCCTTGTCCCCAGAGAGAGCAACGCAGTGGCTGCACGGGGCACAGGGGCTGCACGGGGCACAGCGGCTGCACGGGGCACAGGGGCTGCACGGGGCACAGCGGCTGCACGGGGCACAGCGGCTGCACGGGGCACAGGGGCTGCACGGGGCACAGGGGCTGCACAGTGGCTGCACGGGGCACAGGGATGACCCGCCCCACCCCTGAGGGACCGGCTGCTGGCACCGACGTCCCCCACACCTGCCCTGACACCAGCAGCTGGTCGCACCCACTAAGTCTGCAGGCCCGTGAGAGGCGCCCGGGCTCAGTCTCCGATGCGAGTGTGAGCAGGTCCAGCTGCAAAGCACGGCCCATGCAGACCTCTAACAGGATCATCGCCGACAGCAAAGGCAGCCTGTTCAGCTGCTTATTTCGCTTACATTTTAAGTGGATTGTTTTTACTTTTCTTAGTGCATACAACTTTAAAATGGAAGTGGTCCCCTCTCCACTACCCCTTCCGAATTCCACCCCTCAGGGCTCAGCACTGTTAATATTCTGTGCACAGCTCTCCTGGCCTTTTACACTCTGTAGTATTACGTATGCGTACATATCACATATGTGCACATAGAGTGGGACAAAGTAGGTTTACAGTTACTCATATGGCACATAATAGACAATAATGCAAGAATAAACTGTTTCATGTACTCACAAGTGTAAGCCTCCTCTTGCCCCACCCTGTATTTTTGTGTGTATGTGTATCTATCTATAATAATAAAAGCATAATATGCTAATTAGAACAGGTGTCCTTCCGGATGTCCTTCTGGACGACCTTCCAGATGAAGCCACAGTGGTGGGGGATGAGGCAGAGGCGTTGCCTCCGTGGGCAGGGCAGGGGCTGAGCCCCTTGCACAAATTTCGTGCATTAGGCCTCTAGTCCAGTGGTCGGCAAACTCATTAGTTATCAGAGTCAAATACCAACAGTACAACGTTTGAAATTTCTTTTGAGAGCCAAATTTTTTGAACTTAACCTTCTCCTAACACCACTTCTTCAAAATAGACTCTCCTAGGCTGTGGTATTTTGTGAAAGAGCCATGCTCAAGGGGCCAAAGAGCCACATGTGGCTTTCGAGCCACAGTTTGCTGACCACAGCTCTAGTCTATATATATAAAAGGCTAATATGCAAAGTGTCCCCTCTGGAGTTTGACCTGGAGACCCGGAGACTGGGAGTTCGAGCATTCTCTATGACGTGTGCTGACCACCAGGGGGCGGCGTGGAATGAGGGAAGGCCCTGGCTGACAGCTGGATCGGCCCTGATCACCCGCCAGGCCTAGGGACCCTACCCGTACTTGAATTCCGTGCACCCAGCCTGTAGTGTACATATAAATATGTCTGTTTATACCTCTGTTCAAACAAAAGCGGTATCCCACTAAAAGTTCTCCAATCTCATTTTGTACTCAACAGCACATCACAGAACTCCCTCCATTAAATAACTCCCTCCATTAAATAAGTATGCTCTGCCCATGCTTCCCTCTCGGGTCATGTGTACCTACCGCCCCACTTTCATGTCATAACCTACGCCAACATTCCTCCTTGAGGGTGCGCTCCCCTGCTTCTAGTTTCCATGGAGAAAACACTCCTGCAATAAGGGTGCACTATTGTATCCTGTTCGCTATGTCAGTGGGACAGAACATTACAATGGAACGTCGGGGTCACCGGATGTCACATGTTGGACAGCGATTTTCGCAATGGCCATTGTACTCACGCTCCCGCCCCCAGGAAAAGTCTCTCACATGACGACATACTCATAACCGGGTTAAGAAGCCACCTGCCTGTGATGCACCACAGGGAGCGGTCACAGGAAGAGGTCTGGTGCCTGCGTAAACATGCAATGCTGGTAGCTGCACGGAGCCCACCAGGAACATGGAGGAAGCGTGACCGTGCTGGGGGCAGGGGAGGGAAGGCCTGCACGGCCCAGGGCTGGCATAGACGCTGGCGGTGCCACCACTCGGCCCGGCCCTGGCAGCGAGGCCAGCAGCCACTTAAAAAGCCAAGTGAAACATGAGCGCCGAGTTGTTGGCCAGCAGCTCACAAAGCTTGACCCCAGAGGTCAACTCTGCTTGGCCAAAGGCTCTCTGTTGCGGAGCAGTGATTCCTCGTCCTGGCCGGACGGTCCTGTTGACACTCGTCTTCTAACCAGGCTGACGGGGCGTCGAGGGGGAACAGAAGGAAGAAGAGAGCAGAGCGGTGTGTCCATCTGCTCTCACAGAAGGCGAAGTGACTCCTCTGCTTCCCCTTTTCCTTAAAAGAGGCAAACACATGCCTGGCTGGCGTGGCTCAGGAGTTGAGTGTCAATCTGTGAACCAGGAGGTCATGGCTGATACCTGGTCGGGGCATATGCCCGAGCTGCGGGCTCGACTCCCAGGGTGAGCTGTGCAGGAGGCAGGCAATCAGTGAGCCTTTCTCATCATTGATGTTTCTATCTCTCTCTCTCTCTCCCTCTCTGAAATCAATAAAAATATATTTGGGGGGCGGGGCGAGGGCGGGGAGCACACACTGATCTCTACTTGGTCACCTCGGGAGGAAGAGTGCGGGGACCACCTGGGCTCTGAGGCCGAGTGATTCTGCGGGTGGAGTGTGCATCCGTCCCCAGCAAGCCCTCGCCCACCCCAGAACCACCCGCCCCTGTCACTGCGGCCCCTGCTGTTCCCCACACCCTCACCAACTCATTCCCTTCATCAGGGAGACAAACACACACAATAGTGGTCCGCAAACTGTGGTTCGCGAGCCACATGCGGCTCTTTGGACCCTTGAGTGCGGCTCTTCCACAAAATACCACGGCCTGGGCGAGTCTATTTTGAAGAAGTGGCATTAGAAGAAGTTTAAGTTTAAAAAATTTGGCTCTCAAAAGAAATTTCAAACGTTGTACTGCTGATATTTGGCTCTGTTGACTAATGAGTTTGCTGACCACTGACTAGTTAGTTAGGGTACTACTTCGAATGAACCAGCCTCCTGATTCACAGGCTGTTTCATCAACATATTCTAATAATCAAAGAAACCACTGAAATAGGTACAAATTAGGGAGTTTCCTTGAAACATCCTGATTTTGTTCCAACACCCTTAATGTGGGTGAAGGCCTCTTAGAGAATGTTTAGGTCTCACCAGTATAGATTAAAATGATAAATGGCAGAGAATGCTGCCGCTGGAAAAGCAAATTTATGTTTGCCTGCATGGGCGACTTCTACATTCTCGGTAATGGATTTTACATAATGGGAGCATGTATTGGTGACAGGAGTGGGTCCGCGCAAGCAGCTGGATCCCCCACACCTCTTTATCACTGTCAGGGCCGAGCTGAACCCGGTCTCCTTCTTCCGTGGAAAAGGCCCCACTTCTCCAAAAACACCGAAGCATGCGCTCGGACTCGGCTAGAAGACTGCTCTCCCTCCGTCGATAATCGATGTTCCGCACACGGCCAATCTCTCCCTGCAGACACAGGCACGCACACGGAAGCGGCACGAGTCAGGGTCACAGAGGTGGGAGTTCTAGACCCGCTCACGGGTTGAGGGCACATGACTTCCCACAGCAGCTGCAGGTTGCTCTTCGGCAACACAGAGGACTGTTGTGATGGTTAAATTAGACATGGTGCCTAAGAGTGCCTCACAGAACGTGCGACAGCTGCGTGGAAGCAATTGATCCATGGTAGCCGTAATTATGTGTGTGGGAGACTTGAGAGTACTCACCTCTTCTCATGTTGTCTATCCCTTCAAGGATGTACTTTTATTTTATTTATTTATTTTTAAATATATTTTATTGATTTTTTACAGAGCAGAAAGAAGGGAGAAGGATAGAAAGTCAGAAACATCGATGAGAGAGAGACATCCATCAGCTGCCTCTTGCACGCCCCCTACTGGGGATGTGCCCGCAGCCAAGGTACATGCCCTTGACTGGAATCGAACCTGGGACCCTTCAGTCCGCAGTCCGACGCTCTATCCACTGAGCCAAACCGGTCTCGGCAAGGATGTACTTTTATGACGACTGTATTTGGACATGGAACTGCTGCTGTCCTGGTTTACAATGAAATCATCCTAATATATAAAAACCCAGGGTCCGTAACGTCCAAAACGACCCAAGGCTCCACTGACCAGAAGTCAGCCCTGCAGTCCGTGCTGGGTTGCCTGTAGGATTGGGTCTAAACTGGCAGGCGCATATCCCCTAAGGGGTCCCTGACTGGAGAGGGTGCAGTCTGCGCTTAGGGGAATCCCCCCCCACCCCCACCCCCTGTGCACGAATTTCATGCAACGGGCCACTAGTCTTAATAATAAAGACCTTGACATTTCTCCAAACCTCCTTTAGGTGGAATCCAATAGGAAATATCCTTTGTGTAGAGGTATATGTATTCTTATTTTACATGTAACAGTATATTTCCATATCGATTTTATTGATGTTGTAATGGCTGACTTGGATAAATTCCAAAGCATCCGACCTTTTCTTTGGCTCGGTTGGTACGGCAGCTCTCAGCAGAAAGAGATCAGAGCGAATGCCGTGGCATTAACTTATACCTCCCCTTCTCGCAGCGTGCAATCAGTCTGGTAAATGCTGCAGGGCTGTTGATGACTCATACCGAGTAGATGCTCAATAAAGACTCAATGAATTTAAAATTGGCAAGTCACGCCCTCGCTGGTGTGGCTCAGTGGATCGAGTACCGGCCTATGGACTGAAGGGTCCTCTGTTTGATTCCGGTCAAGGGCACAGGCCTGGATTGCAGGCTCGATCCCCAGTAGGGGGCGTGCAGGAGGCAGCCGATCAATGGTTCTCTCTCATCATTGATGTTTCTATCCCTCTCTCCCTGTCCCTTCCTCACTGAAATTAATAAAAACATATTAAATAAATACATAAAGTTGGCAAGCCGCCAAGAGGAAAATTTTATTTTAAATACATCTAAAAACTAGCTGCACTCAGAAATAGGATCAGGAGCTAAAGGCGACACAAAGTCTCCGGTGTGACAGACCCAGAAAAACATAACCCTCCAGAAGGCGCTGGGGAGGCAGCGCCCAGAAATCAGCCCAGCCCTTCGGCAGCAGCTGTTTGCGGGGTTCAGGGGCGCCCTGGCTCCGCACTGCCTTCACCACAGGACCCGGGTCCTCTGGCAGAGCCGCTCTGGCTCTGCCCCGGTGACCGTGGAAAACCGGGGTGCCGTGTCCTCCTCCTCTGAGCTCCCTGGACGGGGGCACCTCCATTGCTTATGTGTCTGTAAACCCTACAGTATGAAAAACACCCTATTGCCCACCACGTTCCATTTCTTCGGCAGATGTAAGAGAATGGCCACGTCCCTTTATGCTGACGGGGCCCCTCACCCCGCGGCGAGCACCGGCCCTCGGAGCCTCACAGCAGCGGTCTGCACCCTGATACCCACTCATGGTGGGGGGGAATCTCCTGCGCGCCCTCTCACCCCGCCCGCCCTGTCCCTGTCCGCCCCCTGCGGCGGGGCCCTGGCCTTGTCCGTGCTGGGCAGAGGCCCTCGCCACGGGACGTCTGGTCTGCGTGCCCACCTCCGCCCAGCGGGGCGTCTTCTGCAGAATCTTTCTGGAACCGTCCACAGACCCGCTGCCTTTGAAGCGACTGAGACCCAGAAATCAGTGCCAAGCAGCCTAACGTCTATTCCTGCAGGTGGTTCCTAGTCAGTGACGGGTAGTGTGACCACAGGGAAGACACTGCCATTTGTAAGAGGAAAACCACGCTCCTGTGGCTGTTGTTTGGAGCGGCACCTGGAGCGGCTCCTGTCAGTCACGCCGGCCCTCCGGACCGAGGGCACGAGGCTCCTTAATGCCCCTGTCCAGGCGGGGTCAGAGCCCGAGGCGGCCCTGCATGTGTCCACTCCTCGTTTATGAAGCGATAGTTCAGGAGCGCGTGTTCATTACTGCCGGGGAGAGGCTGGACTCCAACGTGCCCGGCCTAAAAATACTCTGGCGGCTCTGAGTGCGTCTGGGAGCAGGTCCAAGTCCTGGGCGCGACGCACGTTTCCTCCTGATCCGCCTCCCCCCACCCCGCCCCCAGCCTCCTGTCACTGCTCCCACTTCACGCTTTATCCTTGCCAGGCGGGCACACCCTCCACGCCTCTGTAGATCTCACTTTCTCTGCAAGGAAATGTCTCTCCCCTCTCCCACGTCCCAGAGACCTAATGCCCACCCGGGGCAGATCTCACCCGGGGACTTCCCCGGTGGTCCCTGTCTCAGCGGAGATCAGATTAGCCACTCCTCCTAAGGGCGCCCTCAGCACCCCGAGCTTGTCCTGTCATAGCTCTCATCACAGGTCTTCATAGCTGACTCTCCCTCTCACCCACCTGGACGTGACAGGCCATGTGAAAGCCATGTTTCTGTGTCCCCGTGCTGTCCTTGTCATAGCTCTATCACAGGTCTTCATAGCTGACTCTCCCTCTCACCCACCTGAGTGTGACAGGCCATGGGAAAGCCGTGTCCCTGTGCCCACAGCCCAGCACAACGCCTGGCAGACTGTAGGTGCCCCATACATGCTTATCCACGCAATGAATGTTACTCATGACCGAAAAGTGTGGAATGGGACCACCACAACCTGGAGACAAGATATTACAATCCCAGAGACCCAGGCGTCTGTTGTCAAGGCTGAAAGACCTTCAGGGAAGTATTTCATCGCCTCTGTAGCTCCTGGAGTCAGTGAAGGGGATATCCCAAGCCCTGCTTAGTTCCTGGGTTGGGTGACATTTCCTAAAAGTGACAAAGGCCCAATGTGCCTCCCAGCCCGGGGAACAGTTGACACCTTAGAAGAAGACTGTTTGCTACGGAGACATTCTGTCTTACTTCCAGGTTCATGTGACAGGTCTCGGACAGAGTGTGTGCGGTATTAAGCCTACCAGCTTTCCCAAAACATTTTACACACAATAATGCCTTATGAAAAAGACCGATACGTCATGTTCATGAATTGGTAGAATCCATACCTTAAAAATGTCCATACTACCCAAAGCAATCTATAAATTTAATGCACTCCCCATTAAAATGCCAATGGCATATTTCACAGACCTAGAACAAACTCTCCAAAAATTCTTCTGGAATAAAAAAAGACCCCAAATAGCAGGGATCACAATACCAGATATCAAGCTATATTACAAAGCCACTGTTCTCAAAACTGCCTGGTACTGGCCCAAGAACAGACATTTAGACCAACGGAACCGAACAGGGAACACAGAAATCGACCCAAGCCATTATATTCAATTAATATTTGGCAAAGGACGCGAGAGCATGCAATGGAGTCAAGATAGTCTCTTCAGTAAACGGTGTTGGGAAAATTGGACAAATACATGTAAAAAAAATGAAACTAGACTACCAACTTTCACCGTACAAAAAATAAACTCGAAATGGATAAAAAACTTAAATGTAAGATAGGAAACCATAAAAATCTTAGAAGAATCCATAGGCAGCAAAATAGCAGACATTTGCCATAGCAATATCTTTACCAATTCAGCTCCTAAGACAATGGAAAGGAAGGAGAAAATAAACAAATGGGGCTACATCACAATGAAAAGCTTTTGCACAGCTAAAGAAACCACCAACAAAACAATAAAATCCACTGCATGGGAGAACACATTTGCCAATGATATCTCCCATAAGGATTTAATCTCCAACATTTACAGGGAACTCATACATCTTAACAAAAGGAAGATAAACAATCTAATTTTTTTTAAAAATGGGCAAAGGACCTAAAGAGACACTTTTCAGAAGAGGACATACAGAGAAGGCCAATAGACATATGAAAACCTGCTCAACGTCACTAATCATCCGAGAGATGCAAATCAAAACAACAATGAGGTACCACCTCACACCTGTCAGAATGGCTATCATCAACAAGTCAACAAACGACAAGTGCGTGAGAGGGTGCGGAGAAAAAGGAACCCTCGTGCACTGCTGGTGGGAATGCAGACTGGTGCAGCCCCTCTGGAGAACAGTATGGCATTTCCACAAACTATTAAAAAGGGAACTACCATTTGACACAGTGATCCCACTTTTAGGAATATATCCCAAGAAAACAGAAACACCAATCAGAAAGGATATATGCACCCCAATGTTCATAGCAGCACAATTCACCATAGCTAATGAAAAGGCAGAGTGGACTGACTCCACTTTGCACCGTGTCCTCCATCTTGTGTAACTGTGTCCCATCTTCCGAGAAAAACCACAGGATGTGTCAGTTACTCAGCCCGCCCTTAATTCAGCCAATGGGAATACAAGGGGAACTAACCTAAGGCCAAAAGTATGCTGATCGCATCCTGTCTTTGTGTAACCAGACCCTAGCTGCACCCTGCCTTTGCATCACCAGCCCCAGCTCTCACCCAACCAATCAGAATTGGCCAACTCAGTGGTTTGAGTATGACCCCACCTCCCGACCCCTAGGCCTATAAAATCATTGTGCTTTTGAAACTCGCTCTCTTTTTGCATTTTGCCACTGTGTTGGTGGAGGCAGAGAGCCAAGCTAGCTTGAATAAAGGCTCTTTGCTTTTGCATCAGACTCGGCTCCCTGGTGGTCTTTGGGGATCTTGAAATCTGGGCATAACACTAAGATCTGAAAACAGCCTAAGTGCCCATCAGCAGATGAGTGGATTAAAAAACTGTGGTACATCTACACAATGGAATACTATGCTGCTGTTAAAAAGGAACTCTTACCATTTTCAACAGCATGGATGGAACTGGAGAGCATTATGCTAAGCAAAATAAACCAGCCAGAGAAAGATAAATATCATATGATCTCACTCATTTGTGGGATATAATGAACAACATAAACTGATGGTCAAAAACAGAACTGGAGTCAGAGAAGCATTGAACAGACTGTCCAACCTATGAAGGAAGGCGGGGGTGGGAGGCGTAGGCTGAGGAAGTAAGAGATCAACCAAAGGACCTGTATGCATGCAAATGAGCACAACCACTGGACACAGACAGTAGGGGGGCGAGGGCATGTGCTGGGGGGGTGGGAGTGGCCCGGGAGAGGTCAATGGGGGAAAAAGGAGACTCATGCAATCCTTTAAACAAAAAAGAATTAAAAAATAAATAAAAGACTGCCCTTGGCACTACAGCTAAAACAGTACCCGATGAGTAAGGAGACGGCTTGCTTTCTTCCTGGGCACAGCGTGATGGGAGGGAGGCCTGCTCATAGCGATTCTGAGGCCGGGGTGGGGACCATGACCCTGACCTTTGCGGGGATGGGCAGTATCTCAGTCCTCATGCCGCCCTGCCCTCCACTCTTCAGACTCATCTGTCACCAAACTGTCAGACCAAACCGTCACCCTAGGCGCCGCCACCCTCCAGCAAGGTGTGGGGAATGGGGTTCTGGCACAGGTCCATGCAGTGAACCCTGAGCCAGGCGGGCTGTGTGGGAGGAATTACCGAATCTAGGGTCTGTTTTCTAAAGACGGCTCAAAGCTTTCTCACACAAAGAATTGAGCAAGGTGTGCTAACAAGTCAATTTTCATTGAATCTTACCTTCATCTTTACGAACAATATGCAATTCATATACTGTCTGTCTGGATAGCATCTGAACATATTAAAATGAGGGCATTAAAAGTACTTAAAATTATGCTCCTCTGGGTATACTGAACATTATTTTTTAACTACTGTAAATGTTTTTATTTTGTTTAGTGAAGGTGTTTTTTCACACGTTTCCTCCCAATCTCCAAAGGAGAAGTTCAGAATTAGCAAAGGCTGAAGAGTGAGGTTGTAACGGCATGTAAAAAAGTCAGGCAGACACCTCCACCTAGCCTTCACTCGGAGTGGCCTCACGCCCTGGGCTTGGTTAGGCTAATTAAGCTCCTCAAACTTGCGCCTGTGCATGGAGAGGAGGCCAAGGTGAAGGGCAGGCAGCGCCACCTCAAGGACACCCAGGCAGCACCGAGATGCAGGGGAAGAGAGGTGCAGGCCTGGGCCCTCCTGTCAGAGCAGCAGGCTCTGAGGAAGAGGAGCAACTGAGAGCTGACCCTTAGTCCACCCTGGGGGTGCAGAGGAACGTGCCCGGCCCACTCCAAGCTCCTCTGGCTACCTGAGGGCTGAGGCCCAGGATGTATTGTTGCTATGCAGGGAAAAGAGAAGTAAATAAATTAGCTCTGTAAATGCTTCTCTGGCCCAACTGGCTGGATAGAGGGGCCGGAAGAAAGACCGTGGGAGAAGGCAAAGCAGCACATTCGGGAGTACCCAGCAGCATGGGCCATTTTCAGTGAAGCAGCTGCCCGAGGACAGCTTAGCTGTGGTGCCCGATGACCTTCAGCATGGGTGTAAGGTCTGGGGCTGGGAAAATAGGGACTTCCCCGATCCCACCCGCTGAGTTGAACAATAGCGGTCCCCGGGACATACCAGAGCGACCAAGCCACAGCTGTGCTGACATCCCGCTGGACAATAAACGACCACCCAAGACTGATCAGGGAGGCCAGGGTGCAGCTGTACGAACTTCCCGCTCATGAATCACCTGCCACAAACCACCTCAGGGAAACCTGATTGGTCCAACAGCAGCATAAAGAAACTCTGCCAGGCATAGGCGGGTGTGACTCCCCCTGGCCTGTGCTCTCCGACCGCAGGACCTCACCCGAGAGCTCTCAATAAACGCGATCTTTCGCTTTTACCCTGCTTGTCTTGGTCAACTTATTGGCTTCTTACATCTCAGATTAAAACCTTACAGCCTCCACTTTATTGAGCAGGTGATGCTACCGTGTCTGAGCGCCTGGTGCTGGCTGTGCCGGCGACTGTGAGCCCCAACATTAAAATGGGAGAGAAGTTTCCATCACAACACTGCTCCGGAAGGAATCCAGGCTTCCTGGGCTGCCCAAATCCGGGCTGTCCTTGCCCTGCAGGTGCTGCTGTCAGAGCGAGGTCTGGGCGTGAAAGGATGATGACATGCTGGAGGAGCTGTGGGCTGCTCTGTGAAGCCCGAACTGAGCCCTGAGACTTGGGGAGGGACGCCCACAAGCAGGGCCACAGGGCCCGGGCCCCAGCAAGGTCCGACAACGAGGAGCTGCCCTTCTAACGCAGACTAGTCTAAGGACTGACACCGTGTCATTAAAACACACACGTTTTAATGAAACGCGAATGACTGCAGACACGGCGACGTCTGGGTGAAAGGCTGCCGCGGGACAGCAAACACCCACCTTCGTGCGGAACACATTGGCTCGCTCGGTAACAGTTCCGTCCCGGAGTTGTGTTTTACTGTTATGGCTTTCAAAGTGTGTTATTTGTAACGTTTGGGGCTATACGGGTATATATAAATGTTTCAAGAAGAGCTTCTATGAATTATGCATGGTTTGTTTATCTGAGAGAAGGTCTGAGATAAGCTAGTTTGGAAGATCAGCTAAATTCAGCATATACACATTTGATCAAATTCTCCTTCTGTTGATCCTTTCTATTTAAATATTCAGGAAGAGTGGCAACATAATGTGAACAGATTTGGCCACGATTTCATCCGGACCCACCTAGGAGGGATGCTTGGCGCGTAAGCTCGGCCCCTTTGCAGGACCGGGTCCCCGTGCTGAGCCCGAGTGGAGAGTGGGTGTCTGGTGGCAAAGGGACAAGCCAGAGGCGCCAATGCATGTTCTCTGGTTGTTTTTTAAAATGTCCAGCCAACACAGGTTCTCTCTGTGTTTGCAGGGGCTTGGTGGGCATGCTTGTGGGTGTTTTTCTTTTCCACGTCCAGCATGGAGAGAGAAAGTGTGGGTTCAGTTTCTGAGTAGAGGAGCTGGGGATTAAGAAACAAAGGAATAGAAGAGAAAAATGCAGAAGTAGAAAAAAATAGCCGGGGCTGGGTGGAGTCTCTGTTCTCCCTGATGGAGAGACAGGATCTCACACCTAAACAGCAGCAGCGTATTTCTATTCCACAACACAAAGGATTTTTTCCAACATTCGGATCAAAGGAGTTTTGGTGGGCTCAGGCCCTATTCATTCCCTCATTCCCGGGGCTAGACTGGATTTACATTTCAAGGCCCTCTCCCCGACACCTGAGGCAAAGTTAAGGCCAACCTAATGACATATTCAGCCTTGTCGGTGAATGTGTTTTTCCAAGACACGGCTTTGCCGGGCGCCTTGGATTCAGCCCGCAATGATTTAAAGAATGCTCAGGTGTCTTCCCCGGGGGTGCCCTCCACACGTGCTCACACAGAAGCTGTCTGCAGCACGCAGGACAGGGTCCGCAGACTCGTGGGTTTCCCGGTTGGACAGCGAGGTCTCAGACGTCTGTGACCGGGGGTCGCTGAGAGTGGACTGAGCCGTCACTGAGGGGCTGCGGCTGAGATGAGCGCGTGGGACTGGGGAGACCGCACGAGCCAGGCCCGTGCTCTGGGGCGCACACAGGGACTGCTGTCCCAGACCACCCTGCTACCCCTCGGCTCCTGTCCTAACCCCCTGTAGCGGTCTCTGCCCCAGCCTGACGATGTGACGTTTTATTTCTTATTTTTCCTGTAAAACTGGGCAACACTGAGGTTGCTGGGTTCCAGAGGTCACAGGTCAGTCTGGCTCACGGGGCATAGGGTGGAAGCATGGGGAAGGCCCTCAGTCACCTGGATGCACTGACAGTCCCAAGGAGAGGCAGAGACAAGGGACTTACAAATACGCGTCTTAGTCCCGCCACGCGGCCTGTGGGGCTGAACGCATGGGGGGGGGGGGGGGGGGAGAGGGAGGGGATGGCATTCAGGGCCAAGGCAGCCGTGGGACCAAGTGAAGGCATGTCAAACTCACGGCCCTCGGGCCTCATGTGGCCACAACCAATATATTTGCCGCCCGGCCAATATAACGGTAAGAAATGTTTTTAATAAAAAATTTAAACTTAATTTTTACAATATCCTGTTATACATAATTATTAATAGTGAACTGCAACGTTCGCTAATGACTGATTTCTATAATTGTGTTGTATTCATTTCCCTTTCGCACCTTAAACGCAGGCGCACCATTTCTCTCCACTAATATCAGCATAGAATATTCTAGCAGCCCACGGCCACGTCATTAGTCTCAGACTGACTTGTTTGGTGCACGCACCAGGAAATATTTCTCCTTTAGAGAATCAGAAAAATAGGTTTATTTGTGTTACGCTTATTAATTTGTGCAGTTATTCAGTGTCTGGTAAGTTAATGTTCAAAATGATACTAATTTCTATTAGAATGTTCTATTATTTTATGTTAACGATGACTCATTTATTTCAGCCCTTTGTATTCAGCGTGTCTCTATCCAAATAAACCTATGTTTCATTGAAAATGGAAGCCTGTGTTTTGTTGTGGCCCACATCAATGTAAATCTTGTTTATCCGGCCCGTGTTAGCCTCTGAGTTCGACATGTTTGGTGTGAAGTGAAGGGTGTGCTGCGGGAGGGAAGGTGCAGTGTGTCCTTCCGGCCTGGAGGAAGGCTGAGGGGCGAGAAGCAGCTGGACGGGGCAGGCGGAGAGCAGGGCAAGGTGGGGAGATGAGCGATGAGGCGGACGCTCATGATTTTGGGCTTCGGGTGGTGAGCCTGGTCTTATTCTTTTGAAATTTGACCTAAACATTAAAATCCCAGGAAAGAAAATAATCGCATTTATAATAATCCTCCACATCAATTTTAAATAAATTTTACGCGGGAAAAACAAAATATACAAATGAGGAAAGGAAAAAGCCTAGATGTCCTCAAGCTTCCTCGAACACAGAACAGAACGAATACTGCGGGGACCACGGTGCCCAGTTCTGACAAACGCAACGGTGGCAGCCTGGACAGAGGTCCTTCTTCTCCAGGGAAACCCATTAGGAAGCATCTGCGGTTAATAGGACACACTCTCCACCGAAACCGGTGTGGCCCAGTGGATAAAGCAGCGGCCTGCGGACTGAAAGGTCCCGGGTTCGATTCCGGTCGGGGGCATGTGCCTTGGTTGCGGGCACATCCCCCAGTTAGGGGGTGTGCAGGAGGCAGCTGATCGATGTTTCTCTCTCATCGATGTTTCTGACTTTCTGTCCCTCTCCCTTCCGCTCTGTAAAAAATCAATAAAACATATTCAAAAAATAATAATAGGACATACTCCCCATTAGCAATACAGTGCTGCGGAGATATCTGTTAGGCTGGTTTTGCTTTTACTTTTTAAAATATATTTCCATTGATCTCAGAGAGGAAGGGAGAGAGACAGAAACATCAATGATGAGAGAGAATCATGGATTGGCTGCCTCCTGCGTGCCTCCCACTAGGGATCGAGCCTGCAGCCCGGGCGTGTGCCCGGACCAGGAATCGAACAGTGACCTCCTGGTTCATAGGTCTGTGTTAAATCATTGAGCCATGCCGGCTGTGCCTGGTTTTACACACTAAGCAGAACTGAAGGAGTGATGGGGACAAAAATAGATGAATTCTCTGGACAACTGGAGGCACTGCATGGCAGCGGGTACCCTATGTAGGATGCGCGCAACGGTTTGGGACAGCTCCAGTAATTAATCAGTGTTACAGAAATTAAAAATCATTCACCAGCCATAATAATGTACTTATAAAATGGGAAGAAATACAGTGCGGAAAAACCTGTAAGTACTGGTAAAGCAAATGGCTTACTTCAGCGTAAAGAGAAAGCAACAGTTGTTAGGGGAACTGGTTATGAGTTACAGGTTCCAGGCACCCCAATGTATGTGTTAAGGATTGTTTTATACTTAATCGACTTCCTCTTCCTATGCGCATCTCTAAGCTATAAGCCTTCAGCGGTTTGCTATCTCTGTTTCTGGAGTTACTTACGTTCAAATTAAATATATACAGTGTATCCCAAAAATGTCTGCACACTTTGAATAATTATAAAGGCAGTGTCAATTAAAATTCATTTCACTTTCAAAATGTAATAGAATCTATGGACATAGTGTCTATGATTTTTTTTGGATATCTTGTACATATATATTGTATGCACACATATAGATTCATATACTTCATTACAATAACATATCCTATCTAATAAAAGAGTAATATGCAAATTGACCATCACTCCAACACACAAAGATGGCCACCACAAGATGGCCAGCAGGGGAAGGAAGTTGGGAAGGACTGAGGCTGGCAGGGGAGGGCAGTTGAGGGAGACCCAGGCCTATAGGGGAGGTCAGTTGGGGACCTAGGCCTGCAAAGAGGGCAGTTGGGGGTGACCAAGCCTGTAGGAGAGGGCATATGGGGCAACCAGGTCAGCAGGGAAGGGAAATTAGGGGCAATTGGGCTGGCAAGGGAGGGCAGTTAGGGGTGACCAGGCATGCAGGGGAGGGCAATTAGAGGCAATCCGGCCGGCAGGGGAGCAGCAGATAGGTGTCAATCAGGCCGGCAGGGGAGTGCTTAGGGGGTGATCAGGCTGGCAGGCAGAAGAGGTTAGGGGAAATCAGGCAAGCAGGCAGGTAAGCAGTTGGGAGCCAGCAATCCTAGATTGTGAGAGGGATGTCCCAGATTGGAGAGGCTGCAGGTTCTGCTGAGGGACATATACACTGCCCCCCAATGCGCAAATTTCATGCACTGGGCCTCTAGTTTAAATAATAAAAATATAGTAATTCTCTCTTTAATAGTTACTATTGCATTTAATATGGGTTTTGTTCTACCTTAAACCTCACTAGTAGATAAATATAGGTTGACTACATTAGAAAACACACCTAATAACTTGAATAATTCACAACAGCTCATCACAAGCAAAGAGCAGACTGACCTTGAATTGGTACTACAAATACTACAGTAGCTCCTTACATGGGGTTATTACTTGTGCTAATTCACACTTAATTTCTGCCTTTATAACATGGGCTTTGATCTCAGGCACATTTCACACCTCCTGGAATGGGGGGGCACAGTGTTTGCCGCCTCTCAGTTCTAGTGCAGAACTGGTTCTGAGAGCTGCCGTGAGCCATGGGTCCCTGGGGACACGGCCGACGTGGGCCTGGAGATGCCAGTCACCTTCCACGTCCAGTGGCAGCTTGAGCCACGCCCTCAGGCTTCCTCACTGTGTCCTGGCTGTAGGCCGGGTGCCTCCTTCAGCCAATGGAAGGGGCTACTGTGTACGTTCAGTTTGGATTTGTGTGGCCAGAATGTGCCTCCCTCATTCCTCAACCAGCTGTTGGGGGAGAGGCCTTGTCTGATGGCATCTACTGATATGCCCCTATCTTTCTGCCTTTCCTCTTCTTGTGGAGCTCAGATGAAGTGGATCCTCTCTCTCCCCCCCCCCCCCCCTCTCTCTCCCTCCCCAGTCCAGGCTGACATAATCATGGCTTTTATCTGAGATGATAGAATTCTAAACAGGCTCACATAATACAACCCCATCTCATTTATTCTATTTCCCAGGGAATAAATGGCCCTTTAGTACAAATGCATTTACATTGAATATATTTGTTGCTTAATCCACAACTAAATGGGCTCAAGACACAAACTGTCTTCTGTGCCGCTGTCTGATGCGGGAAGGAAATCTTCATATGTCAAGGGCCTTGCGCTTCTATGGGTCAGAAAAATAATTAAAGACACCAAAGCCTAATCATCCGTGTGAACAAATAGGAGGGAGTGCCGCAGAACCTATTTTGGGGGTTAAAATCTATGAAAGGAAACCACTGGCCATTTATCTTCCCAAGAAGAGGTCAGACTTTTCCATGATATCTACACTGGCTACTAGTTTAGAACAAAACCCCGCAAGAATGTAAATCCCATTTTATTAGCTGATGTTTTTAGTACAAGAGTCAGCTGGATTATAAATTAGCAGTGATTATAACAAGTAAAACATATGAGTGCACTTGACCAAACTGACTGCAAAGACAAAGCTGAAAGTCATGGAGGGCAGGTGACCTTGACCTACAGAGCCTTGCAGTCCGCTGGGGGAGGAGTCTGTGTTTGGCAGGAGTGTGTTCTGTCTCGGCTGTCCCTCCCTCCCACAGGCCTGGGCTGCCCTCCCACGGACCAGACGCCCCTGCTCACCGTGTGTCTACTCTATACACAGCGGGCTTCTCCGTGATTCCGTTACAGCTATTGCCAAGCATTCCTATAACCGATGAGCGCATTTAAAAACTCTGCTCAGACACAAAGAAGCCTTAGAATTGTCCAACAATTGCTGTTAGACGCCCTGATTAAAATGTAGTGTGTTTTTCCTCCGGGGCACAAATTTGCTTTTACTGCACTATTTCTAGTAAATTACTTACTCAATTTTCTCATTCAAATTTCTAAATGTCTAAGGCTCTTAGTAAAAAGGGAAGGTTAAGAGTGTCAGAATTATTCTGACTCAACGACTTTAGCTAAGCAAATCTTTTTAAAACAGCTCAAATAGTATGAGCGTTTTACAAATGGGTTTTAAACATCTTTAATCTAAATTGCTCTTAACTTCTGAATACCTAGCAAACTACCATTTGCAGCTAGATTAATATAGAGAAATCTGAGCAAATCCCTGATTAATATTTTTTTCTTCCAATTTCCAATACCCGTCTCTGTTTAAGGAAGGGGTTTAATGAATGCTATTGCAGGAATTTAAATATGAAATTAATTTCATTTTCAAATCTTCACAGTCACTCTCATCGGAACTGTCCCTGTCGCTAGCGTCTCCGGTTCATTGTTTCCATTTCCATGTCCTCACGTCACAGAGGAGAGAGAATGCCGGGGACTCATCCCATTTCTCACAACCACAAGGAAGCACATGGAATCCTCCTTCTGGCCAGAGAGACACCAGCAGGAGGCCCTCCCTGTAAGTTACAGCTCCAGCTTTTCTCCCTCTGCAGACCCTTAAACCCTGCCAACTGGAGAGGGGAACTGGAACATTCCAGAACAGTTGAGTGGCCTGCCTGATGTCACTCAAACAAGTGACCACAGCAGGTCCAGCTGGGTCCATACTGGCACTCCTCCGCCACACCCATCCCAGAGGCACTGCCAAACACACAGTCGGGTCGCCATGACAACCGAGGGAGTGCAGTGCTCACTCAGGCAGGACGGGACAAGTTGCAGCAGCACGGATCAGGGTGGACATAAACACATAAGTAGCAATTGGAAGGGACGCAAGCCAAGATGGGAGTCGGGTTAGTAGGTTGTTTTCGCAGAGTATTTTAACTTCTTCCCCAAGGTCAGTGTTGTCTTTTTAGTGCAAATTTCTAGCATTAGGTAAACAATACCAAATTAACATAGAAAAGGTCAAGTTTGGAGGCTAAGCCAGTAGTAATTATATTTTAACTAGAGGCCTGTGGGGAGGGGGGGTTCCTCAGCCCTGCTTGCACCCTCTGGCAGTCCTGCTGGTGGACATCCCCAGAGGTCCTTAGGGAGCCACAAGGTGGGAGAGACTCCCGCCACTGCCACTGCACTCTCCAGCCCCTGAGCCTGGCTCCTGGCTGAGCGGGGCTGCCCCTGTGGGAGTGCACTGATCGCCAGGGGCAGCTCCTGCATTGATCGTCTGCCCCCTGGTGGTCAGTATGTGTCATAGTGACAGGCTGTTACCCCGTTCAGTCCATCTGCATATTAGCCTTTTATTATAGAGGAAGGATGTTTTCATGCAAAGAGGTAACATTACGAGGGAGTGAAATATTCTGGAAGAAGTAGCATTACCGACTTGCTTGTCTTAAGTTATACATTTATACGGATCAGCTTCGTTTTAGTTTGATGGCAATAAATTAGTGGTTGGGAATGAGTGTACGGAAGTGCCGCTCTGCTCACAGGCACACCTGTTTGTTACGGAGGAAATATGCTCATCCCGACTTCCTCTCTTGTGTCAGAGGCGGGTAATCAGACCGCGTCTGGGGGTGTGACAGTGCCCACCACACTGTGGTTTTGTTTTCCTTCTCTTTCTTTCTTTTTTTTTTTTTAATATTTTATTGATTTTTTACAGAGAGAAAAGGAGAGAGAGAAAGTCAGAAACATCGATGAGAGAGAAACATCGATCCGCTGCCTCCTGCAACGCCCCCCCCCCCCCCGCCACTGGGGATGTGCCCGCAACCAAGGTACATGCCCTTGACCGAAATCGAACCCGGGACCTTTCAGTCTGCAGGCTGACGCTCTGTCCACTGAGCCAAACTGGTTTCGGCTTGTTTTGCTTCTCTTTCCTTGCTCGGCTGTGGGGACGGCAAGATGAAAAAGATACACCTGTCATTTAGGGACACCCAGAGTGTGGGGCACAGCCCCCCCCCCCCCGGACAGACAATGAGCACGGGGTGCCCAGAGAGGAAGCTCGTTCTGCTGAGGGCACGGGCCGCGCACAGAGCGAGCTGGCTGTTCTGCACGGACACGGAGCGTCTGCGGCTGTCTGGTCACCAAGCCCTGAATCGACCGCAGTAACAATGACTGTGTCTCATGCAGCAGCAGCGCCCCTGCCACTGGCTGGACGTTCAGGGATTTCGATGCCTCAAGGGGAGAAACGGAAGCCTCCATTTCTGTCCTACATGCCCCCCAACATGCCGTCACAGTGACTGTGCAGCGTCCTCCCAGCCCCGTGTGCTGTCCTACTGCCCCGTGCGCGGGCCCTCGCGTCCCCAGGTCACTTTAGCTCCAAGTTATGTATTGTGGCCACCTGATCGGTTCCCTGTGCAGACAGTGGTGAGACGATAAAGGGGAAAGTTCAGCCCTAACCGGTGTGGCTCAGTGGATAGAGCGTCGGCCTGCGGACTGAAAGGTCCCCGGTTCAATTCCGGTCAAGGGCATGTACCTTGGTTGTGGGCACATCCCCAGTGGGGTGTGTGCAGGAGGCAGCTGATGGATGTCTCTCTCTAATGGATGTTTCTAACTCTCTATCCCTCTCCCTTCCACTCTGTAAAAAATCACATATATATATATATATATATATTTAATCTATTTTATTGATTTTTTACAGAGAGGAAGGGAGCTAGAGAGAAACATCGATGAGAGAGAGACTTTGATCAGCTGCCTCCTGCACACCCCCTACCAGGGATGTGCCCGCAACCAAGGTACATGCCCTTGATCGGAATCGAACCTGGGACCTTTCAGTCCTCAGGCCGACGCTCTATCCACTGAGCCAAACCAGTTTCGGCTCAATAAAAAATATTAAAAAAAAAATAAAGAGGAAAGTTTATACTTGCACCCTCCACCCCAGCTGCCTGTGTCTCTCCCGTGTTCCACACCCCAATAGATGCTGTGATGCCGCTGGCTCTCCGTGCCTCAGTTTCCCCTGTTGTCAGGGAAGCCGCCTGCTGCCCGCATGCGCCCAGCTTGGCCACGAGGGTCAGAGGCGAGGGCGGGTTGCCGTGTGTCCTTCTCCAGCGCTTTCTCGGAGCTGGTGAGATTTAGAGACTTGAAAAGTCATGCAAAATTAATTGAAATATGAGTTATGTTTCTAGAATGTCAAAGCGCTGTTTGGAAGGGAGCGCCGTTTGCGGAACAGTGTGAACTAATTCCCAGACAAGTCACAACATGAGTGAAAACAACGCCAGGCTCCTGCGGGCGGGAGCCGCACCCGCGCCCGCCTCCCCCGCAGAGAGGAGCCATTTCTGTGCGGTGTCGGGGCGCGTCTCCCAGAGAGCCGCGAGGATCCGGGAAACAAAACCCACAGCTTTCTTCACGCTGCTGCTCAGTTAGGGCCCCCGAGCTCCCCCAGGAAACACGGAGAGGAAACACCGGACGCAAACCCGCATGCTTCCTTTTTCTTCCATACAGTCCGCGCGTCTCCCGCACACACCGCGTACGTGGGCTCGCACACCACTTGTGCGAAGCTTAAGAAACACACGGTTGTTGGTCAGTGAGAGCTGCATGCTGCTGGTTTTTGTTGGTGGTTGTTTTTTTTTTTGAATTTTCTATCAATTTTATCACTTCTAAAAACTATTACTTTGAGAAGATTCTCATAAATCTCCAGAAAAGTTTGGGGAGCCTGGCTTCAAACAGCAATTGCCTGGGCCAGTAGTCTGCAAACTCATCAGTCAACAGAGCCGAATATCAACAGGACAACGATGGACATTTCTTTGGAGAGCCACATTTTTTATACTTAAGCTTCTTCTAACGCCACTTCTTCGAAACAGACTCAGCCAGGCCGTGATATTTTGTGGAAGAGCCACACTCAAGGGGCCAAAGAGCCGAATGTGGCTCGAGAGCCGTGGGTTGCTGACCACGGGCCTGAGCTAGTTAGACCACGGGATTTGGTGACAGCAGCTGCCAACCTGTCCGCACATTAGATTCACTGGGAGCTTTAAAACACCAAATAGCAAAATACCTGCCACGTGGCGGCCGATCGCTGTTGGGAACCCATTTCTCTGTTGGCCCTTCCCGCCCAGCTCCAGTCCCGTGTTTCCTAAGTGCCTACAGAGCGAACCCCACAGCGGAGCACCTGCCCCTGTGGCCCCCAAACTTCCTGTCCGCGTCACCAGGTTCTCTGTCCTCCTGGCCCCAGGGACACTTGCCCTCTGACCTCTCTCGCCTGCAGGACGGTCTGAGACCGCTTCCACCTTAAACCTCATAACCGCCCGCCTGCCCGCCCTGTGGCCTGAGGGCCCTCCCACAGTGAGGGGGGCACCCCCCCCCATGCCGCTCAGGTTCACACACTCAGCTCCTCAGAGCCCTCCTCCCGTTGGGGGCCTCCTTGTCTCTGGAGCCTTGTCTCATGCGCCCCGGCCTGAGGCCCTCCATTTCAGCCGCACACGCTTCCCGGGGGGAGAGGGAAGGCTCGGAGCGGGTGGTGTCCCCCGTTCTTCTCACTTCCCGCCCTCCATGTCGCCCCACCCCAGCTCGCCAGCTCTCGGTCAGCCACCCTTCCCGCAGCCCCTGTCACCTGCGTGGATGAGGAATGGGTGACGCTTTCGGGGAACACTTCTGTAAGTGTCCCCAAATCTCGGGGACCATGTGCCAGTCATCCCTGCGCTTCATTTCTCTCGCGGTCATGTCTACATTTGTGGACACTCTTCATAAAACACGTGACCCGGGCCAGCTGCCAGAGCCTGCTCTGGATCCGCCATCAATCCTGTCGTCCCCGCAAGTTCCCATCTCTCCCCACAGCCGTTCAGAGAGCAGAGCTAAACACACCTTCCAAAGTCAAAGCCGTGCCCTCGCCGGCGGATAGAGCGTCAGCCTGTGGACTGAAGGGTCTCAGGTTCGATTCCGGTCAAGGTCACAGGCCGGGGTTTCGGGTTTGATCCCCAGTAAGGGGCGTGCAGGAGGCAACTGATCATGATTCTCTGTCATCATTGATGTCTCTCTCTCTCTCTCCCCTCTTCTCTGAAATCAATAAAATATATTTTAAAAAATCAAAGCCAGGCATGGAGCAGTCCCCGAGGCCAATGCGACCCGAACACCGTCACTGCACGTCACAACGCAGGGGCCCGTCTAAAAGCAAACGGCATCAAGCTGGGGCTGTGTGGGTGACACTACCCGCCCCCCGCTCCCCCCAACCGAGTCCACGTTGTAGCTGAAAACGCCGAGTCTACACGGAATCTGGGAAAAATGGTCCTGTGCCCACCGTTTCACCTGAAATCAGCTGCCCTTTTGGGGTGCCCCGGCCCCCGGAAAAGGGTGGGCCCTGAATCCAGGGGTCAGCAACATCAACCTCCACGAGGACCGTCACAGTCACACAGCCCACTTGTCTGCACCTTCCTCTGCGGGGCGGGGAGGCGGCACGTCGGAAGGACAGAGCTGTCTGTGCGGGCACAGCCTGCCGGCGTGCGTGCTGCCCACATGGCAGCGATGGACCGGGGCTGGCCCGCCGGGCGGGTGCGGGGCCAGGGCATCCTCTCCGCACGACGGGCGCCAGGTCCATCTCGTGGGGCCGCGGGGGGGAGATGAAGACAGATGGGCCTCGTTCTGGACAGCAGCGCCAGTAAATAGAAACTGGGGACACGTTGACGCGACGGCCAATCACTTAGGAGCGTGGCTTCGGCCAGACCTGCGGAATGAATCTGTACCGAGCCTTCCTGGAGGAAAGGAATGCTGTCATTAACGAGCGTGAACAGAGAGGGAATTTCAGAAATAACCGTGTATCTTTATTTCGGGAGAAAAACATTTCTCACCGGGAAACTGGGGTCTGTCATTCTCCTCCCACCTGAAAACTCAGACGCGGGGGCGGGGGCGGGGGGGACGGTGGGGAGTGAGATCTGGGCGCCCTGGCCAGCGATGTGTCATCATCGCTCATGTCAGGGAGCTGTCCGTTTTCCTTCCCAAGATTGATTGGTTTTAATTCTCCCGCTCGGTCCCCTGCCCGCGCCGCCCCCCTCCCCCCCCCCGTGCAGCCACGGTGCCTTTGTGCGCAGAAGAAAGGTGAGGCGCACGGCAGCAGCGACACAGGCTCTGGGTGCGGAAAGTGAGGCGACGGAGGCATGGCCTTTGTCGCAGGCTCGGTTCCACGCGTCTCCGGAGACACACCAAACACCAGAGCTGCTAGGAACCCGGGCAGACCCCGGAATCCCAGCTCCACGGCGTGGACACCAGATCCCCCCGCCTCCAGTCGCAGGAGACAAGCCCACCGGTGTCCGTGGGGAGAGGGGACCGAGCCCTGACATGCGCCCTGCGGCTCTGCGGCCTCTACTGGCCATCGGTCAACTCAGACGCGAAAGGATAAGGGACTCACCAGGAGATGTGAGTGGAAACCGACGCAGAAGACATGCTGCCGTAGTTTCCCACCCACCTAGAGGGTCGTTTCCAAATAAAAAATGTGTGGAGAATTTGCATAAATTCTAGGATATGATCAATGTTCACTAAAACCTTAATAACACAGCTAGACAGGACACAGTCCTTACCAAAATGCTGCGCGTCAAACCCAGCTTCCCCCCGCTCGTGGCACGACAGGAGGCCACTAACGGATGCTCGCCGAGTGATCGCAATGAAGATAAACACAACATCTGACCGGTCTGTGTCGCCATATTATTTATGTGGAAAAGGAGATGCCTAGGAATGTCTAAATGGCACAAGTCCACTAACCAGTGACTGAGTGACCAGCCACAAACTAAGTCATTACCGAGAGGTGCTAGTGACATCTACAGCCTCAAAGCCGGAGGGAGACCTAGAGGTCTGGGCCCACAGGTGCAGCTCTCTCTCCTTCCATCCCCGGAACAGACAGCAGCCCCCCAAGTCTGTTGATGTCTGTCTGTCTACATTTCCCACCATTTTTTACTCGATCAAAAAACGGTTACAGACTGAAAGAGATCAACCAAAGGACTTGTACGCATAACCAATGGATACAAGACACTAGGGGGAGCGGGCGTGTGGGGGGCTGGTGAGGGCATGCACTGGGGGGTAGAGGAGGCCAGGGGGAGGTCGATGGGGAAAAAAAGAAGACATATGTACTACTATTTGTAATACCTTAAACAATAAAAAAAATTAATTATTAAAAAAATACACGAGAAAAAAGCTCAGAAAAACTCAGAAAAAGTTGAATAACTTACTGCATAGAGGAAACGAATAAATAGAATGGTAGTAGAAAAAACACACACAACAAAACAAAAAATAGTTATAAATGAGAAGCCAACGTAACTGGGAGGTACAGGATCAGAACAAACAGGTTTCAGAGACCTTTGGCACCAGGCTTCCAGCCTTCCCTTCATGACAGAAGGTTCTTTCATGCCATGCCCTCAGCCAGCCTTCCCACGAAGCACCTCCCCGGGGCCAGATGCTGGTCTAGGCTCTGGCCGTTCGACGACGAAGAAAATGGCAGAGACGTTGGCCCTCGTGGGGGGAAGAGAGAGATGAGCGACACAAACCTCGCAGGCAGAGCGCGTGGGTCGGGAGGGCAGTGGGTCGGGAGGGCAGTGGGTCGGGAGGGCAGTGGGTCGGGAGGGCAGTGGGTCGGGAGGGCAGTGGGTCGGGAGGGCAGTGGGCCGGGTTTACGGGGCACGCAGGGCGGGTGCACCGGGTGCCTGGCCAGTAACAGGCAAGCCGGTGAACTATGTGGGCACTGGCCATCCTCGGACTCTCCTCTCCGGGGACCGATTTAACCAATAAGCCATCCCTGTGCCCTCGGAGCCTCCTCACTCATGCGTGGGTTTGGCGTGTTTGCTGAAGTGAGGGCCACTGACTGCTGAGGTGACATGTACATGCCTTGACCGGAATTGAACCTGGGACCCTTCAGTCCACAGGCTGACGCTCTATCCACTGAGCCACACCGGTTCTGGCTCAACTTTCAAACATGTCTGATAAGTGAAACCTACCGGAGAAAAGCAATGAGAGAAGGAGCATCTAAAACCCTCCCTCCGAAGCGGTAGATGGGAGGACACGGGGTGTGGGCGGGCGGTGTGGCCGGCGCCTGAAGACGGGAGAGTTCAGGACACGCGGGGGGCGAGCCGGTCGGCCACCCTTAGAGGCCGGAGCTGGGACCAAACTCACAGGTCACTGTGCTGTCCATGCAGCGGCATCTTCTAGGGCACAGAAGTCACCCTGGCCACCCTCAGTCGCCTGGTTTTTAAAAGAACGCCAACAGTTAGACCAAGTCAACAGAGGTCACCAGGTGGAAGTGGGTCAGTTCGGACCCTGTCACTGGGAGGGAAGTGTGGCTCTGGAGCGCTTTCTGACGTTAATTCGATGTCGGCGAGCAGGACCGGAAGACGTGTCCAATCGGAAGTGGGGAGGGCGAGGGTCAGACGAGAGCCGCGCGCCGGCCGAGGCCGGGGCAGGAGAACGCCGCTGTCCCCCCCATCCCACGTGTCCTCTGTTTGCATCACTCACAGTGTCTCAGACTTCCACCTGGCCGGGCCAGTGGTCGGCAAACTCACTAGTCAGCAGAGCCAAATAACAACAGCACAATGACTGAAATTTCTTTTGAGGGCCACATTTTTTACACTTAAACTTCTTCTGCCAAAACCGGTGTGGCTCAGTGGATAGAGCGTCGGCCTGCAGACTGAAGGGTCCCAGGTTCGATTCCGGTCAAGGCATGTGCCTTGGCTGCGGGCACATCCCCAGTGGGGGGTGTGCAGGAGGCAGCTGATCGGTGTTTCTCTCTCATCCATGTTTCTAACTCTCTCTCCCTTCCTTCCTCTCTGTAAAAAATCAATAAAATATATTTTTAAAAAAACCACAAAAAACTTCTTCTAACGCCACTTCTTCAACATAGACTCGCCCAGGCCGTGGTGTTTTGTGGAAGAGCCACGCTCAAGGGGCCAAAGAGCTGAAGGTGGCTCACGAGCCGCAGTTTGCTGACCACAGCACTGGGCTGATGATAAGGCATTTCTGGTGTGTTTCTACCCAGGTGCTGGCGTTCAGTACTGCTCAGAGCTCTGAGTCTCTCGCAGGACAGAAGCCCAGCACATTCCCACCCGCCGGCCACGGCCTTAGGCCCTGATGCGAGCGCTCCTTCGGGAACCGGCTCTCCGAGTCTCGCCATCACATCACCTCATCACACCGTTACAGAACTCCCCGTCTTCTTCAAAGAGCGAGCACAAACCAGAACAAGATCCAAACCAGACTGGGACCCAGTTCCCCTATTTGTCTAATCTGTGTGTCACATGATGAAATGGGGCGGGGGTAGCATTTACTGAGGGCGCTGCAAGCTTTTTACTAAGATTTTTCTCGCTTTGCAGCCAAATTTTGTCAAAGATGGAAATAACATTTTACACCCACACAGTCTTTAAGTTAATTATTTCGAAGGCCTTTCAGAAGGTTTGCCTGGTTAATATTTCCCGAAGCCCTGGGCCTGCAGCAGGCAGGGGTAGTCCTCGTCCACTGGACGAAAGGGTAGGGGAAGTGGAGAAACACTGAGTGGTCTCCCCGCAGTCGCAGGCAATGGCAGTGCCGAGACCGGAGGGAAAGGTCACCCGCACACTCAGGCTCCCCCACTCCTCAGGGCGAAGGGCATGGGCGTGACGTGAAGGGAAACAGCACCACCCTCCCTCCAGGCAGCCTAACTCTCACCATTCATTCTTTTCTTTTTCTTTCGTCCTCACCCGAGGATATTTTCCCACTGACTTTCAGAGAGAGCAGAAGAGAGCGGGAAACACAGAGAAACATGGATGTGAGAGAAACAGCAACTGGCTGCCTCTGCATGAGCCCCGGCCAGAGCCCAGGGTTGGGCAGGAGCCTGCAGACAAGGTCCATGCCCTTGACCGGAATCGAACCCGGGACCCTTCAGTCTGTAGGCCAGCGCTCTATGCACTCAGCCAAACCAGCTAGGGCTTAACGTTTAATAACATTCTTTTTTTAAAAGATATATATTTTATTGCTTTCAGAGAGGAATGGAGAGAGGGAAACATCAATGATGAGAATCACTGATCGGCTGCCTCTTGCACGCCCCCTACTGGGGATCGAGCCCACAACTAGGCGTGTGCCCTTGGCCGGAATCAAACCTGGGACCTTCCAGTCCGCAGGTTGACGTTCTATCCGTTAAGCAACACCAGCCAGGGCTGTTAACATTCAATAAAATGCATATGTGAAGGCTCTGTCAAGCCCCCCGAAAGCGCACCTCCGACCAAACACAGAGATCAGTGTGAACTCGGACCCAGAACACAGTCCCTCTGGCTGAGCACACGCTCCCCTGGCACCGCTGACACCCAAGGACGCCCGCTCTTCTGTGAGCACCAGGGGGGGTGCCGATGCGACCACGGAGACAGCCTGTGGCAGCCGCGGCCTGGGGCCAGCCCTCCTCGGCCGGAGATCCTTTACCCTGAAATGACTCGGGCTTGCGCGCTAACGAGGCTGGCAAACATCCCTTAGGAACAGGGTGACGATGACTCCGAACTTCAACACGACCAGGGCCGGGGCTGGCCACGTCGCGCGGCAATCGGGGTGGGTGACGGGGTCTGACATTTAAGGCTGGCATTTGGTCCGGAGCCCTCGGGCGGCTCAATCCCCTCAGTCCCTTGCGGACGGGGAAGGTGAACAGGACTCTCTGCCAAGAAGGGGGAGATTTTCTTGGTCCATCAACCCCCTCCCCCGCCCCCCGGGGGTCTCCTGCGTCCGTCCTGAGACACAGGAAAAGACGGACAGTGCTGCTTCTGGTCATCCCTCAGTCGTTAGGATGACCGTGTCACCAGCGCTCTGCACCCGTCCTCGGGGGGAAGCGACCTGCTCACGTAATTACGTATTTATTTGCTGAAATTTTAACACCAGCCGCCGGCCTCTGCACGCGTCGGCAGGGATGGGCACAGTGAGGGAGGTCAGAGTAACGGCCCCCGGGGGTCACCGCTCCAACAGGGACGGTAGCGAACCGGAGACGGGAGCGGGCACTGCGTCTTCTCGCCAGCTGTCTCCTGTGCAGCAGCGGCGTCCACTTGCAGCTGGTGCTGCCCTGGTCCACCCACAGCAGAACGGGGGACGTCCGCGCAGGCGGCTCAGGGCGTTCACACGATCGAGGGGGCGTGAAGAGTAAGCTAGGAACCATACTAACGTGTAGCATGTAAAAGCCGCAGGGCTGAAGCTATTGAAGCAATGAGCTCAGCCTCGTGGTAGAAGGAGCCTGTCTCAGGTCGGGTCCCTAGAGCAGGTCCTAAGGGCGAGTGGTTTACCACGAGATGTCCTCTGAAGGGGGCGTGGGCAGGAAGTAGGGGTGAGGAGGGAGGGGAGGGGGCCCAACAAGCTGTGCCATCAGGCGACCTCTTTGGGGGAGGGGAACTCTGGAGACACCCCTCGGAGTTGTTCTGATTGGGCGAGGGGAGGGGCTGAAGGCTGGGAGGCAGGAGGAGCTAGAGAGCACAGCCCCCCTTTCCACCGGGTGAAGGCTGCCCGGGAGGACAGTCCCCGGGCTCGGCCGGGGCTCCGCGTCCACCTGATGACACTTCTGAGCGCACGGCCTCCTCTGCCGCAGGCCACTCCAGGGAACAGAGTCCCGACATCTTGTCTTCCACAGACGGAAAAGCAGACTGTCGGGGCACAGGAGGGAGTGGACACAGGGCCCGGGCAGGGCATGGACACAGGGAGCACAGAAGGGAGCACAGGAGGAGGGAGCACAGAAGGAGGGAGCAGAGGAGGAGGGAGCAAAGGAGGAGGGAGCACTGAAGGAAGGAGCAGAGGAGGAGGGAGCACAGGAGGTGGGGGCATAGGAGGGAGCACAGGAGGAGGGAGCAAAGGAGGAGGGAGCAGAGGAGGAGGGAGCAAAGGAGGAGGGAGCACTGAAGGAAGGAGCACAGAAGGAGGGAGCACTGGATGAGGGAACACAGGAAGGAGCACAGGAGGAGGGGGCATAGGAGGAGGGAGCAGAGGAGGAGGGAGCAAAGGAGGAGGGAGCAGAGGAGGAGGGAGCACAGGAGGAGGGGGCACAGGAGGAGGGAGCATAGGAGGAGGGACCAAAGGAGGAGGGAGCACTGAAGGAAGGAGCAGAGGAGGAGGGAGCACAGGAGGAGGGGGCACAGGAGGAGGAAGCACAGGAGGGGGTGCGAAATGGGGAACATTGCTCTGTAAGTCAAGGTTATGACTTCGATCTCTAAGTGCAAGGTAGGGGAGGAAAGAATTTTTACCAGGGAAGGAAAGAGATCCGATCTATGTTTTTAAAAGATGACCCCAGTGGCTGCATTAGTGGGTGGCAAGAGAGAAAGCAAGGTTCCAGGAAAAGGATTCTCCCAGAAACACAAACACACAGATGTACTCTGCCGCTACCACAACCATTTTGTGGCTGAACTGGATGTGGGGGCGTGGGGGGGGGGGGCAATGGGAGATCAGCCAGGTTTTGTTCCAGTGACCGTGCGGCACGAGGCGTCCTTCCCTGAGACAGAGGGGATTCGTGCCGAAACAGGTTGGGGTGGGGTGGGGGAGGAAGCGGGAGCGTAGTTGTGAAGGTATTAAGTTTGAGATGTTCAAAAAACATCCAGGTGGAGCTGGCAAGCACATAATTTGGATAAACAAGAAGAGGCTCGGAGGGAGGTCCGAGCCGGACACACCGGTCCGGGCGTTGTTAGCATATAGATGGCTTTCCAAGCCCGGGACGGAATGGAAAGAGAAGGCAATGAGGAGCCGGGGCGAGCTGTGCGGAGCTCAGAAATTGGTCAGCTGCAAGCCGAAATGGCACAGTCTCCACAATGCGAATCTAGCGTCTCAATACCCAGACTTTTACCAACTCTCAAATGTGGTTTCCCCAAAATACATTTTTATTGATTTCAGAGAGAGAAGGGAGAGGGAGGGAGAGACACTGATGGGTTGTCTTCCTTATGTAGCCCATCCTGGGACTACATCCACAAACCGGGCATGTGCCCTGACGGGGAATTGAACCGGCGGCCTGTTGGTGCCCGGGGCCCTGAGCCGCACGGGCCTGGCCTACAGAGGGTGGATTTGGGGCTTGCTGACTGAAAAGCACACTTCCTCATGGTCGATCCCCCCATCACCTTCAGTAGCCAGCCACCGATGTGTGCGCGGCCTCGGAGACAATGTCACTGCCAAACAGCCTTCATTATTGCCACTGATTTTAAGTGAACGCTTTCATTTCCCCGTTCTTAAACAGTGATGGAATTCCCGCTGGAAAATACAGCTCTGGAAACTTTTTTACTTTAAAAGGCGACTGGTAAGTTATGTAAACATTTCCAACCTTAACATGTTTGTGTCGTGAGGAAAGGAACACATACAGAGGAAAAGTACGGACGGACAGGGTAGGGCAAAAGTAGAGTTCGAGCTGGACGAAAACACAGCTTGTTCTTGTATTATTATTTCTTAATTATCATTGTGCTGTTTTTCATACCAACAACTGTAAACCTACTTTTGCCACACTGCGTATTTGTAATTAAATCCTGTGCCACAGCCTTGGCCGGTCTGGCTCAGTGGATGGAGCGCTGGCCTGCGGACAAAGGGTCCCGGGTTCCATTCCACTCCGGGGCACCTGCCTCGGCTGCTCGTCCTCCCCGGCCGGGCCCTAGTGGGGCATGTGCAGGAGGCAATCAACCCATGTGCTTCTCCACATCACTTGTCTGTCTCCCCCCTCTCCCACTCTCTAAAAACCAATGGGAAACGCCTTTGGGTGATGACTAGCAAAAACAAAAAGACCTGTGACTCCAACTGTGGCGGGCCTTCAGCCTGACTCCGGAAAGTATTTTTAATTGAAACCGTAAACAACACCTGGCCGTACACAGAACACCCCCATCCCTCCCACCCCCCAGTGTAGGTGATATCAGAAGCATGCCACCTTCACCTTGCAGGCTGCGCTCAGCCTTGGAACCCTGCCATGGGAGCCGCCCTGCCCTCCCTGGCCAATGGCGTGCCACAGGAAGCCCTGCTCTGTCTTCCCTGGCCAATGGCGTGCCACAGGAAGCCCTGCTCTGCCTTCCCTGGCCAATGGCGTGCCACAGGAAGCCCTGCCCTGTCCTCCCTGGCCAATGGCGTGCCACAGGAAGCCCTGCCCTGTCCTCCCTGGCCAATGGCGTGCCACAGGAAGCCCTGCCCTGTCCTCCCTGGCCAATGGCGTGCCACAGGAAGCCCTGCCCTGTCCTCCCTGGCCAATGGCGTGCCACAGGAAGCCCTGCCCTGCCCTCCCTGGCCAATGGCGTGCCACAGGAAGCCACCTGCCCTCCCCTGCCCTGGCCAGTGGCGTACCACAGGAAGCTGAGGAGAAAGGCCTGGCTTACCCATAAGGCATTTCTCTTGCTGCTGGACCCTGATGAAGAGACAGCCTCATGTCTCAAGGTCTCTTAGCTGTGGGTAGTATTTGTCCCTTTGCACATTTGTGCCCTCTCCCTCCCACTGGTGATAATTTAAAAAGTATTTCCCCTGCACCCCAGCCTGGTTCCTTAGCAGTAAGGGGCACACCTGAGATGTCCTGCCGTCAGGGCGTCAACTGACAGAAATTAAAGGGCGGCTGTGCCCCGCACACAGGGGGAAGGCAGGCCGCGGCAGGAAAACCCTGTCACTCATGACCTAGGCCCATCCCACGGGTGTCACCCAGGCTGTGACCAGGACTTCCTCGCAGTCCCCCACACAGTGCCTCTCTGGTTCTCCATGGCGCACCCTGGCGACGGGGTCTGCAACTCCCACCGCCCACGGCCAAGGCCACGCCCACGGCCAAGGACTCCGCCCATGCCCACGGCCTCCCCGCCCACAGCTTTCCCCGCCCACGGCCAAGGCCACGCCCATGGCCCAGGACTCCGTCCACGCCCACACCCATGGCCTCCCTGACCCCCCCCCCCCGCCAAGGCCACGCCCATGGCCACGCCCACGGCCTCCCCGCCCATGGCCACGCCCATGGCCAAGGCCTCCCCACCTACAGCCTCCCTGCCCACACCCACGGGCGGGCGGCGGAGCCCTCGGGGCGGAGCGTCGCAGAGGAGGGGGGGCCTGGGTCAGGCGGTGCCCCTGGGGCGGCCCCAGGCCAGGGAGCAGAGGGGCCCCGCTGGGAGAGCGCACCCTTCCGCCCCGAAGCCCCGGAGGCCTGCGCGCAGGAGAGCGGGCGCCCCTGGCAGCATGGCCCCGGGAAGGGCGTGTGTGGCGGGGCGGCCGCGAGGCGCCGGGCGGGCGGGCCGTTTGCCCAGCGTTCGCGGACCGGATAACGGCCGCCCGGCCGGCGAGTCCGCGGTGCTGTCACCGGCATGGGCTGCTCCCCGAGCGTCCACATTTCCTCCGAGACCGAGGCCGAGGCGGCGCAGGACCCCTGGGCGCTGCTGGAGAGCTCCGGCGCCCTGGCCCCCGACTACCTGCCTCTCGGCCAGACGTCCTTGAAGGACCTGCAGCTGGGCCCCATGAAGTTTCACCCGGACCAGCTCCAGGTGCTGCTGGCCTTCAACAAGGAGGACGACCAGTGCAAGGCGTTCCGCCAGGCCTGCGACCAAGCGGGGTTCAAGTGCATGCTGACCCGGGAGATGCGGGCGGTGCTGGGCAACTTCCTGTCGGCCAACCCCGACATCGTCATCCTGGACCACAGAAACCCCCGGCAGCTGGACGCGCGGGCGCTGTGCAGGGCCATCCGCTCGTCCAAGGTCTCGGAGAACACGGTCATTGTCGGGGTGGTGCGCAGGCGGGACGGGGACCTGCCCGTGATGCCCCTCCTCTCGGCCGGCTTCACCAGGCGCTTCGTGGAGAACCCCAGCCTGTCGGCCTGCTACACGGAGCTGCTGCAGCTGCAGTTCGGGGAGGTGCGGTCCCAGCTGAAGCTCAGGGCCTGCAACTCCATCTTCACGGCCTTGGAGAAGTGTCAGGACGCCGTGGAGATCACGGGCGAGGACCACCTGGTGCAGTACCTGAACCCCGCGTTTGAAGCCACCATGGGGTGTGCCTACCAGGAGCTGATCGGGAAGGAGCTGGCCGCCATCCCTGCCACCGAGAGGAAGTCCGAGCTGTTAGAGAAGATAAATTCGTCCATCAGCACGGGCAAGGGCTGGCAAGGAGTCTACAGCGCCAAAAACGGAGACAGCACGCAGCAGGACATGAAAGTCATCCCCGTCAGCGGGCAGGGTGGGAAGATCAGACACTACGTGTCCATCATCAGGCTGAGCGACGCCAGCAGCAAGCTGGAGAAGACGCAGTCCGACGCGAACGCAGACGGCCAGGGGGCGAAAGCGAGGGACAGGAGGAAAAGCTCCCTTGGCGTCAGGAGCTTAGGAACCCGGGCCAGTGAGGTGGCCAGCCAGAGACGCCACTCCTCGCTGGCCCGGATCCAGTCGGTGACCATGGAGGCGCCCATCACCAGGGTCATCAACATCATCAGCGCTGCCCAGGAGAAGAGCTCGGTGCCCGTGACCGAGGCCCTGGACGAGGCCCTGGAGATCCTGAGAACCACGGAGCTGTACTCCCCGCAGTTCGGGGTGAAGGAGAAGGACCCTCACGCCAACGACCTCATCGGGGGCCTGATATCGGACGGTCTGCGAAGACTCTCTGGGAACGAGTACGTCCTCTCGGCCAAAGACCTCCCGGGAGACTCGGGCAGCCTCGCCGCCCCCATGTCCCTCCAGGACATCCCGCTGCAGATCGCCGAGGCCCTGGAGAACGCGGACGCCTGGGACTTCAATATTTTCGAGCTGGAGGCCGCCACGCAGAAGCGGACCCTGAGCTATCTCGCGTTGAAGATCTTCAATCGCTTTGGCATCTGCCAGTTCTTAAAGTGCCCGGAGCCCACGCTGAGGCTGTGGCTGCAGGTCATCGAGTCCACGTACCACGCCTCCAACCCCTACCACAACTCGAGCCACGCCGCCGACGTGCTCCACGCCACCTCCTACTTCCTGGCCCAGGAGAGGGTGAAGCGCGCCCTAGACTTGGCGGACGAGGTGGCCGCCCTCATCGCGGCCGCCGTCCACGACCTGGACCACCCGGGCCGGACCAACCCGTTCCTGTGCAACTCGGGCAACGAGCTGGCCATCCTGTACAACGACTTCGCCGTGCTGGAGAGCCACCACGCCAGCTTGGCTTTCCAGGTGACCCTCCGGGACGACAAGAGCAACATCTTCAAGAACCTGGAGAGGGCCGACTACCGGACGCTGCGCCAGGCCATCATCGACATGGTCCTGGCCACGGAGATGACCAAGCACTTCGAGCACCTCAGCAAGTTCGCCAACAGGGTCGTCAAGCCCTTGGCGGAGCTGGAGGACCGCGAGCAGACGGCGGCGGTGCGGGCGGACGTCGACACGATGCTCAGGACTCCGGAGAACCGGTCCATGATCAAGCGCATGCTCATCAAGTGCGCCGATGTGTCCAACCCCTGCCGGCCGCTGGAGCAGTGCATCCAGTGGGCCGCCCGCATCTCGGAGGAGTACTTCGCCCAGACGGAGGAGGAGAAGCGGCGGAACCTGCCTGTGGTGATGCCCGCCTTTGACAGGAACACCTGCAGCATCCCCAAGGCCCAGATGTCCTTCATCAGCTACTTCATCATCGACATGTTCGACGAGTGGGACAACTTCATCGACCTGCCCCTGCTCCTGCACCACCTGGACAACAACTTCAGGTACTGGAAGGATCTGGACGAGATGAGCGTGCGGGGCCTCCGCCCACCCCCGACCTAGGTCGGGGAGGCGCCCGGCAGAAAGCACTCTACCCCCCCGCCGGGGCACTCGCCAGGGCTCTGCCAATGGGAAGGCATGGGAACTGAACACTGGTCTCCTAAAATGTTAACCACGGACTTCTCCAAAACATTGCCTAATTTTGTAGAGTGTTACCAACTTTTCTTATGAAAACAAACAGCAAATGGGATATTTACTAATTTGATTTTTTTTTAAACCAACCTGTATCCAGTGGTCATGTTTAATCCCAGCTATTTATGAAGGTTCTGTATCTGCACACTTTCAATAAATGTAGCACCATTAAAAATGACACGTGAGGGCATATCACGGCACTTGTTATCTCGTTTTAAACTTTAAAAAGTTTAAAAAAATATTTAGGGAAACCTGTGTTCCCAGTGGCTGTGCAACTGGCCACGCACGCTCACGCCGTGATCTGAAATAACGTGTTTTGTGCCCCCCCCCCGCCCCCCCCGGCCTCAGGACCTTGCCTCTCTTATGTGATCTGCTCATGAACAACCATTGCTGTGCACATTTGACAAAAGGCAATGCAAATGCTTCGCTGAAATCCTGCCAAACATATGGACTATAGATTCTCTAATAAATGGCCCTTTAGTTGCTCACCTTTCTCAAAATCATCTCTCTGAATTCTGTTTACAATGATCAATATTGTCTGTGGGTCCTTCATATAAATATCTGTACAATCTCCATAGAGACCCGCAGTGGTCTCCATTCAGCCCCCCTGGGCTCTGCGTCCTACGGCCATAAACACAGACCCTGATGCCGTTCCCTCCCTGGGTGAAAATCCTTTGGTTCCGTTGCTTTCATGATGAAGGCCAACCTCCCTAGGGAGTGCACGAGACCACGAAAGACTTGACCCTCCCCTGCATCTTCAGCCTGGGTCCTCGTCCTACACCCCCTGCAGAACCCCAGCCCAATTCCCAGGGTCCCAGGCACAACGCTGTCCCACCTCCATGCCTTCGCACACACAGTTCCCTCTGCCGACTCGCCCTTAAAGCACAACAGGAAGGAGCGATCATCCTGGGAATGTTTGGAGAGTTATGCATAATCCTCCTATATTATAAAAGTGTAATATGCAAATCGACCGGACAGTGGAAAAACCAGTTGCTACGATGTGCACTGACCACCAGTGGGTAGACATTCGACACAGGAGTTACCCCTGGTGGTCAGTGGGATCCCACAGGAGGGAGTGCCACTTAGCCAGAAATCGACTCATGGCTGGTGAGCACAGCAGTGGTGGCAGGAGTCCCTGCCCCCTCTGCTGCAGCACTATGGATGTCTGGCTATGGCTTAGGCCTGAGCCTTTAAGCCCCCTCCAGGCCTAAGCCATCAGTCAGACATCCCCCAAGAGCTCCCAGACCACAAGAGGGTGCAGGCCTGTCTGAGCCCTCCCCACCCACCTCCCCCCTGAGTGCACAAATTTTGTGCACCAGGCCTCTAGTTAATAAGAAACCAAAATAGCACGCTGCCCAGAAATACTGAAAAATAAGCCAGGGTATTGGCATTGGGAGACAGCTACTCACAGGAAGGGTGGCAAGCGATGGGCAGAGAAACAGAGTTACCTCATGTGAAATACTAAGATTGAACTGGCCACCTCATAGGCTTCCGTAGGTAATCACAGCTTTTCTTTAGGAAATGGGCTACCTCCTCTACATTTTGGCTAAGAGGAGAACTGAGACAGGATTTGACAGCTCTCAGGGCATCTTAGTAACTGAAAATTTACCACCCGTTTGTGGGTTCAGTTTCTTTCTTCTAAACAAAGTAAAAGTGGCAGAAATAAATGCCTATCACTTCTAAACATGAGCCTAAAAGATAAAACGTAATGGGAAAACATGATGACCGTTTTTACTGCCCAAATCTTTACAATACCAACGAACCAACACACACACAAAGACATGCATACAAATGAAAAACAAATCACCAAGTAGGAAAATAGTCAGAACCAAGGACAGAGCCATATCTGTATAAATAGCGTTGCGAAATCAACATAAAAAGTTAAATACACAAATAAATAAGCAGAGGTATGGACAGATAACTTAAAAAAATAAAGATGAGCAATAACATAATGAACGACATAAAAAAAATCTCAGTTTGACTTGTAAACTGTGCAAAGTCTAGAAGGAAGCTACCGTCTGTATCCATGGGGTTCTGCAAACATCTCCCCCACCCTCCACCCCCTACCCCCAGTCCTGCTGGCGGGAATGGAAATGCCCATTCAGCAGGTCGTGGGGTTTCGAACGCGCGTGGAGGGTTTAAACGCCCTCTTTAAACCTGCATGAGCTCCCAGGGAGGTGTCCAGAGCAAAGGCTTCGGTGAATGAAGGCCTATTTAGCCAGGAAAAATGGTAATCCCAAACCCAAACCTCAATCTGCTATTAAGTGAACACTATACACAAAACAGTGTCACAGAAGCCTCAGTTTGAGTGGACGTGTCACAGGGGCCTGCCGGGAGGGGTCCGGAACTGTGGCGTACACGCAAGTGTGATCTCTGTTATTCTTTTTGCACTTTCTTCCTCTTATACACATTTAAGCAAAGTACGCGCATTTTTCTGTAATCAGCTTACAGCACTGTTTTTGAAATAAAGATTTCATTTCCAGGACAATAAATTTAGGAACATTATATATGGACTAAGAAAGCGATGCATCCATGGGAAAGAAAAAGTCAGTTTTAAATTACTGATCACATATTCTGTTCGTTTGTCACTTAGAATATTTTTTTCCAAATGGCTTCAATATAATAAAGCCTTAAATGGCTGGCCCCACGCACTCCTGATTTGATTTTTTTACACGTGGTGTATTTTAAGGGCTGCTCATTTGATTGCATTCCTTTCATTTAGACTCATCTCATCAAAATGCAAAATTCCTAAGAGCTATTTTATCTCCCCAAAACCCACATTTAAATCTAATTTATGTCTTCTATTTCTTAGCAAAGGGAAAACACATTTTACTAAAAGTCGGTGAACTTAAGCTGTACAAGGCCAAGTGGAAGAGAGAAGTGGAACGCCAGGAGAAGCAGAGCCCTGGCCTCAGCTCTGACCCAGCGGGCTCACTCCCCTGCAGGAGGCCCTCGGGCAGCACCGGGCAGCACGCCTGCGCCCCTGCCCCCTCCTGACTCCAAAGCCCCCGGCCCCCTCACCCAGTGGTGAGTGAGGAGCTGCTCATAGTCACACGCTTCTCCAGACCGAGACCCCCGGGCTGATCCCAACCTCGTCCTTCCCTACCCCTCTGTGCCCCCCAGGGTGTTTCCTCATCTCCCTTCCCATAGGGATCCCGCGGGAACCTCAGCTTCACGCTCCGCCAGAGGTCTGCCCCCTGCCTCCTGCCCCTGAGCGCCCTCTGCACCAGCTGCGTGGCTCCGCCTCCTCCCGGGCTCTGCCTCTGCCCAGGGCCTTCCCCGAAGCTCCTGCCATCCTGTAGCTGGAACCAACGCCGTCCTCCCTGTGCCAGCCTCCCTGCGTGCCCGCCGCTCCTCCATCCTGGGACCTCAAGGCCAGTGACCTCTCGCTAAGTTTCCAGGCTCTGACATCGCTCTTGCCGGTTCCTCCACCCAGAGCCGTGGTTCTCACCCTTCCTAATGCCGTAGCTCCTCATGTTGTGGGGGCCCCCCCAGCCATAACATTATTTCCGTTGCTACTTCATCACTGTAACTTTGCTACTGTTAATGAATCGTAATGTAAACATCTGTGTTTTCCGATGGTCCTAGGCGACCCTGCTAGCAGGCTCTCAGCCTGTGGGTTGTGACAGATATTTACATGACGATTCATTAATAGATATTTACATTACGATTCATCATAGTAGCAAAATTACAGTTACGAAATGGCAGGGAAAATAACGTTATGGTTGGGGCCACCACCCCATGAGGAGCTGCGTCACAGGCTGCAGCGTCAGGAAGGCTGAGAGCCGCTGATCTAGAGCATCCTGCGGACCCTGTCCACCAGGCCTAGCAAATGCCCAGGTTCCTTCAAGACCAAGTTCCCACTTCCTGGTCTGGGCAAAACGTACACACTCACACACACACACACATTCACACAACATACATACACACATTCACATACACACACATTCACATACACATTCACACACACACACATACACACACACATTCACACACACACACACACACACATTCACACACACATACACACACACATTCACACACACACACACATACACACATACACACACACATTCACACACACACACACTCACACACACACATTCACACACACACATTCACACAACATACATACACACATTCACATACACACACATTCACATACACATTCACACACACACACATACACACACACATTCACACACACACACACATTCACACACACATACACACACACATTCACACACACACACATACACACATACACACACACATTCACACACACACACACTCACACACACACACATTCACACACACACACATTCACACAACATACATACACACATTCACATACACACACATTCACACACACATTCATACACACACACTCACACACTCACACAGACACACACATTCACACAAACACACATTCACACACACACATACACACATTCACATACACACACATATTCACACATACATTCACACACACACACACACACATACACACATTCACACACACAGAGTTTTCTGGCTTATATTGTAACTGTTTGTTTACACATCCTTCTTCTCTAAGCTCCTTAAGGGAACGCCATGCCTGAGTTGTCTTTGTACACCCAATACCTCCCCAGATCAGCAACAGCCCACATCACAGTCTCCGTAAGTCTGCCGAATAAGTCAGGAACCGTACAGTTATTGGTAGACAATGTTCTCCAGCCGACACATGTCCTTTAACAGATATCAGGTGTGCGTGGCGGGCTCCGAGGCCCCAGTGCCTGAGGGTTGGCCGGACTCCCTGCGCTCCGGAGGCCGGAACCATCACCCTGGGAGGGCGCTGGACAGTGCGGAGTGGCTTCCAGGAGGGGCTGGGAACCGGGAGGAAGGTAGCTACTGCCCCAGCCGGTCCCAGGTGGCACTTCCTGCGCATGACGGTGACAGTGATGACGGGGAAAAATGGAAAATGTCCACGGTGCCCACAGTCCGTGTCGGGAATGGGCCGGGAAAGGCTGTGTGTCTGAGAAGGCCCATGGTGAGGTGTCAGCCAGTAAGTAAAGTGAGGCCAGTAGGGGAGACCCCTTTCCCATAGAGGCCCTGGGGGCTCCACTCACCCCATAGCTGGGAGCTTCCATACAGCCAAGAGAAAGTGACCATCAGCAAGGTCATCAGCCTCAGCCTCTGGCAAGGTGACCGCCACGGACTCCGAGGGCCTTTCTGATTTCTCCAGAGCCCTCCCCTCCACAAGATCTGAGAGGCGCATCGCTCAGCGGCAGGGCTGAGCACACAGTGGGACACCATGCGCACCTGTGGGGCTGAGAGGCCTCTGACTGTGTGCTCCTTGGGGACAAGGAAGGAAGTGACAGGAACGGCTCTCCCTGGGGGAGCCAATCACCCCGCGGCGGGCTCTGGACAGGCATCACCAGGAAGCGGAGACGCCGACCCGAAGGCTAATGAGAAGATTAAATGTATGAAGAAGAGGACTGAGACTAATACCAATTTGATTTCCTTTTCCCCAAAGAATAGCAAGCCTCTGAGAGAGAAGAGGTTAAGTGAAGGGCCAGAGAGATGGTCAGATTCATTTATAAGTGATTTACTTTTGAGGAGAGGTTCGGAAAGACTATTTTAAACTCAGAATGAACAGGAAAATGTTCAAGGCTGCTCTATGGTAATGAATGAGAACGTGGAGACGGATACTAAACGCCTAGCCCGCCAACGCCATGGTCCAAAGAAGAAAAGGAAGCCAGTTTTGCCGAGGAATGTACATAGCAATGTGCTGACCTTCATGTACAAAGATAATTTATTGAACTTGGGTTTAATTGGCTTTTCCAACTTAGAGAGGTGGGGGAGGAAAGGAAACGAGTTACACAGAACTCTCCTTCCTTCCTTCCTTCCTTCCTTCCTTTCTTTCTTTCTAAATATATTTTATTGATTTTTCACAGAGAGGAAGAGAGAGGGATAGAAAGTCAGAAACATCGATGAGAAACATCGATCAGCTGCCTCTTGCACACCCCCTGCTGGGGATATGCCCGCAGCCACGGTACATGCCCTTGACCAGCATCGAACCTGGGACCTTTTAGTCCGCAGGCCGACGCTCTATCCACTGAGCCAAACCGGCTTCGACCAGAACTCTCCGTTCTTTTTCCTCCAGTGTGCTCAGTGCTGCCGGGGCTGGCCAGCCTGCGATGCAGAGACTGGCCCGACACACCCAGGGGAGGCCGGCCCTGGCTCCGGAGCCCTGAGCAGATGCCCTTGCTCAAAGAGGGCTGTCAAAGCAAACAATGACCTAGATAGAACACTGAGTTGTTTATTCCTAAGCAGAGAGTGCTAACCCCTTTAGTCAAGTCATTTACACTCCCTGGGGTTAAGTCCCTTACGTGTAAAACACAGACAAACATGTGAATCTCTCTGACGCCATTATGAAGCGTTTCACAGGTCGCACAGCGGTCTGGAGGGAGACAGACAGACACGGCGGGGGGGCGCCTCCAGATGACTCCGGTAAAGCAGGCCTCGCAGGAGCATCCTGCTGGCTACGCAGTCCTCACTGTTTGAAAGAGCTCAAGCCGGTAAAAAAATGGCCCTAAAGATTGCGAAAGGTAAAGTGAAATTCAAGGGGATAAAAACGCTTGTCCACAGGACTGCACATACATCAGAGTGGGCGCACGCTCTGTGCCACGGGCTATTCTAATTTCAGGAATGAACCGTCCTGAGGATCACATGCCCTGACTGGGGCCCCTGCATCTCCGTTTCCACTTGACCCTGCCATGTAGACAGCCCAAGGGTGCCTACAAGAAAAGCAAGTTATGAATAGAAATCCATGGCCAAGGTCAAGTTGAAATTTGCATGACAATGTCTGCACTGCTTTATCCCTCCCAAAGCCAGAGCCAGAGCTCTTAAACTCTGTTCGGCCTGCATTTTAATGAAGGATGTGATGGACCCAGGTTTGTGTTTATGGGAGCTTCTGGATCTGGCCCCCCTTCCTCCCCCCAGGTGACTATAGAGCTAGGTACCCAGGAGGCCTCCAAAGCTCACAGACTGGTTTCAATAGCAAGAACACTCATCCTTTCAACTGTTACTGCGCTCTCTTCCCACCCGTGTGTGATGCTGGCCCCGGTGAAAATGTGGCCACTCTCGGGGGGGGCGGGGGGGGGAGGAATACAGAGAGGCTCTGGGTTTGGTCGGCCTTTGAGGTAACCAGCAAGAAGACGCGGCACACCACAAAACGGGGAAACTCTGTGGACTGTTTCTAGCTCCTGGGATCCCTTTCCTCCCACAAAAACACACACCTACACATACCTGCCCCTCCCCGCCAGGAGGGATACAGGACTTTCTACCCTAAGGAGCTGGCTGCTGCGGAGAGAACAGTGTGTTTCCGGGAGGCCCCCCCCAAACACCGAAGGGCGCTTCCCTGACAAATCCCACAATTATTCCCTGAAGGCATGTGTGCTGCCAGCTAAGCCAGTGAGCCTCTGGAGCAGCAGTCCTCAACCTTCCTAACTCCGAGACCCTTTCATCCAGCTCCTCGTGTGGCGGTGAGCCCCAGCCGTAACGTTATTTTCGTTGCTACTTCATCACTGTCGTTTGCTACTGATATGAATCGTAATGTAAACAGCCGTGTTTTCCGACGGCCTTAGGCTCCACAGCAGCAGCTCTCAGCCTGTGGCCTTGAGAACCACCGGTTGGGAACCGCTAGCTGGGTCGCCTAAGACCATCGGAAATCACGGCTGTTCACATTACGGTTCATGACAGTAAAAAAAACGACAGTGGTGAAGTAATAATGTTATGGTTGGGGCTCACCACCGCACGAGGAGCTGGATGAAAGGGTCGCGGCGTCAGGAAGGCTGACAACCGCTGCTCTAAAGCAAGGAAAGTCATCTGAGAGTAAAAAGAAACATCCTCCGAAAAGCCACAGGGCCACGTGGCCCTCCATCGGGATCCTGCAGTCGGCACGCTCCGCCTCTCGCAGCCCCTGGAGGGCTCTGCCTGAGCCGCGGGGTGCCTGCGGACGGAGAACCCGCGCTCCGCACGCACACGCTCCCTCTGTGACCAGCGAGTCTGCAAGGTCAGCTGCTGAGGCCACTCCCCCTCGGACGCCGGCCCGGCCCCGGAAAGAGTTTAGACACAGTCGGTCCTGATGAGGGACAGGGTTTGTGAAAAGGTCGCCAGCAAAAATCTTGCGGGTAACACCGCCTGCTTCTGGACCCCGAGTCAGAAAGCGAGTCACAGGTGACAATGCAGCTCATTTCCGTTTGGCTCCCCACCTTCACTAAATGATGAAGAAAAAGAAAACCAGCCGCTTGACAAATACGGGGCATCTGCTGTGAAAGCGCTGCCAGGACATCGTCTAAATTATTTACGTTTTCAGGGCCCACAAAATAAATGCTTTTATTAAACTGTCCTAGAAATTGCATTTTATTTTTATCAGATACTAATTACATAAACATGTTTAGCCCAGGGAATACACGGAAATAAATTAATATCCACTCACAATAAATACGTTAGCACACCTAAAGCTGCTGTGATTGTCCGACCAAATGAATTCAGTTCCCTGACACATTAAATTTCCCCTTCACCGGGGCTGCGTTTAATTCTCCCCTGCTCAGCACACCAATTCCAAACTCCTGAAAATTCCTGACTCCATTCATTTTCCCCCATCAATATTTACTCGGTTTCCTAAGAGCCGCGTTGAGTGCTGGGCATTGGCGTTCGCAAAATTAGTTTTCCAACTTGTCAAAACTGCACTCTTCCCTCATTTTCTGCCAGCAATGCTCTGTGTGCCGATATGAGCAATGAGAACATTCTCAGTAAATGTGAGCGGTCACTTTGGTGGCCTCACTCCCGGGGAACACACTGCACATCCACAGCTCTGCTATTTAGTTATCACAGCAACCGCATCTGTAGAGGGCCGGCCCCCAGGGAGGCACCTGGGCATTTCTTAAATCTGTGTCAGCTGAATCCGAGGCCCCAGGCAAAGCCACGTCTTGGAAATGCATCCACCAGAAGGGCTGGCTGCACTACTCAGTACTGACTCTTGTTTCAGTTGGGGGGGGGGGGGGGAGGGGCGCGGCTTGAGATGTAGATTCAGCCGAGCCCCGGGAACGAGGGAATGAGTGGGGCCTGGGTCCACTTAAGCTCCTTTGATTTTAAGTCTTTTCTTGTGAAGTCCCTTTCTGTTTTAGTATAAATAAACACGCTGCATTTGGGTTGGAATTCGCTGTCTCTCCATCAGAGAACAGAGATTCCACCCAGCCCCAGCTTTATTTCTACTTCTGTGTCGTCTATTCTTTTCTATTATTTCTCAGTTCCCAGCTCCTCTGCTCAGTAACTGGACCCTGCTCTTCTTTCCTTGCTGGACCTGCAGAGGAGAGAAACCCTTCCCCCAACACACATCGTCTCCTCTCCAGCACCAGAGAAGCAGAAGCTGGCTTCAGGATGGCAAGCAGCTCACTGACCTGCGGTCACATGGGACTGAGTGGAGGACACGGGCTCCCACCCGGTTAGCCTTGATCCTTACCCTCTGGCGACGGGGGAAGGTCAAAAGTGAGTTCAGTAGACACGATCAAGGAGAAGCGAATTTGGGAGACATTAGAATACTGCAAGGTACGGTGTCTGTAATAAAGCGTCATAAGGCAGCTCGGACTCATTCACACCCTGCTCCCAACTGCGGAGGAGGCAGAGGTCCCTGCTAAAAGGAGGTGCTCCACTTCAGAGGCATGTCCTCCAGGCACGGAAGCAGCCCGGGGCACCACCCAGATGTGCTGCTGTGGCCGGGAGAAGTCTGCCTTCAGCCGTGCGGGGAGGGGGCGAGCGCGCACACGGTGTCTGTGAAATCGGGGACACAGCGCCTGAGTAGCACCAATACCATCGCCGTGTCCAGGCGGCGAGCACGTGTCCGGGAGACTCAGGAGGGAAAGGCTCTGTGCCATCCTTTCCAGGCCGCATTGCAGGAGGGTCAGCCGGGGGCCTGGGCTCCCCCGAGGGGCTGCGGCTGCATTCCAACGTCACCGCCTCACGTGTGAAACCTGACAGGGAGAGGCGAGCGGGGTCCTAATCCGATAAACAGCTGCCTTGCCCCTGAAGAGTGGCTCTGGGAGGACCGGTGTCTGAGGGAGAAGAATGGACCCGATGGGCCGGAGCTGTGAGAGCCTGAGAGGAGACCTGTCCTTGACTCTGGATGGACTTAAGTGGCTCCAATGAGCCTCTGCTGAGCACCGTGTTTTCCGGCGTATAAGACGACTTTTTAACCCAGGAAAATCTCAAAAGCCGGGGTGGGCTTACACGCCAGGTGTAAAAATACCGCAGCTTGCAGGTATGATGGGCATCGCTAACTCGCCAGAGACTTGCCCAGCACTTGCTCTCTCTCTATTGGTTGTTATCTTCCTCCTGTCATCAGTTCCGGTCGTCTTATACGCCAGAAAATACGGTACGTGGTACCTGGGACTGGGCAGGTGCGGCTGTGTACCGGGCTGCGGACACACTCCTGCCACCGGCCTCGTGTACTACAGTCACGTACAGGGAACCCGGACAGGGCGACACTGAGCGGGGGCACCCAGGCCCAAGGGGAGCAGGATGTGAGGTACTCCTTGCTCCACCTTAGTGAAAGAGGTAACAGAAACAAGAAGTGAGCATCCACAGCATCCGAGAAACGCGACAGCCAGGGGTTTGCTGACATCCACAGCGGCGTTGCTTTCTGATCTGGCGGCACCCCTGAAAAATGGAAGCACAACCAAGAGCCAAAGGTAGCCCTCCCCCCACAGGATAATGAAGTCTGCTGTCAACATCGGAGCAAACATGCCACTCAGTATCATCAAGGGAAGGACAGGCTGATCTGATCATTAGGACACACGCATAACATGTAATTACATATGAGCACAATGGCTAATCAACCGGGCGACGGTGGTTTATCTTTAGGGATTTCAAAATAAACCCCTTTGAAAACGACACAACGACGTGTCTGATGGAGAGGCGCAGAAATGCAGCAATCTTGATAAGCCAAGTGAAACCCTCACTTGAATTATCATGCAGAAAAAAAAGGGAGGAAAATTGTAATTATCTAGGTTGCAAGGAGATTAAGCATCGCTCTCATAACTCGGGCTCTCAATACCATAAATAAATAGAAATTTTTCATGTTTCCCCTGGAAAAAAAATGCTGTAGCAAGATGAATTTATCTGAGCTAAATGAGTTTTGCTGAGAAAAAGGCCAAGTGATATTTCTGACTTAGGTGAACGAGACAATAACTTAAGGTGAGGAATGGAAATGTCCCTAGTGGGGCTGAGATGACGGAAAGGTAATATTCCCCACACGACAGCAACTACTGCAACCCAACTGGCAAGAAAGAGGAACCAGGCTTTTTAAAAACAAGTTTCCTGCGACAAGGGAAGTCACCACATTGCCGGGGGCAGGGGGGAGGGGGGCGGAGAAAGAAGAGGGCTCTGGATCCAGGCCCGTTAGCAAAGGAATACATGCACCTTTAAAAAATATATTTTTAATTTAATTTTTTTTACAGAGAGGAAGGGAGAAGGATAGAGTTAGAAACATCGATAAGAGAGAAACATTAATCAGCTGCCTTCCGCACACCTCCTGCTGGGGATGTGCCCACAACCAAGGTACATGCCCTTGACCAGAATCGAACCCGGGACCCTTCAGTCCACAGGCCGACACTCTATCCACTGAACCACACCCTTTAGGGCAATACATGCTCCTTATGGCATTTGTCCTCCACACAGAGAAAAAAAAAAGACCTCTTTGTTGTCCATGCCAAATAGCAATATATTTTTAAAACAATATGAACCTTCTGAAAGCACAAAACTACCATTCAGATTAATTTTCAAAAAAAATAAATTTGATATAAAATTTCAAAATATCTGCTGATCAATTTACTGAGTGAAAAGTCAGAGTAAAGATCTGATTCCAAGTTGATGGCATCTTAATCCACCTGCAAAGCCAGCCCCTCTGTTTTTTATAAGGAAACTAGAGGCTCAGTGCACAAAATTCATGCAATCAGGGCCGATCTGCAGGGCTGAGGCAATCAGGTGCCCTTACTGGCACCCACCTTGGCTGGCTGGGCTGGGGCCTGTGGGCGGGGCTAGCTCCTGCATTGAGCATCTGCCCCTGGTGGTCAGTGCATGTCATAGCACCCAGTCGTTCAGCTGGCTGTTCAGTTGATTTGCATACTATGCTTTCATTATATGGAATGAACCGATCAGGTAGAGAACAGGCAGCCGGGACAACACATTTCAAAGCACCACTGGCCTCTCACTGCCTCCCACACCCACCTGGGTCCCCGGTGCCGGGTCCTGACGGGATTCCCCCCAGTCAGGGTCACGGAGGCGCACACAGTGAGCAAAGGCGGGGAGGAGTCAGGCAGACAATGAAGGCATAACTTGGGCAAGTCCTCTCGGTTCTGCTCTGAAACCAAAATTTGGTTCATTGGCCATGTTTCTGCCCTTTGGGGTCTATCGCCTTAGAGCTTGCTGATTTAGGGAGGGGTCCATCCAGAGAGATTCTGGCCCAATAGAGGCATCGACTGAACATTTAAAGGTCAGATAATACTCCATGGGCCCTCAGCTTTTAAAAAAATTTTTATTGATTTTTTACAGAGAGGCAAGGAGAGGGACAGAGAGTTAGAAACATCGATGAGAGAGAAACATCCATCAGCTGCCTCCTGCACACCCCCTCCTAGGGATGCGCCGCAACCAAGGCACATGCCCTTGACCGGAATCAAACCCGGGACCCTTCAGTCCACAGGCCGACGCTCTATCCACTGAGCCACACCGGTTTCGGCGGACCTCAGCTTTGAGCAGCACTCTGAGAGCCAAACAACACGGTGACCCGCGTGCGCAGAGCGGATGGGAGCACGCCCGGGCCGACGAGGCCCGTCCTGGCCCTACGGACCGGGCTGGGCACATAAGCGAGCCTCTCAGCCTAGAGCCAGCAGGGACCCGGCCACCAGGTTGGAGGGCGTCAGACAGGGGATGGCAGGACCAGAGGGCAGGCCTCTGAGTGGAGCCAGCTGGATTGTGGTGGCCCTCACGGGGGCTGTGCTGGAGAGAATGGGGCCGACGACTCTCTGTGGTCGGGAGAACCTTCACTGAGGACAGGGACACGGAGGTGAGCTGACTGACCGCTCCCATGTGGAAGGATGCCGCGTTACATTGCTACTGTGAAGACACCCCGGATGGAAAGAAACATGTCACTGGGGTAAAGTGTATCCCTTCTGTGTGCCCTAAAGCCCTAACACCAGCTATCACCTAAAATATAAGCCCTTTTTTCGTTCACAATCAGTAAGATGAGGGCAGCCGAAACCGGTTTGGCTCAGTGGATAGAGCGTCAGCCTGCGGACTGAAGGGTCCGAGGTTCGATTCCGGTCAAGGGCATGTACCTTGGCTGCGGGCACATCCCAGTAGGGTGTGTGCAAGAGGCAGCTGATGGATGTTTCTCTCTCATCGATGTTTCTGACTCTCTATCCCTCTCCCTTCTTCTCTGTAAAAAAATCAATAAAATATATTAAAAAATAAAATAAAATAAGGCGAGGGCAGAGGGGCTTACCAGGAAATAGTCATCACATCAGGGATTAAGTGAAACTTTAGGTAAGCAAATTTAGCAGCAACTTTAAACATCTCTGCAATGAAAGATAACACTTCTGACGATTACCAAAAAGAAGTGTGAAATGAGTCAGTGCACCACTGCATTCCCTCTGTAGCAATAGTCAGGGCTGTTGGTTTTTTGACCCACATTCTAAGTCAGACCCACTGAACTGCTTGCCAGAAAGAGAGTTTTAATGAGGTTAAAAAAACACGACAAGAGGAAAATTCAGACGAGGTTCCAATAAAAGCAACCGTCTCTCTGAAAGTTTCACAGCTCACGAAGGCTTTTCACACCGGGGCTCATTCGGCTCCTGCCGCAGCTCTGTGGAGGCCGCAGGCTGGTGTCGCCCTTTGGAGGTTTAGCCCCGAATTCGCTCGGGAGCGCATTTCCTGCCAAGTCCGAGAGGCTCTGCTCTGAGGTCCGTTTGGCTCCTCGCCCCTGCTCCCGCCCTTTGGGGTCTGCGGCTGAGCAGCTTGCTGGCTCAGGGAGGGTCCCTCCAGGGCAACGCTGGCCCAGTGGAGACACCGTCCGGACGTGTGGCCATCCTCTGCCTGGTCCCCACACCCTCAGCAGCCACCCGGAAACAAAGCGCTGGTCGCCCAGAGAAACGTGACCTGTGCTCTGGCCTGGGAATGAGGACCGCAAACTGGAGATGCGGGCATACGATGGGGAGCAAACGCAAGCCAGCTCGTTCGCTCTCTCCAGCCGTCACTCACAGCTTTATGTAAGCGGAAACAGTTTTAAAATATTCTCAGAGAGATGAGACGTATGAGACATGCAAAGAGAAAGATGCAAAATGAAAATCATTGCTTTAAGTCTGGTTAGTATATGAGGAACATGGCCCAGCGGGAGGGGCTTCGGCCTCTGCTTTGGGAGCGGGCGGTGCTGGCCCAGAGCAGCGAGTGATTGTGGCTGTTTCTGGCTGTTTCCTTACTGCACTGAGCGCCTGCGAGAGTGCCTCTCCCCAGTCAACAGGCTGTCTGGCCGTCAAACAGGAAGGAAGGAAGGAAGGAAGGAAGGAAGGAAGGAAGGAAGGAAGGAAGGAAGGAAGGAAGGAAGGAAGGAAGGAGGGAGGGAGGGAGGGAGGGAGGGAGGGAGGGAGGGAGGGAGGGAGGGGAAGGGAGGGAAGGAGGGAGGGAGGGAGGGAGGGAGGGAGGGAGGAAGGAGGGAGGGAGGAAGGGAAGGAGGAAGGGAGGAGGGAAGGGAAGGGAAGGGAAGGGAGGAGGGAGGGAGGAAGGAAGGAAGGAAGGAAGGAAGGAAGGAAGGGAGGGAGGGAGGGAGGGAGGGAGGGAAGGGAAGGGAAGGGAAGGGAAGGGAAGGGAAGGAGGGAGGGAGGGAGGAAGGAAGGAAGGGAGGGAGGGAGGGAGGGAGGGAGGGAAGGGAAGGGAAGGGAAGGGAAGGGAAAGGAGGGAGGGAGGGAGGGAGGGAGGGAGGGAGGGAAGGGAAGGGAAGGGAAGGGAAGGGAAGGGAAAGGAGGGAGGGAGGGAGGGAGGGAGGGAGGGAGGGAAGGAGGGAGGGAGGGAGGGAGGGAGGGAGGGGAAGGAAAGGGAAGGGAAGGGAAGGGAAGGAAAGGGAAGGGAAGGGAAGGGAAGGGAGGGAGGGAGGGAGGGAGGAAGGGAGGGAAGAGAGGGAGGGAGGGAGGGAAGGGAGGGAGGGAAGGGAAGGGAAGGGAAGGGCGGGAAGGAAGAGAAAGGCAGGGAAGGGATGGGAAGGGAAGCGAAGGGAAGGGAGGGAGGGAGGAAGGGAAGGGAAGGGAAGGAAAGGGAGGGAAGGGAAGGGAAGGGAAGGAGGGAGGGAGGGAGGGAGGGAGGGAGGGAGGGAGGAGGAGGAAGGAAATGAACCGAGGTATGGACTGCCAGAGTACAAGAGGACCAAGACTGTCCCACAGTCTGCCCCTGACCAAATCTGCGGGCCGTGACCTTGGCCCTCACACAGCGCAGGCGGGGGGCCGAGGGGCTCCTGGGGCCGGGCGCCGAGAAGCACGAGCCATCCTGAGCGGGAGCTGGCCCGGCACACACCCCCCAGGCTGAGCGTGGGGGACGGACACAGGAGCAGACCAGGTGGCTCTGAAGGGAGGAGGAAGCGCAGGAACCAGGTGAAGGCGGAGAGGCCAGAGGCGGTCTGCAGGCCAGCCTGCCCCCAGCTGGTCCGAAAGGAAACGGAAGTCCTGAGTTCCCAGGTCAGTGACAAGGTGGAAGCCACAGCGGGTCCCGGTGACTGGGTGGCACTGGATGGAATGCTGCAGATCTGGGAAACAATCTAGAAAGAACGCAAACCATCCTCTCCCGCCCAGTGTACAGGCTCGACTCCTAGATTCCCACGGGGAGTAACGGGCCACCTCTGAGCCCCGAGATCAGTGCGGGTATGGGGGGGAGGGGACAGCTCCGTGGAGGGGGTCGGACTGTGCAGAGGGTCTGCTGTGGCCGGACTGGATCTGTGCCTCAGGCAGGTGCCCGGGGCCAGATAGCAGTAGAAGGTGAGGCTACGAAGGGGAGGGAGCCCAGAGGAAGGTCACACCAGGGGTCACACCCAGGGGACAGATCTCCGCAGCAGGGACAGGAGTGGCTCAGAAAGGGAAGTTTGGATAAACGTTCAAAAGCTCTGACAAGTTGATTTTGTTTCCGCCTTTATCCTAAGCAAGCCAAGATGAAAGCAACAGTAGTTTTCAATCTTTTTGCCAAATATTTTAAAAAGGATTCTGAGAAAATGGCATATTTTGTGTTATCTTAAACGTAAATAATCTCGAGAAACTTAGTTCTGCTACTTCCCAAAGACGGAAAATTCCACAGATATTTGTTACCATCTTTTAAACAGACCCCACGGGATCTGGTACCGTTCTATTATTCATTTTTAAAATACACAAATAAGTTCAATGTTAACAGCTGGAAAGTTTACATCCTTCCTCTTCCTCTTTGAAGAATATCTCTTCTGAATTTTATTCCAATGCAACAGAGTTTTATGCTTCAAAGGCTATTGATCACTCTGTGTAGTCTGTAACAAGAAATGTATCATGTCCCTGGTAATCAGCTTACACAGACTATCCCAGTGGTCGGCAAACTCATTAGTCAACAGAGCGGCAAACCTTGGCTCGCAAGCCGCGTGTGGCTCAAGAGCCGCAGTTTGCCGACCACTGGACTAGCCCGCTAACTTGGCTCCTTAGGGGAATCCAGTAAACAAAAATTAACACGTCATCCATGTTCACGTAGCTGGCTGTGCAATGCCCACTTCCCATTCGTTTATGAGATTCATTGTAAACAATGCACACCCGACTGCTCCTGAGGCTCCTGACCGTGACATGATGCACTGTGGGGGAACACCCCCCGTCCCCCGCCCCCCCCCCCCGCCTCCCTGCGGCCTGGCCAGTCCTCAGCAGCCCCCTGCTGTCCCCCCTGTGTGAGGACCCTCCACACGGGGCAGGAACCCCAGCAGGTACACCCTGCACAGCAGCAGCAAAAAGTTTCTCACAATCAAGTTACCCTAAAAAGCTGGTAATTGCCGAAACCGGTGTGGCTCAGTGGATAGAGCGTCGGCCTGCGGACTGAAAGGTCTCAGGTTTGATTCCGGTCAAGGGCATGTACCTTGCCTGCGGGCAACTCCCCAGCGGGGGGTGTGCAGGAGGCAGCTGATCCATGTTTCTCTCTCATCGATGTTTTTAACTCTCTATCCTTTTCCCTTCTTCTCTGTAAAAAAAATCAATAAAATATATTTTAAATACGAAACAAAAAAAGCTGGTAACTAGTTTTAAAATTTAAAACATAACAACTTGCATTTTTTTTCCTTTGGGGTTGAACTCTAATAATATAGAATTATGTTTTTTTATATGTCTGGTGCTGCTCTATTCGAATAATTTAAAAGTACCACTTTGAAATATAATTTCGATGTTAACCCCAAAATAAGAAAAAATGATTTTTAAAAGGATCGAAGGGGAGGGAGTTAGGTCAGGTATTTGCTGGGGCCCACGGCGGAGCTCTGCACACCCTAAGACCCGCTGTGAAGGAAGAGGCCCCATTCGAATGACAGATGTGTGTGTTGGTAAATCAAAAGTTTGCAGGTGGGTTTATACTTCAAGGAAAAGTAAAACGAGCTCGTTCGTCAATGTTTACCGAATAGTGCCATTATCACGGCCTAAAATGTCTAACCTTTAACCTACTCCAACACACCTTCCTTCTTCCGGAGACTTGGGTTGTGAAACCTCGGATGTATTTTGGGGGAAATTATTAATTTAATTGCTAGGACTGCTCAGAGTAATGAGACAAAGACGTCAAGAAGGGAAGACTACAGACATTTCTCAACAAAAACGGCACATGAAGAGGTTCTATCTCCGTCCCCCCCCCAGCTGCCATGTACACTGTTTACTTTTTCCTGCTTGCTTTTCCACAAGTGCTCTGACTCCTGAATGTTTCACACTTAGGACTCGGGGTGTCAGAGCTGGCTGCAGGTGGGAGCTCAGGCATGAAATAGATCTAGACGCAGCAGCCTGGAGCAGACTGTCATGTCTCAGAGAGAAGCGGGGAGGTGGGTGGGCGGGAAGAGACCCACCAATGAACGTGCATGCAAAAGGCACGGCCCAAGGTCACAGACGATAGGGTGGTGGGCATCTGGGTCGGGGACAGACTAGAAGGGGTCGATGGGAGGGAAAAGGGGACATGTGTAATACTTTCAACAATAACGCATGTGGTTTTCTTTTTTAAAAAGAAATGTGTAGTAGTTATTTTTCTTGCTAACCAAAAGAGTGAAAGGTAATGATTATTAAAAGACGGTATTTCCTACTTTGTCTTTTCCACAATCTGGTAGCAGATTAAATCGAATTTTAAATATTTCCGCTGAGGAGGGAACAAAGCAAGCATCAGCTAAGTGATCTTTTACACAGACACACCCCCCTAACCCCGCCCCGACCAGGGAGTGAAAGGGGGTGGCCGACAGGAGCACTGCTGGGCTAGTGCCCAGGGTCTAAGTGAGCAGCTCGTCAGCTATTTCCACCATGACAATCGGTTGCCTGACAATGTAGGAATCGCCTGTCAAAGTGCTTCTTGCGTGCGGAAATGCAGCATTTCATCAGAGAGGGTGTTTAAAATAAGCTTTTCTCCATTAAAAAAAAAAAAAAAAAAGGATGCTTTCATCACCCGAAGCTTCCCGCGGCCTCTCCCAGCTCAGCGGCGACCACTCTCCTGACCCGCATCACTGGCAATCGATTCTTCTTCCGTTTCCCAGAAATGGAAGCAGAGGGTACCCATCTTCTCCCGTTTACCTCCTTTCACTCAACTCTTTTTAAAAATCAATCATTCTTGTGGTTTATTTTAGAGAGTGGAGGGAGACAGAGAGAGAACCTCTGATCGGCTGCCTCTTGCATGCCCCCTGCTGTGGGCCGAGCTGCAGCCGGGGCCCGGGCCCTGGTCGGGAACGGCCCCGGGCCCACGGAGCCACGCCAGCCGGGCGACTTACTTTCTGAAATTCAACCACTTGCATATCAGGGGTTCCTTTTACCCTCTGAGACAGAACCCTTCTCCGTGCACCGAGGGAGCCGCGGAGCTTTCACCCGTCCTCTGGCTCCTGGGCTGTGGCACGCTCCAGCGGGCTGGCTCCAGTGAGCTGCTGGGACGTTTCTGTGCCCCAGTAGGTCTTTCTGGGACAGGTACACCAGCTTCCCTCAAAAACATATTTTTATTGATTTTGGAGAGAGAAGCACGCTCAGCTCCCCCTGCGCGCCCCCTGCTGGGCTGGGGCCTGCGGCCGGGCAAGGCCTTCCGGGGCCACATGAGCGCTCCCTGCCCCGCAGGGTGGATGCGCCGCTGCTGCGTGAGAGCTGGCTCTTGGCTGGCGGGTGCCCCTCGGAACGCCTCCCCGTCCGGATCCGACCCACAGGCAGGGACCTGTGACAGGAGGACGCTCCCCCTCTCGCCCTCTCCCCCGTCCCGCAGCAGCAGGCGCCTGTCGGGCCAGCGCGGCCTTTCCTCTGCTCACCGGCAGCCTCAGAGCCGCTCCTGAACACGGAGGCCGCCTGCGCCAATCAATCAGGCCACGAAACGGCAAATCCATCTTCATCCGCCTCGGAGAGAACGGCCCCGCGAGTGCTCAGTGCTCCCTGTAGGCTCCTGTGTCTCTCCGCCCCCCCCCCCCCCCCACCTCAGCCACTGTGGAAATCCTGATTTGTTTCACAGGCGGCTGCACAGCATAACCATCAGTCCAGGCCCTGCTTCCCCAGCTGCCCCCTCCCCCAGCTATCTCCCTCCCCCACAGCTGCCACCTCCCCCAGCTGCCTCCCCTAGCTGTCCCCTCACCAGCTATCTCCCTCCCCCAGCTACCTCTTCCCCAAGCTGTTGCCCTCCCCCCAGTTACCTCTCCCCCAGCCATCTCCTTCCCCCAGCTGCCTGCCCCCAGCTGGCCCCCTCCCCCAGCTATCTCCCTCCCCCCCAGCTGCCGCCTCCCCCAGCTATCTCCCTCCCCAACAGCTGCCCCCTCCCCCAGCTATCTCGCTCCCCAACAGCTGCCCCCTCCCCCAGCTATCTCCCTCCCCCACAGCTGCCCCCTCCCCCAGCTATCTCCCTCCCCCACAGCTGCCCCCTCCCCCAGCTATCTCCCTCCCCAACAGCTGCCCCCTCCCCCAGCTATCTCCCTCCCCCCCAGCTGCCACCTCCCTCAGCTGCCTCCCCCAGCTGTCCCCTCACCAGCTCTCTCCCTCCCCCAGCTACCTCTTCCCCAAGCTGTCGCCCTCCCCCCAGTTACCTTTCCCCCAGCCATCTCCTTCCCCCAGCTGCCTGCCCCCAGCTGCCTCCCTCCCCCCTAGTTTCCTCTCCCGCAGCTGGCCTCCAGGATCAGAGCCTGAAGTCAGACTGTTGATTGGAATAGCCCCGCAGACCCTCAGATTATATCTCGCTCTCCACACATAAAATAAACACAACCGATCGGTCAGTTTTGGAGCTACGCTGGGGCAGTTCATGAAACAAAGCCGTCCATGCCCTCCCGCCAGCCCCCGGGGTGTGGGGTGTGAGCTCTTAGACTGAGACAGAAAGTCAGGCTCTTCCCCGCCCATTCCTGCCCCTCTCCGTCTCTCACTCAGACTCTGCCAGTCCCTGTCTCCTCCGACAGGAAAATCCCCAGGACAAGATGGTCACAAAAAGGATTATCTTCCAGATCAATGGTGAAATTGATTCCCAACCCACTATTGATCAGCCCGCAGCAGAAGTGCACGGTTAGGAAATACGTCCTCCTCTTCGACAGCAAGCTGGTTCTCCTGGAAACCTTCAAGTGCTTTCCACGGTAAGCAACCTCCTGGTCTTACCCGCGCACTCCTCACCGCAATGACTCCCCGCTGGCCAAAGGGGCCTCCCATCTCCTTCCACAGGAGCCGTGGTCCTGCCAGCTTCGTGTGCTTGGAACACACTGGGTGCAGATTATTTTCCAGTTAAGCTTTCTAACCTAAAGCTGGAGACTAAAGCACAGACTGAATGCATCGGGCCAACAGATGAGCTGACCGGATTCCCTCCCACTTCTGCCCAGACTTCTGGTCTCCTCATTGTTGTCCCCCAAAAGGCCTAAGGGAGACCTGACCAACATTACTGACAACCGGAGTGTTATTTTAACCATGAAGTCCGAAAGTAGTGCTATTTTATTATTACTATTGTCTAGGTTTTATAGGATCAGAAAACTCAGGAGTTCAGTTCTTTGGGATAATTTAAATAAATTAATTGAAAGCCCTACCTAACCTTATCAAGAGAGCCTTACAAAAACTCCAAATACCACAGTGACCTGTACAATTGACTTATACGCAGTGGATATAATTCATTAAAAATTATCACAGGCAGAATGACCTTAAAGAAATAGGGTAAAGTACACCCAGAAAATTTTTACATCAGAACATTAATTTTTATTTGTAATACTAACAGCATAGTGTCAAACATGGCCCTGCCAAATACTAACAGCATGGTGTCAAAATAAGCCAAAGGAAAATAGTCCGGGCAAAAATAAAAACGATCCCAAGTCAAATTTATAGAAAAGATTCCTTTATTAACTTTTGGTCCAGAATATGTTTGTATATTTTCAGAAAACAACTCCAAGACCATGTGGATTCCTGCAACAGAGAGGAGCTGACAGGTCTGCTCCAACCATGAAGACAAGAGGAGAGATAGTCCAGAGATGGAAGACGCTGACGACACCTTGCCATGTTACCAGTCAGCAGCTGTGCATCGCTGCAGGTTACCCAGGACCAAACAACAGAGGGTTGGACCTGCATTGCCATCATTTGTCCACCATCCAGATACCATTGCTGACATGCACATGTAAGGAACAGTTTGACATTGAAACTGGGCCTCAGCACTATTGGTCACTGAAATTGGGCCTCAAACATTTCTTGTGCTCATATGTTTATTTCCAGTCTGCAGAGGCAAGATTTTTTTTAAAGAAAGAAAATGGGGGAAATAAAACTAGATACAGAGGCAAGGAAGCATGGAACAGATTGTCGGACTACAGCGGGAAGGCAGGGGAGATTGGGGGGAGGGTGATGCAAGAGATCAACCGAAGGACTTATATGCATGCATATAAGCATAACCATGGGACGCAAGACACTGCGGGGGGTGGGGGCAGGAGAGGGCATGTGCTGAAGGGTTGGGAAGGTGGGGGGGCGGGGAGGAGGTCAAGGAGGGAAAAAGGGGGAAACATTTTAAACAATAAAAAAAAAATGCCTGGCCAAAAAAAATAAAATAATAGGGTAGATTGAAAGATGGCAGCATAGGTGAACAACTATACTCACTGCCTCCCACAACCACATCACAATGACAACTAAAATACAGAACAACCATCATCCAGGACCACTGGAAAGCTGGCTGAATGCAGTCCCACAACTAGAGAGGTGAAGAAAGTGCACTGAGACTGGGAGGAGACGTGGAGGCTCGGAACGGGCTGGTCTGGCACCCACGTGGGCCACTTTTAATTGGGAGGGAGATCATCTCTGCAGAGGCCGCCCAAAGGAGCAAGGGGTCCCAGCCCCACACCACCCCCCAGCCCAGGGTGCCAGAGCTGGGAGAAGAAGTCCCCTACGGCCAGTGAGAACTATGGCTGTAAAGACCAGTGGGGATTGGGGCTCAGTGACACTGAGGCTGCTGGAGATCCAGATGCTCCTCTTAAAAGGCCGGCACAGGAACTGAACTTACAAGGTCCCGCTTCCTCTGAGCTCCAGTGCCAGGGAGAGCCTCTGGGGGACACAGACACATCTGAGGAGGAACTGGATGGTTTGGCATCGGGGCAGGAACTCGGGGCAGCTTTCTCCCAGACAGAGGTGCTCACAGGGATCATTGTTCCTATGCTGGGACCTCCCCAGTCACAGGGCTGACTGGCAGCCATTACTGTTTGCTCTGCCCTGGTGATTCCCTAAGACCCCACCACATCCAATTTACAACCCAACCCAAGCTGCCTGCAGTGGCTTTTGGATATGAAGGGCCTGTCCTTGATCAGACTAAAATTTCTCAAACGAGCTGTAGCTGGGTCAGAAAGCCACAAACCTGTCAATAAAAGGCCCAAGATCCAGCACCAGCAGCAGCCTGCCTTGCTTCACAGCTGGGCCTCATCTGGGCACTTCCAAACCTGGTACAAAGAAGAGGAATCTGCAGATCTCTCTGTAGTTCCTGCTGGGTGGTCCCAGGCAGTGGCTGACTTTACACTTCCCTGGAGACCTAGAGCCAGTGTACCCAGTGGTCAGTGACAGATCATATCAGATTACCACTCTACACATCCACAAGCGACACACTGAGGGACAGACTCAGTGAGCACCAAAGCCCCACTGAAGCAAGTCCTGCTCCCACCATAGGGTGTCTCCCACTATAGTCACAGCTGGTCCTCACAGTCAACTGGCCTGGAGGTCAATTCCTCCCAGCGGTACCAACAGCAATCAAGTCTCAAGTACAAGACTGTGTTCACAGCCCACAAAGGGGTGCACCTAGAGCTCCCCGCTCAGATGACTGGGGAGACTTAGTCACTGGGTCCTATAGCAGCAAATAAACAGCTGGAAAGGAAGTAACTATGTCCACCTGGTATATTCATATCACACCACCTTGTACAAGTACCAGCATTTTACAGTGTCTGGAGGAGGCATCTGAAGTTACCTAAACCAGAACAAGGGTCAGCCACAACTTCCCAATGGTTTAACATGAACCGGGAGCCCATTCCAGAGACTCTGAGATGTGTTTCTCATGTGACACGGTACATGTGGTGGAGAGCACTTTATGTGATTGAAATGCCATGAAAGTCAAATGCACTGATTCAAAGTTATGGTGAATCTCAGATTCCAAGGCCACTCAGCAAATATTTCATCCAAGACTGAGTTTGCATGTGGAAAGGCGGATTATCCTACAAGGAGCAGATATTTGGAGAAGAATCAGAGGAGATGTGGACCAGCCAATGGGCAGATTAATCCGTTTCCCAGCTCTCATCTCTCCCTACGTAGCTGGTGCAGAAAAGATGGTTGGTGTGCTAGGAATGCTGTGTGCGAGGGGAGAGGCTCCAAGACGGAAGGTGAAATCAACAAGAAAAGTGTGGCGGCAACGGGAGAACACACAGCTGCATGGCAGAAGGCTCAAAGCACACGTTTTGCAAATAAGGAATTAATAGTGGGGAAGCAGAAATTCAGAGTGGAGAGGTCACAATCCCAGTGCCTGGCCTGAAAAGGGCCCCATCAGGAAACCTCTGTGGAGCACCAGGACTCAGCTGAGAGCAGGAGGTGCAGGGAGAGGGGCTGAGCTGGCTCTGCAGGGGAGGGCCCTGTGGGGAGGAGCAGAGCAGGGTGGGTGGTCAGGCAAGAAGGAGCAGCAGAGGCCGGCACACGGCGTGGCCCACAGGTCGCAGGAGCAGTGAGCAATGGCCTGGCCTTCTCATCAGGGCTCTGTTCCTGATACAAGCTCAGGGTTACAGCACTTAGAGGAAAATGAGCAGCGAGAGGAAAAGAACAACATTTCAGCCCAACTTCAGCGCGAATCCAGTCACAGAAGGACACATGCTACGTGACCCCCTCCTATGAGGCATCTATTTTTAGTCTCTGTCACAGAAGCAGAGGAGGATGGCGGTTGCGAGGGGCGAGAGGAGCGGGTACAGGGAGGTATTAGTCAACGGTGCGAAGTCTGGTTACACAGATGAGTGGGTCCCACCTAGAGGTCTCCTGTCCTGCGTGGTGCCTGTGATGGACAGACTACATCATACACTGACTAGCACAATCCGCTAGGAGGGCAGGCCTTCTGTTAAGTGTTCCTATCAGAAACAATAACAATTGAAGAAGAAGAGGAGGAGGAAGAAGTGGAGGAAGAAGAGAAGGAAGGCAGAGGGAAGAGGGAGAAAAATGTAAAATAAGTGCCTTACAAGTATTCATCTACTTCTTCCTCATACAACTCTGGGCTCTGATGTTATCCCACTCAGTGACAACCATGTCACCTGCAACCCCCACGGTGACAGAGCTGGCTGGCGGCAGCGGCGGGACCTGAGCCCGGGTGGCTTGCTCCAGCTCCCAGGCCCGTTGGCAGAATGCCACAGCTCCCACACAGGCAGGCTCTACCGTAAGGAGAGCCCCAGCCACCTACCTCACCATGAGTGTGTGACAGTGTGCTGCTACGCTGTGTAGAGATCACTATTCCAAACATGGAAGCAGTCGGGTCCTGCTAGACTTCCTCAGCAGGCTCACAGATTCTAGAATATTAACAAGTAAGTTTAAGCTATAAAACAATTTATACATAAATGGAGAATGTCCTGAGGTATGAGTAACCATAGCAACAGAGAAAGATGGGTTTGCAATGTGAACACTATCCTAAGGTATTTGATGCCCTTACAAAAAGCTTTCTTTCCATTTAAAATAAGGAGATAATGAGTAGCAGCAAAATAATAGTAAATATTCATAATAGATTATATCACTGTCCAGATTAGCGATATTTCATCTTAACATTTTTATTTCCGAAAGAACAAAGGCTATATCCCAATCTGTCCAATTTACATCTCAATAATAGGAATGTTTAATTCAGCAATAATTTTTTTTACTAACTCTTGAATAAAAGAACATTTTAAGTAATGTTATGTACATAGGTTCCATGAGAAAAATATGCATTAGAAGAAAGTTTTAACAATACCATATGCATCCTGCATCAGTACAAAGGGTAGATGTGTACTTAGTATAAGTAGCTAATTAACTTGGAATATTCCCTAACAAATATTTTTTTCTTAGTTTTTATTGATTGCAGAGAGAGGAAGGGAGAGGGGGAGAGAGACAGTAACATCAGCGATGAGAGAATTATCGACTGTCTGCCTCCTGCACGCCCCACACTGGGGATTGAGCTGCACCCTGCGCATGTGCCCTGACCCAGAATCGAACCGTCAGCTCCTGGTTCATAGGCCAACGCTCAACCCTGTAACCTTGAACATCGCCTACTATCAAAACATAGGTTACCAAGGCTAAGATGGCAGGCGGGCCCTCTCCTTTAACCCTGGCACGCAGCCTACGAGGAAGGCTATGTCATTTCCGTTGACAGGTTAAGGAAATGTGACTTGGAAAAGAAATAGCTCAGCCAAGATCTTGGGCCAGAAGGGTTCAGAGTGCTTTCAGAAACAGCTGACTCCAAAGCCTAGGGGTAACAGTGATGGCCAGAACTCCCCTGCACTGGCAAGCTCTGGCTCCGATTGGAAGAGAGAGACGGAGAGGAGGCGGCTCTCCCCAGCCCAGTGAGGGAAGACGACCTCTCCTGGGAGGAGAGAAGCTAAGGGAGTATCAGCAACGCCCACTGAGAACGTCTTCAAGCTCATTGCATCTAGGTGGACTCTTTTCTTGTTGACACACCGGAGGTTTTCTGTAAGGCTCCTGGAAGATCACCGTTGTCCCGTTTCAGACCCATGATGTCCTCGTACAGGTGGCCACCGGGGCAGCGTTCCCCAGCGAGGTGTTCACCAGGGACAGGCTCCCCAGGGACTCGGCCTGTGGAGCAGACACAGCACTGCCCAGCACTGCCCAGCATGCCTTCTGCTGATTACCAGCTGGAAGGGAACAGCTGATCCTGCAGCCAAAGCTTCTGTCCCTCCACCACCAATCACAGCCCCCGGGGCATTTACAGACACAGCGGGCGTTTACACAGACATAGAGGGCGTTTACACAGACATAACGAGGACGCCTGTGAGAAACCATGGGAGAGGGTGATGGGAACACCGCCTTTCAGAGCTCTGCTCTGCACAGCACCGTCACCCACAGCCCCTCCTAGACCAGGCGGGAGGTGACCACGAGGGAGCTATTCTTAAAGAAAACTCTCCTTCACTTGATTCCAAAGGAGGCAGAGGGTCAGTCAACACAAGACACTGACAATCGGAAAGGAAATGAGAGCCAAAACCAGTTTGGCTCAGTGGATAGAGAGTCGGCCTGCAGACTGAAAGGACCCAGGTTTAATTCCGGTCAAGGGCATGTACCTTGGTTGCAGGCACAGCCCCAGTGGGGGGTGTGCAGGAGACAGCTGATCGATGTTTCTAGCTCTCTGTCCCTCTCCCTTCCTCTCTGTAAGATATCAATAAAACATTTTTTTTAAATATATTTTATTGATTTTTTACAGAGCAGAAGGGAGAGGGATAGAAAGTCAGAAACATCGATGAGAAACATCAATCAGCTGCCTCTTGCACGCCCCCTACTGGGGATGTGCCCGCAGCCAAGGTACATGCCCTTGACCGGAATCGAACCCGGGACTCTTCAGTCCGCAGTCCGACGCTCTATCCACTGAGCCAAACCGATCTTGGCAATAAAACATATTTTTAAAAAAGAAAGGAAATGAGAAATAACTGGCAAATTTCCAGCCAATCTCTTTTTGTGGGTACAGACATACTGCTTCTGTTTTAATAAAAAGAACACCAAAAAAAAAAAAAGGCTGCAAGAAACGCAAGGTGGGACAACTGAAAATATCATGAACACAAGGTCATCGTCTGAGAAGGAAATGCCTGCGCATTACTCATCATGCTCCACTGAACAGTCAGTCCCAGAAAGTCAGGATCTGAAAAGGACAGACAGCTTATCAAGAAGGTTCTGGAAAGAGCACATAATACGAGGAAACAGAGAGAACGATGCCCCGGACTCCAAGGTCACAGAACCAGGAAATAAGAGAATTCCTGGAGGATTCTTGCCGTGCGTTCTGTAAAATGCTTTCTGCAGCGCAATATGTGCCTGTAGTGCATGCGGGTGTCCAAGGACCTCACATGACTTCCTCGTCTTCTCCTGTAGCAACGCTTTGGGTTTAGGTCATGGATAACCGCCCTCCCCCTCCCCCCCCGACCATGTGAGAGACACCTAGAGCTGCAGAGTCGTTCCTCAAACAGCCGGAAGCCTGAAAGGAAGAGAGCACTGGATGGAGACCGGGAGAGATGGTGGCAATGCCATGGAGGACAGTCATGAGAAGGGTCGGTCACAAAAGCAGAGAGGAGATAGTGGGGGGACGGGGGGGGAGAAAGGGAAGGGGGAGCTTAGAAATGGCCTTGAACTCAAGTCCAAGTGCACGAGGAAGCCCTTAACTGGCGTAGCGGCGCCAGTTGTCCTGGCTGGGGAAGCTGGTGCCCAAGCCCCAGGCGGAGAGACCCCTTCCTACTTAACAAACCAGCCTAGTGCCCCGGGTAGAAATAGTGTGATGGTCCCTGTAAATGGCTTTTGCTATGTATGTTAATTTACACACGTATAGATATGAATGATGCATAAAATGTAAAGATCCCTGGGATGCTGAATGTATTTCAATGACGCCTTTCCATTTATTCTGACATAATAAAAACACTAGAAGCCTGATGCACGCAGATTCGTGCCAGAACGGGCCTTTCTTCCCCTGGCTGCTGCCACCGCCTTCCCTTTGGCCAGAGCCACCTTTCCGCATTCCCATGCTGCCCAGGGGCCTGGAGCAGCTGGGGGTGGTGCGGAACGCCTGCATTGTTGACATGGTGATGACACAAGCATCCCGCCCCACCCTTGGCTGCTTGCCCCTGTGTATGCAAATTAGCCCACCATCTTTGTTGGGTTAATTTGCATACCCACTCCTGATTGGCTGGTGGGTGTCCTGAAGGTACAGTCAATTAACATGTTATTCTTTTATTAGGTAAATACATGTAAAACTCGTACACAATTATTCAAACGTAAGAATTGTTTTTAAAATGCCCTGTGTTCCAATAGCAGAAGGGAAAGCCTAGTCCATATCAGTGACTGGGGAAGAGGTATGTCTGAGCTCCGACTGCCAAGTTTTGACCACATCGAACACCTACTTCTCAGCTCTGAGGACTGTGATCAAGGACATCGCGAGCCTGTCTTCACAACGCTGTGTGGCACCTGGCACAGACAGGGAGCTATTGTTTGCACGAACAGAAAACGCAATGCACGCAGGACAGATTACAGGCAGAGCTCCCCCAATGTAATTAACAAGTGCTCCGTGTTGACTCTACTGCTCTGCGGTGAGAGCGCAGGCTAGATGTGTCCACGGTGGCTTTTTGCTTTAGACTCACCAATTAACAGGCTATTGGATATGACAGCAATTAGACACCTCAGCTGGAAGAAGATCATTACATCGTAATGAGATGATTAAAGACAAAAAAAGTGTGCTTCTTGCAAAATATTCGCCGTACTTCAACTAACAATGGGACAATTTATTTTGTTCCCAAGTTCATTGTGCTTTGTCAGCCCCTATAAAATAATTCTGCAAAAAAAAAAAAAAATGCCTGTGAAAAGTATACAACCTACGGACAACGTCACAGTGTTCACCGAACAGCCGTGAGTGCGACCTATCGTGATTTTGAGACGGTTACTGTGTTTCTCTGACAGACAGTTGCCATGGAACATAAACACCGCACTGGCACACCTCACACTCACCTGGAATTTCAGTGGCTACTCTGGCGTGCAGTTTAGGCCGCCTTCCAACATTTCACTTCCTGCGTTTCCATTAGATGGGTGTCCGCGGGCCGCATACAGACCGACCCGCGAATGGCCTTGGCACACACATTGCAGCGCGATGGGCGACGGGTGGGGGTCTGGGAAGTGCACCCCGCACCCCGTGGGGCCAGCAGTCCACCTGCAAGTCTTTGGGTTAGTCTCGTTAGCCCAGCGGTCGGCAAACTGAGGCTCGCGAGCCACATGCAGCTTGGAAGCTATGGTTTGCCGCTCTGTTGACTAATAAGTCTGCTGACCACTGTGTTAGCCCACAGCCGGCGTAGCACTGCATATGCCATCTGGCAAGGATGGAAGCTAGCACCTCCCCTGTGCCGCCCCGAGTGAATCACCAGGTCAGCTGGCCTAGGATCTGGTTTGCAGGAGCTGAAAATTCCGTATACAACCAGGACAGCACAGGGAAAAGAAAGACAAAGGGTGAGCCATAAAGCTCTGCTCATCAGGGGGCATTGGAAGGGTGCCCATTCATTCACACACTCCCACCACTCCACTCCCTCCCTCCTCCATGCACCAGGGGCACTTGTTGACAACCCATCATCCAGCTAAACAGCCGATAAATGTACACCTCTTGCCACTGTCAACATCCCTCTGTCCTGCAACAAGATGTTGGCCTTTTATATAAACACTAGAGACACATTGCAAGAAGATTCCTGCCAAAATAGGGCTTCCTGTGGCCTGAGCAAAGTTCCCTCCCATCTCCTCTGCCTTGCTCCCTCCCATCTCCTCTGCCTCACTCCCTCCCATCTCCTCTGCCTCACTCCTTCCCTTCTCCCCCACCTGCCTGCTTCCCTCCCTTCTCCCCTGCCCCACTTGCTTGCTTCTCCACAGCTTTGGTCCCTTCTGCAGTGCTTGGCTTCCTCCTACGTTGTCTTCTGCGCCATGATATGAAAATAACTGCCATCTTGGTTGGGTTAATTTGAATACTTGCTCTGATTGGCTGGTGAGCGTGGCTTGTGGGTGTAGCAGAAGCACAGTCAATTTGCATATTATACTTTTATTATATAGGATCATTATTACTGCTACTCTGGAAATAAAAGCTGTGCATACACAGCCTGAAGCCACTCCCAGGAACACTGCCACTGACTGCTCTCAGCCCTACAAATACCATTGCATCCACACGTGTCCTTCTGTCCTTCTGTCCTCCTTCCCTGAGACAGGAGAATAACCTTCTTTCTTTAGCTAAGGCCCATCTACCCCCGTTTTCTGGATGTCCCCTCAACCCCACTGCCTTCTGAAGACCTGGCTCTGTCGATTCCCCCCAGCAGGTGGCAATGATGGCATAAGTACTACTTGTCTGACACTGAGCCCATTGCTATATTCATATTTATAACTCCAGCACTTAAGACCCCTCGGCCCAAAATGTCCGGTCAATTGCTGGCATTGAACTAGCAATGCTCGCAAGTTCTGTCCCACCCGAGCTGCTCCCACTGCTGTGACCTCATCATATGTGACATGTCCTATCGAATAAAAGGCTAACATGCAAATACTCTCCTCAAGAGTTTGACCAGGAGACTGAGAGTTTAATCACTTGCTATGATGTGCACTAAAGATTAAATAACTGTTAATCAAGAATTACAGCCACAGAAAAATTATTGCTGAGGGACCCCGCCTGTGCATGAATTTGTGCACCAGGCCTCTAGTATTATTTATAAAAGGAATGAAATGTACACAGGGTCCGGGTGATGCACATATCACTGTCTCCACACATTTCTACTTCCTTCTGTCCTGCAATGCGATCACTACACAGTTTCTAAGCTGTAACACATCCTTCTTGTGCCGTACAGGTGACATGGTCTGTACCCAGCACATCTGAGCAGCAGTAATGCCATTTGCCTGCTATCTTCTGTCAGTCAATTTAGCTGGGTAACAAAATTGCTATTGCTCCGAACTGAAGCAGAAGAAAGCCCTACATAAAACACCACTATTTAGATATACCCTGACATATACATTAGAGAACAGCATCTCCCTTGGCTGTCCTTCGCAACATAAGAGAGGAGTGCTTTTTTAAAACAGCAACATCAGCAGGAATAAGACTTGCAAATGAATCTCCTAGGAAGACAGGATCTTCTCACTTAGAGGCCAAGACTTTATTCCACAAGAGCTCTGCTTTCTCTGAAATTATTAATGTGCAACAAGTGCATTATAAAGAAATTAAAAATAGTAGACAGGAGAGATTTGCCAGAACCTTTGGGAGATTTTTAAGGAATGTAATGGCATTATAAGTTTGATCTGAATGTAAAAATAATTTTCTGTTTTTATGACTCTATGATAAATAAATTATCATAAAAAAACAAGTGATAATACTACCTAAACATACAGAGCACTCAACATGCCAGTCTGTTTGCAGATGAGTGCATTTGACCTTGAGTCAGCCCCTGACACAGGCAGTAGAATCTTAGGTACAGAGATTTGAAGGCATTTCCTCAGGATACCAGCAGATAATGGTTAGACCTAGGATTGAAAACCACTGCTCTTAATGTCACACATTACTCTTCCTTTAGTGTCTTCATGCTTTAATGTAACTAAAAATAAAACACTTTTCTATTCTTCTTTTTCTCTAAATCTGAAATCATTTTTAAACCTGTTTGCAACATATTTCAGGACAGGAATGACAAAACCACCAGCCACTCCAATCTCAGTACCCTCAGAAGAGGATCCCTGGAAGGTGTATTCAATCTCCCCAGCGCACAGGGAATGGGTGAGTATCTGACACCTGCTCAAAACTGCAGCCAGCGCGTGGTCATTAAGAACTCCTATGCACACTACTCCAATCCATGTGCCAAACCCACTTCTGCACTGCCTTTATGTCAACACTAGAGGCCCAGTGCACAAATTCGTGCACCAGTGAGCTCTCTCTGCCTAGCCTGTGGGATCGGGCAGAAACCGGCTCTCTGACATCCCCTGAGGGGTCCCGGATTGCAAGAGGGTGCAGGCCAGGCCAAGGGACCCCACCGGTGCCACGATCGGGTCTGGGGAGGGGTACGGGAGGTTGGCCAGCTGTGGAGAGACCACAGGAGGGCTCCAGGGCATGTCCAGCCCATCTCGCTCAGTCCCGATCAGCCGGACCCCAGCAGAAAGCTAACCTACCAGTTGGAGCATCTGCCCCCTGGTGGGCAATGCACATCATAGCAACCGTCAACTGGTAGTCTTAACAACTACCAGTCTGCCCCCGGTGGTCAGTGTACATCATAGTGAGTTAAGTGGCTTTAGCATATCATTAGCATATTATGCTGTGACTGGTTGAACGGCTGACCGTTGACCAGACACTTAGCATATTAGGCTATCATTATATAGGACACTTGAATGGCCAGTGAGCTGGGCTGTGATAAATAAGACACCCATCTTCCTATAAGTAGAGAGGCGCCCCAGGCACACTCCCCCTGAGAGAGGCAGGAGAAGCAATCTCACCCTTGGTGCTCACGGAAGCGAGGGATCTTGGTGAGTAAGCTCGGAATCTCAATCAGCCTCAGTCCAACGGAGTTTCATTGCAGAGGGCTAATCCCTGAGGTTTACAATGAGGATGCTGACGCAGCTCCAGCTGCGGCCTAACACACACAGGCAGTGTGTGCCTGTCAGAAATTCCTATTTACTTCCAGCCTCCTAACGGATGAGCTTTCCTGCCTTTAAATCCCCCCCAAAGTTAATTGCTTGTCTATCAAGAAGATAAACATCTTGTTTTAGGCTGCGGAGCTATTACATGAGGGAGGAAAACCAATACCCTGACAAGACATTGTGTCCAAAATTCATCCTCAGTAAGGAAGGCGAGCTCTCTCAGAGCATGAGAATGGTGCCAGAGAGCGGTAGGCAGATCAGCCCAAGGTCTTAACAACGACAGCATTCTCCATAGAGCAACACTGACATGCATACTGCACTTAGAACTTATTACGCCAATAGGCTTGATTTACCGCTACATAATGACTATAACATTTTAAAAACATATTTTTATTGATTTCAGAGAGAAAGGGAGAGAGATAAAAACAATGATGAGAGAGAATCACTGATCAGCTGCCTCCTGCACACCCCCTACTGGGGACCGAGTCTACAGCCCGGGCCTGTGTCTTGAGCGGGAATCGAACCGTGACCTTCTGGTTCACAGGTCGACGCTCAACCACTGAGCCACAAGAGCTGGGTAATATTTTTACAAAAGGAATTTCAAAATGAAGGCAACGTTCTCTTTTGTTCTATTTTATTTTTTTCATCACCATTGAAAGTGACATTCTTGGGAACAAATAATAATGCTTTAGGCAAAATGGACCTTCAACATATCGAGCCCAGTATTTTTCAAACTATAAATCTTGACCCGTTTAATGGCTGTAGATGCGAGAAGTAAAATAGACAAAATAGAAAACATCACACAGAGTAAGAGTAAACGTCACTGTAGGAAACATCTGTCAGGTCAGCACACAGGCGTGCTGTAGAGTGATGTCAGGTGAATTTCTTACCGTGAGCGACAAGCATCTGAGGACAGGATTTTCAGCAACTGATTCATGTACGGGCTCTGGGAGAGTCCCCAAGGGCACAGCTCACTAAGGACAGCGGGCATAGGACCTATTTATCTATGATCTTACCCACAGTCTATGTTATTCATATCAATGACTGCACATGCCTTGAAATGAATATGTGTATGTGTTTGTGTGTGTGTATATATACATATAATAAAAGGCTAATATGCAAACTGTCCCCTCAACCAGGAGTTCAACCAGTAGGCAGGCCAGCCAACTGCTCATGACCCCCCACTGGCCAGGCTGGCTGGACCCCACCCATGCACGAATTCATGCACCGGGCCTCTAATTCGTGCATGGGTGGGGTCTGGTCAGCCTGGCCGGGGGGAGGGGGAAGGAAGGGGAGGAGATAATCAGTTGGCCAGCCTGCCTGCTGGTCGAACTCCTGGTCAAGGGGACAAGTCACATATTAGCCTTTTATTATATAGGATATGCACTGAGTGGCCAGATGATTATGCGTTCAGAGACCACAATAATCTGGCCATTCAATATATAGGTATATATAAAGTCTAAGCTGCTGGTCGATTGTTCAACCAGTTGGTCCATCAACCAGTCGCCATGATGTGCACTGACCACTAGGAGGCAGATGCTCAATGCAGGAGCTGCCCCTGGTGGTCAGTGCACTCCCATAGTGAACGCCACTCAGCAAGCTTACTGAGCGGTGGTGGCGGCAGGTGCGGCGGGGCCAGGATGAGCAGGGCAGCGGGGTGCCTATCCCGGGCTGGGGCTCCTCCCCGCGACTACAACTTCACGCCTACTACATCTCCCAAGGGCCCAGGATTACGAGAGAGTGCAGGCCAGGCTGAGGGGCCCCTCTGGTGTACAAATCTGTGCACCGGGGCCTCCAGTCTTACAGATAAACTAAAGGCCCAGTGCATGGGATTTCTGCACTGGTGGGGGTGTGGCCTGCGGGGACTGCCCACAACAGGAGCAGCCGCTCATCCCGGTCAGGTGAGCAGTGCTGTAAACATTTATGTGAAGGTCGACGACCGTAACACTAAGTGTGTTATTCATTTATTTATTTCGGTAACGGCGGCTCGAGCATATAAATACACACGTACTTTTCAATTGATGTTCACAGTCGCCTGCTGAGACAGGGTCCTCCTGTTCTCAGAGAGAGACATGGAGGGTTAGGGAGAAGGCCTGCTTTTGGTTTCACGAAGGGGTGCAGCCATGCTGTAGGCCTGAATGGCCTGGACCCAGCACTCAGGGGCAAGAGGAGTAGCCGTGTCTGTACTCCAGGGCTCAGAGGCCGCAGGAGGCGTTACTGAAACACCTGGACAGACCCCGTGGGCAGTGAGTGCCCAGATCTCCCAGTGTCTTGTTGTGTGCCCATGAGCCGGTGGACATGTCCATTTTGTTTTTTCTTTAAAAATTTTATTTTTATTGTTGGAAGTATTACAGAGGTTCCCTTTGTCTGTCTGTCTTTTCGTTTCCCATTGACCCCCTCCACCCCACACCTGCCCCTCCCAGGCCTTTACCACTCTATTGTCTATGGCAGTGATCGGCAAACTCATCAATCCACAGAGCCAAATATCAATAGTATAACGATTGAAATTTCTTTGGAGAGCCAAAATTTTTAAACTGAAACTTCTTCTAACGCCACTTCTTCAACATAGTCTCGCCCAGGCCGTGGCACTTTGTGGAAGAGCCACATTCAAGGGGCCAAAGAGCCGCACGTGGCTCAGGAGCCTCGGTTTGCTGACCACTGGTCTATGGCCATGGGCTATGCAAATATGCATATAAGTTCCCCACTTAGTCTGTCCCCACCTGCCCAGCCCCACACTTCCCCTCCCTCTGAAATCTGTAGGTCTGTTCCATGCTTTCATGTCTCTGGATCCTTTTTTTCATCAGCTTATTTTGCTTATTAGATTCCACACATGAGTGAGATCATGTGATATTTGTCGTTCTCTGACTGGCCATTTTGTTTAGCAAAACGCTCTCCAGGTCCGTCCATGCTGTGGCAAACGCTAAGAGCTCTTTCCTCTTCACAGCTGTGTAGACGTACCACGGCTTTTTCATCCACTCCTCTCCTGTGGGCTATGAACAAAAGGTGCACATGTTCTTTCTGGTTAGTGTTTCTGGTTTCTTGGGGTATATTCCTAGAAGTGGGATCAAATGGCAGTTCCATTCTTACATTTTTGAGGAAACTCCATACTGTTCTCCACGGTGGCTGCACCAGTCTGCATTCCCACCAGCAGGGCACGAGGGTTCCCCTTTCTCTACGTCCTCGCCAGCACTTGTTGATTTGTTGAGATGTGTTCTGACAGGTGTGAGGTGATAAAATGACATTTACTCTTACTATACGGATGTTGCTTTAGTCTGCAACTCTCACATGATTAGTGACTGTGAGCATTTTTTTCCTATATGTTTTTGGCCATCTGTATGTCCACTTTGGGAAAGTGTCTGTTTAGGTCCTTTGCCCATTTCAAAATTGGATTATTTGTCTTCTTTTTGTTGAGTTGTCTGAGTTCCTTATATATTTTAGAAATTAACCTCTTATCAGATGTATCATTGGCAAATACATTATCCCATGTAGTGGGCCCTCTCTTCATTTTGGTGATGGTTTCTGTTGCTGTGCAGAAGCTTTTTATTTCGATGTAGCCCTGCTTACTTATTTTCTCCTTAGTTTCCATTGCCCTAAGAGATGTATCTGTAAACATATTGCCACAAGAGATGTCTGTGATTTTGCTGCCTTTGATTTCTTCTAAGATTTTTATGGTCTCACAATTCACATTTAAGTCTTTTATCCATTTTGAGTTTATTCTTGTGAATGGTGTAAGGTGGTGGGCTGTTTCATTTTTTTTGCATGTACCTGTCCAGTTTTCCCAACACCGTTTAGTCAAGACCTGTCTTGACCCTACTGTATACTCTCGTCTCCTTTCTCAAATATCACTTGAGTTGGGTCCATCTCCGGGGTCTCTGTTCTGCCCCATCGGTCGATATGCCTGTTCTTATGCCAGAACCGGGCTATTCTGAGTACATTAGTTTTGTAGTAAAACACTACTTACAGGGTATTGTTAGCCCTAATTTACAGTCAAGGAATGATCCAGTAGAGAGGTTTACTACAGAAGGACCATCTCTCAAAGCCGGTTTGGAGCACTGGCCTGCGGACTAAAAGGCCCCAGGTTCGATTCCGGTCAAGGGCATGTATCTTGGTTGCGGGCACATCCCCAGTGGGGGGTGTGCAGGAGGCAGCTGATCGATGTTTCTCTCTCATCGATGTTTCTGACTTTCTATCCCTCTCCCTTCCTCTCTGTAAAAAATCAATAAAATATATTTTTAAAAAAGAAAGATTATCTCAGAAGTGATGGCCAAAATAACAGACAAGGTCACCTGTTCCACCAGCACTGGGAGTCGGGTCGTGGGAATGATAGAGCATATAGTAAATGAGAAAAGTGATTCCTGGCAGATAAAGCAAGAAAAAAAACCCACCAGATTATTTTGTAGTCCTATCTAATAAAAGAGTAATATGCAAATTGACCGTACCTCTAACCAAGCCACACCCACCAGCCAGTCAGGAGCTGGGGCGGAACCAGCCAGGGAGCACGAGGTCCGTGGGACCGGGTGATCGCCAGCTGCCAAGGTTAAGGCCGGGACTGGGGGTGCAGAGTCGAGCAGGGCGATTTATTATGTGATAAATATAATGGCTGAGGCTTTAGGCCTTGGGCAGGCCGGGGGTGAGTGGTCAGTAGGACATTTCCTGAGGGCTCCCAGTATGTGTGAGGGGGTAGGTTGGGCTGAGGGATCACCCACCCCCAGTGCATGAATTTTGTGCACGGGCCCCCTGTTATTATATAATGGAAAAATCGTCTGGAAGGATGACATTTTTCCAGCATTAGCTCCACAGTCAGTGTACCTACTATATATAAGGCCCAATAGATGCTTTCATTAACAATGGACTTCAGTTTTGCAAAAGGAACAGGAATGTGGTTCAAAATGATGTTGCTGACACCAAGCCTGGCCTCTGTAACAGTTAATCCTCGCTCGGGAGGACATTTCTGTAACACAGTCGCACTCAATGTCTCAGGTACCATTCCGCAGGCATTTCATTATGTGAAAACTACATCCTGGGGATCGCAATCCAATCACTAATTAAAAACTAATTATTTCAACATTAATCTGGATAATGGCCCATAATGAACATGAAAAGAATAATGTGACATTTCAGGGGTTTGCTATCTGCCCCAAATCAGATACAAAGAATATCTTCGCTATGTCGTCTTATTTTACGTTAGATTAAAACATGGTCTAAAACATTCCCAAAGGGTTGACATATTTACAAATTATATTTCAGGTGGTCATAGAATTTAGCGAATAAATAAGAGTTTTAACACTGAGTTAATTAAGAAAAGCTAATTTTATAACATTTTTTTGGTGGGGGGAAATAATACATACTGCTTCACCATATGGTCTCACAGTCCTTTGCTAATTACCTAAAATCTCACACAGGTTTCACGGCTGCTGCTATTATTAACTGCACGGCACTGTGCTTCCCCAAAGACTCCCTCCCTTCATACGCCTTTGTTTTAACCACTGGCAGAGAACATTCATATTTTTAATAACACTTACTGCATAGCATTAAATATTCAAATACATATTAATAATTATATATACATGTACTTAAAGAAATGAGTATTTACATTTAAATTAATGCTAATTCCTTGATAAAACCTTCGGCTGGCTAACCCTTCCAGGAGTTGCATTTGAGTCAACATTTTAAAATTCCTTATTCGAGGAAAGGGGCCCAGAGCATGAGGCGTGGCCACGGGCGTTGAAGTTCTGTGATCACAGCTTCTGATGTAAAAAGCAATTAGCTCTTCTTAAAAAAAAAAAAGATCTCTTTTATATAAGCCACACATAATTTTGAATATCTGCTTTAAACCATGTTAGAATTAAATCTGAATTTTATCAAATAATAAATCTAGAATAATTGTTAACTTTTTAAAGACTAAGCGATTAGACAGCATGCAGAGGAAATGACATAAAATTAAAATGGAAGTATTTAAGTCCTAATAAGACCCTTGCTCCTGTCCTTCCCCAGATATTTTATATGTCCTACCCTTCATCAATTGGACAAACTGCCTGGCCCAGCGTAGATTCTCACTGGGCCAGGACTGTGACTGACAGATCACAGGCACCAACCAGCCAGAAGGGTCTGCACAGGGCGGGGCTGAAGCTGTTTGTGGAAATACTAGTACAAGCCCACTGCTCCCAGCTCCAACAGCTTTAAGCTTCGGTGAATATACTGATGTGCCACGTGAGTCCTGTAACAGTAGCCCTTACAAAGCCAAATACTGAACATAACAAATAACTCACTGGAATCCTTCGCGTGGGTACCTTCTAGTTAGCAACTGTAATTCTTCCCTGAGCTTTCTACTATCCTGCAAGCTAACAGGCTTTCTTCTGATTAGCACTGCACAGACCTTCCGAAAGCTAATACCAACGCCTGATTTCCCATGGTGCCTCCAGTGCTAATGGAACGTAGTAATTAAAGCTCTTTTGAAACAATCCAGTCTTGGCATCTTCCCACCCAGCCCGATTAGGAGCTGCCGGGACACTAATCACCGACGAGGTGGTAAACATCTGATGGGGCCGAGGCGGCCGTCCTCTGAATCCTTTCCCTAGAACGTGACGTCTACCCAGGGAAGAACATGGAGGGAGAATTAAGGTTTTTTCCACCTCCAAGAGCTGATTCTACCCTGAATCGTCGGTAAAGTCTTCACTCCATAGATCTCTTCCTTGTAATAGCCCCGCTTTCCTTCATAGCAAATGGCCTGGAATTCTGCCAGTGAGGTGAAAGGCCATTTTCCCATTGCCTCCCATTCATTTACCAAAAAAGGATTAAGTTATCAATAGATCATGAACCATCTTTATATTTATTTGAAAACAGGCCCCCAAACTGGTAATTCGTATTCAGAATAAACACCGTGTAACCGGAAATGCTAACTAGTAAAAAAAAAAAATCAAATCAATAGGAGGCAAAATGAGACTGAAAAAGAAAGAAAAAAATGTTAGAAATACTAGGCTACAATTTAAAGAGACTTTGGAGGGAACCAAGATGGCAGCAGAAGTAAATGCCTATACTCTCCGCCTCCCACAACCACATCACAATGACAACTAAAATACAGAACAACCATCATCCAGGACCACTGGAAAGCTGGCTGAATGCAGTCCCACAACTAGAGAGGTGAAGAAAGCACACTGAGACTGGGAGGAGACGTGGAGGCTCGGAACGGGCTGGTCTGGCACCCACGTGGGCCACTTTTTTAATTGGGAGGGAGATCATCTCTGCAGAGGCCGCCCAAAGGAGCAAGGGGTCCCAGCCCCACACCACCCCCCAGCCCAGGGTGCCAGAGCTGGGAGAAGAAGTCCCTACGGACAGTGAGAACTATGGCTGTAAAGACCAGTGGGGATTGGGGCTCAGTGACACTGAGGCTGCTGGAGATCCAGCTGCTCCTCTTAAAAGGCTGGCACAGAAACTAAACTTACAAGGTCCCGCTTCCTCTGAGCTCCAGTGCCAGGGAGAGCCTCTGGGGGACACAGGCACATCTGAGGAGGAACTGGATGGTTTGGCATTGGGGCAGGAACTCGGGGGCAGCTTTCTCCCAGACAGAGGTGCTCACAGGGATCTTCCCCAGTCACAGGGCTGACTGGCAGCCATTTTGTTTTGCTCCACCCTTGTGATTCCCTAAGACCCCACCACATCCAATTTACAACCCAACCCTAGCTGCCTGCAGTGGCTTTTGGATATGAAGGGCCTGTCCTTAATCAGACTAAAATTTCTCAAACGAGCTGTAGCTGGGTCAGAAAGCTACAAACCTGTCAATAAAAGACCCAAGACCCAGCACCAGCAGCAGCCTGCCTTGCTTCACAGCTGGGCCTCATCTGGGCACTTCCAAACCTGGTACAAAGAAGAGGAATCTGCAGATCTCTCTGTAGTTCCTGCTGGGTGGTCCCAGGCAGTGGCTGACTTTACACTTCCCTGGAGACCTAGAGCCAGTGTACCCAGTGGTCAGTGACAGATCATACCGGATTACCACTCTACACATCCACAAGCGACACACTGAGGGACAGACTCAGTGAGCACCAAAGCCCCACTGAAGCAAGTCCTGCTCCATAGGGTGTCTCCCACTATAGTCACAGCTGGTCCTCACAGTCAACTGGCCTAGAGGTCAATTCCTCCCAGTGACACCAACAGCAATCAAGTCTCAAATCAAGTCAATAAGACTGTATTCACAGCCAACAAAGGTATGTACCTAGAGCTCCCAGCTCAGGTATCTGGAGAGGCTGAGCCACTGGGCCCTGTAGGACACCCACTATATAAGGCCACTCCACTCTACCAACTCAAGGAGATTTAGCGGCTCTACCCAATACATAGAAAGAAACACAGGGAAGAAGCCAAAATGCAGACACAAGGAAACATGTCACAAATGAAAGAAATGGAAGAAAGCAAACTACTAGATATAGGCTTCAAAACCACGGTTATAAGGTTGCTCAAGAATCTTCTAGAAACCTCCAAAAAAATGGAAAGGGATCAGTCAGAAATTAAGCATACACTGACTGAAAGAAATAATAATATACAGGGATTTGAAGTAGTAGATTCTGAGAATCAGATAAATGATTTGAAATATGAGGAAGCTAAAAAGCACCCAACCAGAAAAGCAAAAAGAAAAGAGAATCCAAAAATGTGAAGATAATGTAAGGAGATTCTGGGACAACCTCAAGCACACCAACATTCACATTATGAGAGTGCCAGAGCAGAGAGCAAGATATTAAAAACCTAGTTGAAGAAATAATGACAGAAAACTTCCCCTACCTGGTGAAAGAAATGCACTTACAAGTCCAGGAAGCACAGAGTCCCCAAAAGGGGGAACCCAAAAAGGACCACACTAAGACACATCATAATTAAAATGCCAAGGGCTAAAGAGAAAAAGAATATTAAAAGCAGCAAGAGAAAAGCAGTTAGTTACCTACAAGGGAATGTCCATACGACTGTCAGCTAATCTCTCAAAAGAAACTATGCAGGCCAGGGGGGAATGGCAAGAAATTTTTAAAATGTTGAATAGCATGGATCTACAACCAAGATTACTCTACCCAGCAAAGCTATCATTTAGAATCGAAGGTTATATAAAGAGCCTCAGAGATAAGAAAAAGTTAAAGGAGTTCATCACACCAAAATGGTATGATATGACATGTTGAAGAGCAAGAAGATAAAAAATATGAACAACAAAATGGCAACAAATACATACCTATCAACAATTGAACCTAAACGTTAAAAATCTAAAAATCCTATTGGCTAATATAATTAGAAAATTACAGGTATTAGTCCTTTAGCCCTTCAGGCTGGCATTCTTTTCTTCCTCCCAAAGCTTCATACAAATACAACAGGCCACAGGAGCTCACAGCTACCATACATTTAAAATAATGTCTGAATTTTTATTTATTTTTGAGGGAAGCAGTTTTGTATGGGTCATAAGAGAAATTTGTGTTCTTTGGATATTTTAATAATGAGAACATAAAAAAAAAACAAATACAACAGAACAGGAGGATTATTATAAAACACTTGGTATTTTTTTATACCATGCATAAATTTTGTAGAGGGCCGACCCCCAGGGAAGGCACCTGAGCATTCTTTAAATCAGTGTCAGCTGAATCCAAGGTGCCAGGCAGAGCCATGTCTTGGAAACGCATCCACCAAAAAGGCTGGATGTGTTATCAGTACTCACTGACTTATTCCAGGTGTCGGGGTGGGGCGGGGTTTGAAATGTAGATTCAGCCGAGCCCCAGGAATGAGGGAATGAGTGGGGCCTGGGACCACTTAAGCTCCTTTGATTTTAAGTCTTTTCATGTGAAACCCCTATTTAGTATAAATAAACACACTACATTTGGGTTGCAATTCCCTATCTCTCCATCAGAGAACAGAGATTCCACCCAGCCCCAGCTTTATTTCTACATCTGTGTCATCTATTTTTTTCTATTATTTCTCAATCCCCAGCTCCTCTACTCAGTAACTAGACCCTACTCTTCTTTCCATGCTGGACGTGGGATGGAGAGAAAACCACCCAAACAAATTTCACCAAGTTTTTAAGATCGCTTGTGACATTTTGGAAAGATATGACAGGTGAATGCTGTTTGGGTGGAGTGTTAGCTTTGCAGCTGAAAGGCAGTGCATTGGGCGTGTCATTGCTTTTGTCTGACAAACCTTTCACGGTTCTATTACTCTGTGAAAGCAGATTACTTTTCATTTTCCATGATGAAATATAATCATGTAATTTTTTATGAAATGTGCCTGTGGGAAATGTGAAATAGGAGAGACAGACTTGATTTCATTGATTATTTTTCTAACATGGAACTTCAGGGACCAGGATAATTTGCTTTTTGGCATCCAATGGGTTAATGATCCAAGGCACAAAAGCCCTTTTTTTTTTTTTCTTTTTTCTGAAGTAAAATTGCTTTGAAGAATATGCTTTAATTGAAATCCTATTTAAGGGTAAAATTGTGTTATTGATTATGATCAGAATGCTCTAGACAGTGATGGATTCATCAATTCTGGTTTCAGTGGGGTTATAAATCTTTCAGCGGGAGCCGGAGAGCGTGAGCAAGATGAATATTTTCAAATCACAGCGGCACATTACTGACTCCATGTAACTTTCTCAATCTGTACACTGTGCGGGGCCGGGAAAGGCTTCTCAGATGCAATGTACAGAGGGAGCTTACAGCGTTGTCTGCGTCACAAATCAAACCCCGTGAAACTTGTTTCAATACAAATTTTAAAAATATGAAGCTGGAGGTTGACTGAACAGCTTATCTGAATTAAAGGAGGAATAAGATGTGATATTATCAAGCACAGCCAGATGAAATTTTATCTGCAATTATGGAATAGCAGCCTCTTGAATTCACATAACTAAGGAAGATACTATACATTAACCCCACTCTGGGTTATGAATTTGTGAAAGATTGTAAATGATTAAACCATAAAAGTTGTAAAGTCCTTATTACCTATGTAAATTAAGACATTAAGGCTTTTACAGCTTGATTCTTTGCAACTACTGAAGAGAGATATGTCTATCGATATACCCACCTAGCTACTTACCTAGCACCAAACACACTTTATTTCCTTCCCAAGGTCAACAGTTTTTCGTGATAGAATTATTTTCATTTTGTACATATTTTGATTCTTTTGTTTTTCAATCAAAGTTGAGGCACAATATTATTATCAGTTTCAGGTGTACAACATAGGGATGAGACATTTATATAGCTTCCCCAATAACTCCAGTGCCCGTTTTATTATAAAGAATATATTATTGACCACCAAAGAAGTGGTAAGGTCTGGGTTTGTTTTAAACATTATAAAACGCTAGAGCAGTTACCCACTAAAAAAATATCCCTTTTCAAGATCCCGAAAAGTCTGGTTTGTGGCTACTGCTGGCAAATGGCGACTGCGTGCAGGGTACTGTGCTAAGCGTAGGATCTACTTTGTGTGCCAACCTTCAGCGCAGATCAGCTTTAAGAGCAATATAGGCTGAGCCCTGGCTGGTGCCGCTCAGTGGTTAGAGCGCTAGCCCATGGACTGCATATTGAAGAGTTGAGGGTTCGACTCCAGTCAAGGGCATGCACCCCAGTTGCAGCCTCGATCCCAGCCCCATTTGGGGCACGTTTGGAAGGCAACCCATCAATGCGTCTCTGTCACATTGGTGTCTCTCTCTCCGTCTCTCCCTTCCACTCTCTAAAAATCACTGGATAAGATGTCCTCGAGAGTGAGGATTAAGGTAACAAACAAAGAAACAAAGAAGAATAATAGAGGCTGCTACTGAACCCCATTCTGGTCAAGAAGAGTTGATCCAGCTGGAGCCTAACACGCCTTTGAAGAGTGGGGTTTACTTCTGTCAGGTGAATTCCTGGAACACAGGGACCCTGCAGAGAGCACCGTGCCCCGCCACCAATGTTCTGAATTAGCATAAATTAGCATAGGTGAATAACTAAGTCAGTGTGCACGTCACTCAGCATCGGTGTCTCTCGCGGGCGGGGCACGCGTGCTCGCGGGGCCGTCTGCTGCCCGGAGCCTGGAAGTGGATCACAGCGGGGCGGCCGGGACAGCGCCACCCGGAATCACGGCTTAACGACGACCCGGGTCTGCCTCTCGTTTCTGCGTCCGCCTCGCAGCGCGGAGACCTCCCCAGTAACTGAGTCTCTGCTTCCTGTGATTGAATTCCGAGGGGCTGTTGGTGATTCCGATCTTTTCTATTATAGACATTAAGTTGAAATAATTCTCACAATGCTGTAACTCACTAAAATTTCTTAGGAGAAAATTGTGAAAACTCATAAAAGCGAAGGAGAAAGTATGTGTGTCTTCAGCTGTTAATTAGCATTAGTTGGTACGTGTACCCTAGAAAATAAAGAGATACGGCTGTTTCTATAAGACAATACAGTTATACCGGGCCACTGGAGGCAAAAATCCCTTTTGTTTACTTTTTTAAATGTTGGGATGCAACTATTAACCAAGACGATACTAAAGAAATTCTTAAATCTCAATGGATTGATCCAACTTTGTCCTCCTTTAAAACAGAATTTCTGGCAGATAGCACCAAGCCGTATTCAATCAAAACGTGAAATTACATTTAAGGCCCAGCCACTGTTGTTGTCGACAAGATTGCCAAAATCACTTCCATATTACACAAAATTTCCAGATCTTTTTATGACTCGAGAAACTAAAAATACAAAAATGTTCACATTTACTCCACTAAAAGGTCAACAGCATTTTCTAAGTATGTAAACTTACATTGGAAAGACACACGGGATTGGTTAGGAAAAAAATCGTATTCAGGTTTAATTATTTTCTTTCTTTTTTAAAAAAATATATTTTATTGATTTTTTACAGAGCGGAAGGGAGAGGGATAGAAAGTCAGAAACATCGATGAGAGAGAGAGACATCGATCAGCTGCCTCTTGCACGCCCCCCACTGGGGAATGGGCCCGCAGCCAAGGTACATGCCCTTGACAGGAATCGAACCTGGGACCTTTCAGTCTGCAGTCTGACGCTCTATCCACTGAGCCAAACTGGTCTCGGCTCAGGTTTAATTATTAAAAGACATTCTTTTTGTATAGAAAGATGTGCATTAAGGAAGCATTGAACATTGGTCCTAAATGAGCCAAAAGATTTGAAACGATATTCTGAAGAGGAAGTACCCATTAGCAGATGACCTTGTAGCTGAACTTGACCCCCCCCTTTACACCAGGAACATGAACTGTGATTATCCAATGCCAGCTCCGAGTGTGCGGGACAGATCCTGGGAGGGAACCGGGGCTCCCGGGTGTGCTGAGGGGTTCCATGCCCTCTGCTGTCTGCAGAAACCCCCCCTCCGCCCGCCCCCCAGCCTCTGCTTCTCCGGGATCACTTAGCACGGGGCGTGGCAGAGGGCACTCAGAGAGGTTCTGAAACCAAAGGGTGGAAACCGAGCTTCACATTAAACTCACAAGTGACCCAAGTTAGCGAGGATTTGCTAACGTTTCTACTTTCAGGAAGGAGTGGTTCCGTTTTTAAACTTCCTTTATATTAGGCAGAGTTACTGGAGAAGGGACTACAAACGTCATTGTGAGGTCATGGACGTTGACCGGGCCCCGATTTCCAAGCAAGCCCCGCTGCGGGCTCAATGACTTTCTATGGGACGCAAACGCAGGGCAGTGCGGGGCAGGCCCCGAGCGGACCCTGTGCCCGCTGAGAACCCTGTCGGGGGTCGGCCCTCACGCCTGTCGGCTGTGCTCAGTTCTTACCCAGGCTTTAGTCTCTTGTCATGTAAAAGGAGAAGGACTGCCCTAACCGGGGTGGCTCAGTGGACAGAGCGTTGGCCTGCAGACTGAAGGGTCCCGGGTTCAATTCTGGTCAAGGGCATGTATCTTGGCTGCGGCCACATCCCCAGTGGGGGGCGTGCGATGGGCAGCTGATGGATGTTTCTGACTCTCTGTCCCTCTCCCTCCCTCTCTGTGGAAAATCAGTAAAATGTATTTGTTAAGCCGCGGTCTCTGGTCACTGAGGTTGGAACCAGGCAGGAGCAAAGTCTCGGTAAGGCCCGAGCAGCGCCGTGATAACCGGGGTTGGCGTGAGCATTCACCTCAAAACCCCTGGAAGTTGCCTTCCACAAGAGGGGTCCCTGTGGCAGTTTCCTTCGCCTCTCGGTCCAGTTTCCTCATCGATAAAATAGAAGCTTGGACCCAGGAGGAGCCTGCTTTGGGGGGTGGGGGGTCTCAGCAGTGTCAAAGCCATTCCAGCCATTTTAAGTAAAAATTCAGCCAAGTGCGTCAAGTTCTGTAACTGTGTCTTTATACACAATTGAACTTCTTCACCATCTGGAATCCGAGAAGTATAATTTCTCCTTCCCCAGAGGCTGATTGGATGCATTTACTTAAAGGTTTAGCCTCAGAATTCCATATCACAAATATGGCACACCTGGGTTGTATAGGTGCCATAAGGGGTGTATCTTTAATATCCACTAATAGCCATTAAAGACCCATTCAGAATCCATCCACATAAAGTATAAATTTAATCTGACAAACATTGATAGTTAACACTATTGAAAATAAATTAAATAGGATCAGTATTGAAAGTTAATACATAGGATTGTACCTACCAAATCCTTTGAATCTCAGCTTCAGATATGTTTTCCTGAGAGATGACTATACAATATATTTTATTATACTTATTACATTATATATTATTATGGAAAAGTTAACCTCATTATTTGTATTAGATTTGTCTAGACTATTTCATTAGGCAAGTGTCTTATGTTTTCATTATGTTATTAGACAGAGGCGATGTTGGTCTTGGATGTTTGCCTCTCCCGGTAGTTTCTACATCTGTCTTGTCTCCCTAGTTCTCTTTTTATTGCAGTCATACAAAATCAATTCTTTTTTTAAAAAAATATATTTTATTGATTTTTTTTACAGAGAGGAAGGGAGGGGGATAGAGAGTTAGAAACATCAATAAGAGAGAAACATCAATCAGCCACCTCCTGCACACTCCCCACGGGGTATGTGCCTGCAACCAAGGTTCATGCTCTTGACCGGAATCGAACTTGGGACCCTTGAGTCCGCAGGCCGATGCTCTGTCCACTGAGCGAAACTGGTTAGGGCCACAATCAATTCTTAAAGCAGCCACAGAGTTTCTATTGCCGTGTCTTACTGGGAAAGCTGGCCTATAGCAGGGGCATAGACAACCATTTCTCTATCTAAAAGTGATGGTTGGCAGTTGCAATTTAATTGTGACATTAAATTTATGGACTACTTAACACATCTGACTTGCAGCCTTCCAAGGCCTAGATGGAACGTCCTTCCCTGGGGTCCGGGGTCTCACTGAGGTCTGACACAGATAACTCCGCCCCAAAGCTCTCATTTCCCCCAGCACACGGTGCCCAGGAGACCCCGCTCCCAGCCACAGTGGGGGCACTAGCTTTCCAGCTTTGCAGCATATACAGTCCATCCCATTCTGCCACGGACTCAGAGGCGGCCGGAGGTGAGGATGGGAGTAATGCCCTGTGCATGCCTGTCCCTGATGTGTCTCTAGCTCCTCCCAGAGCAGGGCTGGCGGGGATGGGGGAGAGGGGGAGTAAGGTCCGGTGCATGCCGGGATCTAATGTGTCTCTAGCCCCTCACAGAGCATGACTGGAAGCGGGGAGGGGAGTAATGCCCTGTGCATGCCTGTCCCTGATGTGTCTCTAGCCCCTCACAGAGCAGGGCTGGGGGGCTGGGGAAGGGGCGGGGGAGTAAGGCCCGGCGGATGCCCGGATCTGATGTGTCTCTAGCCCCTCACACTCATTCGAAGCAGAGACAAAAGCCCAGAGAAGCAGTTAAGCGTGAGGCTGGAAGACTCAGATGCATTTGCGGAGTTTTTCTGTTGCAAAGGCTGCGGCTGGGGAAGGGAGCAGAAGTGGGGGGGAGTAGGGGGGGACGGGGGGGGGGTCTTAGGCTAAAGAGGAAGGAATGAGGGACCAGAGGCCTTGACACACGCGCCTTGCAGCGGCCGCCCCGGGAGCAGAGGGATCCCACCTCCAGCTGGTCCAGAACCAGCGTCCGCCCTGCACCTCTCGCCTGCCAGCAAGAGGGCCAGTGCTTCCATCTGTCCTGCCAGCCGACCCGGAGCCAAACGCCTGTGTGTCAGGCCTGCTCAGCACCCCGCCTGGTGCCAACCACCTCAGTGCGCACAGCACCCTGTGACCCCCCGTTCCACAGCACAGGAGGGTGCGGCCGGGAGGCTGAATGCCGGCCAAGGCCATGGTGTCTCTCTCTCTCTCTCTCTCTCACACACACACACACACACACACGCACACGCACACGCCAGGGAGGATGCCAGCAGCGGGACTGGAGACCCCCCCAGGGAGAGTGCGGTAACACTGTTAGTGCTGTCTCACACAGGCTCAGATAAAAGTGCCGTGATCGGATCACCTCCCCCGCCCCCCGGTTTCCTGTGGGGGGGGGGGCAGGGAAGTGTGTCCCCCGGGAAAAGAGAAGGTAAGGGGAGTGACAAACAAGGATGGTGGGCATTACGGAAAGAGAAGACAGGACTTAAAAAGACAAACCCCTCTGACAAAAGCCCGCACGCAGCCCCAGTCCCCCGAGCTGAAGCCGAGAGGCTGGAGCGCGGGTGGAAAGGGGGGGACAGATCCAGAGGCTCCAGGATGGTGCGGGCCAGTGGCCTTGTTCCCCTCACTTCCCTCGGCCATTCCTAACCCAGGGCTCAGGTGTCTCCTGGGAAAGGGGAAGAAGGTGGCTTTTGTTTCTATGACAATGGGACACCTCCTTTTCACACTGCAACCGGAACGAGGTGCGCTCCCAAGGCCTGGACTATCACCCCGCAAATACATCCTCAGCCCGTCACCCGGGACTCCGGGCTGTCCGCAGACTCAGGGAGAGGACTGCAGTGGCATCGACAAAGGAATTGTAACTTTGGGAAAATAGATGGGAGCGTGTGACATCATTTTTTATTTGCATCTTTTTATCTTTTATTTCTTTTTCTTTTTTTACTGTTTAAAGTATTACAAATAGTAGTACATATGTTTCCTTTTTCCCCCCATTGTCCTCCCCCTGGCCTCCCCTACCCCCAGCACATTGCCCCCCCCCCAGTGTCTTGCCCCCACCCCCCCACCCCCAGCTTTTCCACTTTAGATTGACAGTCTGTTAATGCTTTTTTGCCTCTGTATCTATTTCCCCCCATTTCTTTTCTTTAAAAAATCTTGCCTCTGCAGACTAGAAATAAACATAAAACAAAAAAATGTTTGAGTCTCAGTTTCATTGTCCAACAGTTTTAAGTCCCAGTTTCAATGTCAAATCGTTCCTTATGTGCACATGTCAGCAATGGTGTCTGGATGGTGGACAAAGGGTGGCGATGCAGGTCCCACCCTCTCTGGTTTGGTCCCGGGCCGCCTGCAGCGACGCACAGCTGCCGACTGCCAGCAGTGACATCGTTTTTAAAAACGCCACGGATGTCTACACAAATGCCCTTGCCATTCCTTCTAAGAAACACGCCACAGGGCCACATCTCCCGTCCGTCCCGTCCCCCCCCCCCCCCCCCCCCCCCCCCCCCGGCGCTTACAGAGACCGGCGCTGGCGGACGGACTGCTCTGGAGCTGAGGACTCGGGACTGAGCAGACACCGTAGGTGAATGAGGACTATTTTCACGCCACAGTTAAATTTGTTTTTTTTCCCCCACAAAAGTTTTGTAACCAACTCCAATTTCAAAAATTATGCCTGGGTTTACAAATGAAAAACTCGTTTTTTAAGCTAAGTTGGTGGTTATGTTAACAGTATGCCCGGCCGGCGTTGCTCAGGGGCTGAGCATTGACCCCCGAACCAGGAGGTCACGGTTCGATTCCCGGTCGGGGCCCAGGCCCGGGGTGCGGGCTCCATCCCCAGTGTGGAGCGTGCGGGAGTCAGCCGATCCATGATTCCCTCTCATCGCTGATGATTCTATTTGCCTCTTCTCCCTTCCTCTCTGAAACCCATAAAAAATGTTTGTTAAAAATCATCTCCGTCCATCGGGAAAACATTCAGGCAGGGAGGTTTCCTGGGACGGCGGCAGGCCTGGTCCCTGTGACCTGCGTATGGAAGCACTGAGATAGCAGAGCAATCGGAGTTTCCGGGCGGCCAAATCAACTCACCTTTGTCCCCACCATTAAGAAACACTGAGTTTACGAGTGGGACACAGATGACATATTAAAATGAGGTTACAAAGTACTCACAATTACGAATTTGTATCAACCTGCATTAATGAGAATGAGCACATCAGGTTACTGCTAAACGCTATCTAATTGCTTACAAATTAATCAGCGACAATAAAGGAAGTTAGCATAAAAGACACGCCAGGTGGCAACTACTGGGAACGGCGGGGCCTGCCCCCCGTGCTCTGTGCTCCGGAAGAGAGCTGGCCCGACAGGGAAACGGGGTGCTTCCGGGCAGAGACCACACCGCCGTGCGAGGCAGACCCCCCGGGACCTTCTGCGTCCCTCCCACCAGTTCTCTCTCTCGCCAGGCCGGAACTGCTGCCGTTTAAGATGGGTGCGTTCCCAAGTACAGAGCCCACACGGAGAGCACATAACTTCTGCCGGCTAGTTAGCATCGTTTAGTTTAGCTTCCGAAACACATTTGCCATCTGCAGGTGAAGGTAAAGGAATGGTGAGGACATCTTTGAAAGACTAACTTTTTGTCACTGAAAGTATCTCGAACTTAGGAGCTGCACGTAGGAAGTGCACGGGCAGGACAGAGTTTGAAACAATCCACTGCAAGCATAGACGGTGCGGGCGCCTGGCTGGCCTCCGGCCGGCCCTTCGCTGCGTGTCCCTCAGGCGGCAGCCTCAGCGGGACCTGAAGATGCTGAGGAGCGATGTCGTGTCGGGGGCCACAGGGCTGGGGAACGGGGCGCCAGGCCTGGAATTCCTTAGACTGTCTCCAGTACTTTCCGCAGGACAGAGGCGCGCGCCGGCACAGCCTCCCCGAGGGCAGCACACTCGGCTTCAGAAGCGCGCCTGCCGCTTACACGGTGACACCGAACAGCCAGGAACCAAACTCACCCTCCCGGGCCCCAAACCCACAGGCGTCCGCGGCGGCGTGGCTGACACACTAGCACCGTGGTCGGCAAATTGCAGCTCGCGAGCCACGTGCGGCTCTTTGGCCCCTGGAGTGTGGCTCTTCCACAAAACACCACGGCCTGGGCGAGTCTATGCTGAAGAAGCGGCGTTAGAAGAAGTTTAAGTTTAAAAAACGGGGCTCTCCAAAGACATTTCAATCGCTGTGCTGTGGATATTTGGCTCTGTGGACTGCTGAGTTTGCCGACCACTGCCCTAAGCTAAGGAGTGATGGCGTGGATGGGCTACAGCAGCGGTCGGCAAACTCATTCGTCCACAGAGCCAAATACCAACAGCACAACGATTGACATGTCTTTGGAGAGCCACATTTTTAAAACTTAAATTTCTTCTGGCGCCGCTTCTTCAGCACAGACTCGCCCGGGCCGGGGCGTTCTGTGGGAGAGCCGTGCCCAGGCCGGGATGCGTGTGCAAGGCTCCACGGAGCTCTGTGCCGACCCGGCCGCCCGGCGAGGCGCCGAATCCAGGAGACGTGGTCACAGCCGCCGCCCGCAGCCACCGCTCCCCCCCCCCCCGCTCCGAGAGGGAAACCCTTTGTGACAAGAGCCGGAAAGCGAGTTTCACCCTCACAGGCAGCCTGCCCGTCCCCGCCGCCGGCCACCCAGCTCTTCCGCGGCGTTCGGACCCTGCACTGCCGGGCCTCAGACATGTCTGCGATACTTTAAACAAGAAAAATAAATCCGTTAATTTAAAAAATAATACATAAATAAAAATCAGGCGCTCTTTCTTCTCTCTGTGGACCCTAAGCAGCCAGAGTCAGTACAACTGTCACCTCTGGTCAGGCCGCAGCCCGCGGGCACGCAGCAGCCCTGCCACGGGAAGGCGGCCCCACACAGCCCGTCCAGGCGGCCCCACTGTGTGCACTCAGGGGACAGGCCTTGGGCGGGGCCATCGGAGAGGGAAGCCCCCACCCCCGCTCCACCACACAGGACAGCACCGAGGGCCTGCCTGGGAAGGAAGCCCTACATCCGCCCGAGCTTCCGGCTCCCGTGAGTGGCTTTTGTGGAAGAGCAACGGGAAGAGTTATTTTCTAAGGTTATTAAAGCGAAGGCGAGAAATAAGTGATCAAATATGTCATCTTTATATTACTTTCCTGCAGCGATTAATGAAATCACAGGGTCTCTGAAGCAAACTGCCAAACCATAATATTTTGCAGTGAAAATGTGTTTCAGCTCATTTCACACTTTCTGATGGACACGAGTGTGACTCCGTGAGCAAACTGAGATCTGGCCATGGAGTTCTATCGTGAGCAGGTGACGTCAGCATCGCCCCGCCACGCCAAAAACACCGCTCTGAGGGTCGGGCCTAAACGGGCATTCGGACATCCCTGGAGGGGTCCCAGATTGGAGAGGGTGCAGGCTGGGCTGAGGGACAACCCCCACACCCCAGTGCATGAATTTCGTGCACCAGGCCGAGAGAGAGAGAGAGAGAGAGAGAGAGAGAGAGAGAGAGAGAGAGAGAGAGAGAGAGAAGAGAGTGTGTGTGTGTGTATTTCCCTTAAAGAAAACACTAGCGGTGGGGACTAAGGCCCAGCAGCCAAAATGTTCAGTGACCACTGTTAGAAAGAATGCAATTCTTAGCAGCCAAGAGCAGGGTTGTAGCAAGTAGCTGAGAATCATATACTTAATTTGGCCTTATGATTTGCTTTTTATGCATACTGAACACAGTCATTGCTCATCCATGTATTTTCCCCTTTGTCCTGATTTTCGAAGGCAATTCTCAAGATGTTGACAAATCAGTTGGTAAACACTGAAGGGTGGTGACTAAGCGGACCCACCATGAAGGGCCTGAGACCGGCCGGGCGTCTCGCGTGCCCCTGTCTGCAGAGCGCAGGCAGGGCCCAGCGAGGGAGGGGCAGTCAGTATTGAAGAGAGAGAAGAGAAAGAGTTAACAAGTCATGTGCAACTTAAACCACAAACTTCACAGCAACACAAAAATGGAAGGAGCTTCTAATAGAGCGTGTTAAAATGTAGGTTAAAAATTATGTAAATAAGGAGGAAGCAGACGCAAGACCATAAGGGAAGAGGAGGGAAGCACAGAACCGTGACCCCTGCCGCTCGGCCACCCTCAGTCACACTCGGTCCTCCCGCTGAGCTGTGCCCAGTGAAGGCATAGCAGAGCTGCCACCGGGCAGCGCAGGGTCATAATGGTTAGCCCCGGAGGCCAGCCACTGCCTGAGTCCCGGTTTCCTGGGGACAGCATGCTGGGACCGGGAGGCAGTGACTGCCTCTCCAAAGGAACTATTAGGACAGCACGCCCCAGGGCTGCGGGATTAGCCAAGCTAATCCATCCCAGTGCTAATTGCACAGCCCTGGAACACAGAGAGAGCTCACCGCATGTCTAATGCCATGACATTTATCATCAGCATTCTGAATAAAATGCCGCTCAGCTTGCCCAGGCGGTATTGGTTTTATAGATTCACTGTCTCTGGAGACCTGGTCATAGATTCACTGTCCATGACACCTGGTTTCACAGATTCACTCTCCATGGAGACCTGGTCACAGATTCACTGTCCATGGAGGCCTGGTCATAGATTCACTGTCCGTGGAGACCTGGTTTCACAGATTCACTGTCCATGGAGACCTGGTCACAGATTTACTGTCCATGGAGACCTGGTCATAGATTCACTGTTCATGGAGACCTGGTCATAGATTCACTGTCCATGGAGGCCTGGTCACAGATTCACTGTCCATGGAGACCTGGTCACAGATTCACTGTCCATGGAGACCTGGTCATAGATTCACTGTCCATGACACCTGGTTTCACAGATTCACTCTCCATGGAGACCTGGTCACAGATTCACTGTCCATGGAGGCCTGGTCATAGATTCACTGTCCGTGGAGACCTGGTTTCACAGATTCACTGTCCATGGAGACCTGGTCATAGATTCACTGTCCATGGAGACCTGGTCATAGATTCACTGTTCATGGAGACCTGGTCATAGATTCACTGTCCATGGAGGCCTGGTCATAGATTCACTGTCCATGGAGACCTGGTCACAGATTCACTGTCCATGGAGACCTGGTTTCACAGATTCACTGTCCATGGAGACCTGGTCATAGATTCACTGTCCATGGAGACCTGGTCATAGATTCACTGTCCATGGAGACCTGGTCATAGATTCACTGTCCATGGAGACCTGGTCATAGATTCACTGTCCATGGAGACCTGGTTTCACAGATTCACTGTCCATGGAGACCTGGTACAGACTCACTGTCCATGGAGACCTGGTTTCACAGATTCACTGTCCATGGACACCTGGGTTCACAGATGCACTGTCTATGGAGACCTGGTTTCACAGATTCACTGTCCATGGAGACCTGGTCACAGATTCACTGTCCATGGAGACCTGGTCACAGATTCACTGTCCATGGAGACCTGGTTTCACAGATTCACTGTCCATGGAGACTTGGTCATAGATTCACTGTCCATGGACACCTGGTTTCACAGATTCACTGTCCATGGAGACCTGGTCATAGATTCACTGTCCATGGAGACCTGGTCATAGATTCACTGTCCATGGAGACCTGGTCATAGATTCACTGTCCATGGAGACCTGGTTTCACAGATTCACTGTCCATGGAGACCTGGTCATAGACTCACTGTCCATGGAGACCTGGTTTCACAGATTCACTGTCCATGGAGACCTGGTCATAGATTCACTGTCCATGGAGACCTGGTCATAGATTCACTGTCCATGGAGACCTGGTCATAGATTCACTGTCCATGGAGACCTGGTTTCACAGATTCACTGTCCATGGAGACCTGGTCATAGACTCACTGTCCATGGAGACCTGGTTTCACAGATTCACTGTCCATGGAGACCTGGTCACAGACTCACTGTCCATGGAGACCTGGTTTCACAGATTCACTGTCCATGGAGACCTGGTACAGACTCACTGTCCATGGAGACCTGGTTTCACAGATTCACTGTCCATGGATACCTGGGTTCACAGATTCACTGTCTATGGAGACCTGGTTTCACAGATTCACTGTCCATGGAGACCTGGTCACAGATTCACTGTCCATGGAGACCTGGTCACAGATTCACTGTCCATGGAGACCTGGTTTCACAGATTCACTGTCCATGGAGACTTGGTCATAGATTCACTGTCCATGGACACCTGGTTTCACAGATTCACTGTCCATGGAGACCTAGTTTCACAGATTCACAGTCCATGGAGGCCTGGTCATAGATTCACTGTCCATGGACACCTGGTTTCACAGATTCACTGTCCATGGAGACCTGGTTTCACAGATTCATAGTCCATGGAGACCTGGTCATAGATTCACTGTCCATGGACACCTGGTTTCACAGATTCACTGTCCATGGAGACCTGGTTTCACAGATTCACAGTCCATGGAGACCTGGTCATAGATTCACTGTCCATGGAGACCTGGTTTCAGAGATTCACTGTCCATGGAGACCGGGTCACAGATTTACTGTCCATGGAGACCCGGTTTCACAGTTTCACTATCCATGGTGACCTGTGTTCTGAACAGGTAGCTGGAGCCCAGAGGATGGCTCCCAGGGAGACAGGAAAACAACTGTGTGAACCTGTGGCGGTGGCTCAGGTGACAGGCCCAGAGCAGGGGTACATACCGTCCCTTGAAGCCAGAGGAAGATTGACGGGCCACTGGAGGATGGGGTGGGTAACAGTCGCTGTGACTCGGGTACTGGGACAGGAGGAGGTGTCTGAGAGCACCCAGGGAGGAGAAGGTTCTGGAAAGTCACACAGGCAGACCGCCTGCAGGCGTGAGGAACCTGAGGCCTGGGGAGCACACAGGAAGTGGCTGTGGCTGGAAGGTAATTGACGTGACGCTGGGAAAGTGTGACAGGAACCACCCGGTGATACTTTGTTGGGGTCTATTTTTGAAGGCCTCACTGGCAAGGCATGATGTTTCGGATTCACCAGAGGAGCACAGCAGAGTCGTCCGCCAGTCATGACAGCCTTCATGCCTGAGACGCTGGAATCATTACACAGAGCAGGCAGGCGGGCGGAGGGGTGGGGAGACTGGAGCCTGAGACACAGAAGCTGGGGACCACCTCAGCTAACGAGCATCACAGATGGTAGCAAGACGAGGCCAGGGGGCTGGAGGGAGAAAGCCGGCCCGGAACCCCGTGGAGGCACAGTGAAGAGAAATGGAGACGGACAATGGAAGAGAACGGGGTTTGATCTTACGTGGCAGGACCCTGGTAAAGTTCATTCAGGGGGTAATGGAGGGAGGGCATACTGGGGTGGCAGAGAAAGAAGTTTATTCGTAACTACATGGAGTCTGAGGTAGATCTGGATCTGGGCGTGATGTTCAACAGAAAGATGGGGATGAGGCCCGAGAGCTCCGAACGGACTGGGCAGCAATGCACACACATGGCTCCCCTCCCCCCGGTGAAACCACGTTCTCCGAAAGGACTGGGCAGCAATGCACACACATGGCTCCCCTCCCCCCGGTGAAACCATGTTGGGGAGCAGCACGGTGACAGGAGGCCCTCACTGCGCTGGCCGCAGCAGCAAAGAGCCACACACCTGCAACGGGAACGGAGCAGGGCCTGTGAGGTGGCCGGCAAGCTGTCCTGGTGGACAGACGGAAACGCCTCACTAAATCAGAGACATGCGCCCGGCTGGGAAGAGTAATTTATTTAGTTCAAGTTGTCAATTCTCTAAGCAATCTGTAGACTTAATGCAATTCTAATTTAGAAACGGCAACAGACTCTCGGGGAGCTTCGGGAAGTGATTCCAGAGTCTTCGGGAATGTGTACCAGAGAGTAACTACCTTTAAAAGGAGAGTGACGGGAGGAGGTGCTCCCGAGCAGGTCCTGAAGTTGTTATGGAAGCACCATAGCATGTACCAACTCACACACAAATAGCTGAGGAGACGGAAATCCAGAAACAGACACGAGGACGGGTGACTGTCTAGATGATAAAAACCTGGGGTTTCAAACCGGCAGGGGAAAGGTCATAAGAAAACACACATCAGGTTTTTCTTCCAGGATGGGCCGGAGGCTGGAGGGGTGGGGGGTCCCGGAGGAAACCCCAGCCTCCGGCAGGGGCTCAGAAAGGACCGGGAGGCATGGCTTGTCTGCGATGGCGGGACGGCTCCGGGGACAGATGTGTTGAGCTTTGATACCCGACTTGCTGCAGGCCAAGGACGGGCGGGGGTGAATGAATAAACGGCGCGTCAGAGCGCAGGCCGCCGACTGCAGACTCCTGCTGTTCGCGCTGAGAAACGGCGTCATTAATCAGACGGGGGCCGTGGGAACGTCTGCTGGGATCTGACAGCTCAATAACACAAGGTCCGAAGAAGCCCTGAGAGCCGAGGCCGGGGACAGGCAGCCCAGGTGATGGGCAGCTGAGCGATGAGCAGCCGGGTGATGGGCAGCCGGGCGATGGGCAGCCGGGCGATGGGCAGCCGGGCGATGGGCAGCCGGGTGATGGGCAGCCGGGCGATGGGCAGCCGGGCGATGGGCAGCTGGGCGATGGGCAGCCGGGCGATGGGCAGCCGGGCGATGGGCAGCCGGGCGATGGGCAGCTGGTGATGGGCAGCCGGGCGATGGGCAGCCGGGCGATGGGCAGCTGGTGATGGGCAGCCGGGCGATGGGCAGCCGGGCGATGGGCAGCTGGGCGATGGGCAGCTGGGTGATGGGCAGCTGGGCGATGGGCAGCCGGGTGATGGGCAGCTGGGCGATGGGAAGACAAGGTGATGGGAAGACGGGGTGATGGGCGGCCAGGTGATGGGAAGATGGGGTGATGGGCAGCCGGGCGATGGGCAGCCGGGCGATGGGCAGCTGGGTGATGGGCAGCTGGGCGATGGGCAGCCGGGTGATGGGCAGCTGGGCGATGGGAAGACAAGGTGATGGGAAGACGGGGTGATGGGCGGCCAGGTGATGGGAAGATGGGGTGATGGGCAGCTGGGTGATGGGCAGCCGGGCGATGGGCAGCTGGGTGATGGGCAGCTGGGCGATGGGCAGCTGGGCGATGGGAAGACAAGGTGATGGGAAGACGGGGTGATGGGCGGCCAGGTGATGGGAAGATGGGGTGATGGGCAGCTGGGTGATGGGCAGCCAGGTGACCTCTCCAGGCCTGAGGAGCACTGGACTCAAGGCAAATGGTTGGCCATGAAGGGAAGGCAGTGACATGGCCAATATATTTTAAGATTCGACTCCGGTAAGAAGTCAGGGCAACCAGGTTGTGAGTGCTCATGGAGTCCCGCTCTGCACCGTGTCTCATGCCCAACGCGCAGATGGTGAAAGATGCAGGGGACATGGGGGGGTGCTGCAGTGCATGCTGGGAGACAACTGCGGGGAGGCGCCTCTGGAGCCCAGCCTCGCTTTCCAGTAGACACCGCTCAAAATGTAAGGGCCAAATTCAACAGAGGGAGTTACGAAATGAAGGCGAAATACAGGAAATGTCTTCTCCAGACTCTGAACGTCACTTTTTAAAGGAAGGGCCACTGGAAAGAGCACTCTAGGTCAGTGGTCGGCAAACTCATTAGCCAACAGAGCCAAGTTTCAACAGGACAACGATTGAAATTTCTTTTGAGAGCCACATTTTTTACATTTAAACGTCTCCTAACGCCACTTCTTTAAACTAGACTCGCCCAGGCCATGGTATTTTGTGGAAGAGCCACGTCAAGGGGTCAAAGAGCCGCATGTGACTCGAGAGCCGCAGTTTGCTGACCATGGCTCTAGATAATCTAATAGGCACAAGAAGGAAAACAGCCCCAAGGAGCAGGTCTCGGTCAGCCCTGCTAACCCAGCACCTGTCCTGTCACAGGAGGGAGTGTACCCTAGCCATGATTGGCTCCCCGGTCAGGGGCTAACTGTCCATCACTTCGCTGTGTGTTCTGGCTGATTCTAAGCATGTTGTTTCTGGCATCAAATAAACTCATAAAAATCATGTCTCTTGGAGGCTTATGGACATGGAAAGACTAGAACTCACCCTAAAATGGAACAGTTCTACCCTAACCGGTTTGGCACTGTGGAGACCATCGGCCTGCGGACTGAAGGGTCCCAAGTTCAGTTCCAGTCAAGGGCATATACCTTGGTTGCGGGCACATCCCCAGGGGGTGTGCAGGAGGTAGCTGATGGATGTTTTGCTCTCATCAATGTTTCTAACTCTCTATCCTTCTCCCTTCCTCTCTGTAAAAAAAATAAAAATAAAATAAATAAAATGGAACAGTTCCACCAACAGGCAGCCTTCTGAGAGAGTAATTGAATTTCTTTTTGTATTGGAACAATGGCTTCTCTTGGGAAGGCAGGGAATGGAGGAAACAAAGAGAGAATTTTGGCACTAATATTTTTTTTCAAAAGTGTTTCTTTGAAAATTTTCTGTTAAAACAAGCAAAAAGAGAGAGAGAGAGAGAGAGAGAGAGAGAGAGAGAGAGAGAGAGAGAGAGAAGTTCTGATAAACTAGCACTTCCTCGAGTATTAAAACCGCCTAAGTGGATAAATATTTAAGATGAAGCTGTTCATTAATGTGAGCTTTACCCACGACAGTGCTCGGTGCAGCTGCTGTGCCATTGCACGTTACACGGTCCCGTTAGCATGTTTGTTCAATTCTCTGGCTTCGCCCTCATCATTGCGTGAAGACGTTCCAATCGATTCTGAAGTAACAGGCTGTCTCCGCGTGCGATCCGCAGGCTGCGTTCTGCTGATGTACTGGGAACGCTACCAAAGGCCGATTGTCTTCCTTGCAGGATGCCAACCAGATCCTCTGATTTTCCAGTGGTTTTCGCCCTTGAGATGTGAAACTCAGCTCCTCAGCCAAGAAGGGGGAGGCAGTATGAACTGTAAGCATGAAAGCTTAAGTTGCATTTAAAAGTGTTTTAGGTCCCCATAGATTTCCATATCATTCAGACGTTATGTATGCTGTTCAGGATTACTAAGTGTTTCTTACAGGTGGGAGTTTTATCCCCATGGGAGTTCCTATCAGTGGATAACCCTGAAAAAGTATATGTGTGTGACTACCTTCAAAAGCTGTCTGTGTAGAGGTGGAACTGTTGGAAAAACAGGCTGAGTGGAGGAGTCAGAGGCTTGGATTCGATGACCAATTCTCTTGCTTCCTTATGGACAAAATGGGCTGGTGAGAAGGCGTGATTCAGGGATGGGGGCATGGGGGTACAGGGCATGGCGAACGGAGCTGAGTACTTATTTTAAATTCTGATCAATGTTAACACGGGAAATCATTTGACACGAAAGGAGAATAAAGTGGCTATGATTCAAAAACACATCACAGCAGGATAACCTCCCCTTAAATATATCTATTAACGGGAACAAGCAGATCTGTGAAAAATAGAAGTAAGGGAATAAGTATTCCTCCTACCAGTGTGCCATTAAATAGAACTTCTTGGGATGTTAAAATAACTTATAAATGTAATTTTAGCATAACATTATTTTTTCCACCCTCACCAGAAGACATGTCTATTGATTTTCAAACGAGAGAGAGAGAGGAGGGGAATGGGGAGAGAGGGAGGGAGACATCGATGTGAGAGAGAAACATCTATTAGTTGCCTCCTATAAGTGCCCTGACCAGGGATCAAGCCCAAAACCTTTTGGTCTATGGGAGGATGCTCCAACCAATTGAGCCAACGGAGCCACCTGGCCAGGGCGGACATAATGTTCTTTATGAACATGTTTATAATCCTATATAATAAAAGAGGAACATGCAAATTTGACCGTACCTTGGCTCCTGATTGGCTATGCTACCAGCCAATCAGGAGAGGGGGCGGGGCGAAGTGGCATGGAGTGCCAGGCCCCGGGGTGGAGATGAAACGGGGGTGGCAATGAGCACCCAGCCCCTGAGCGCTGTGAGGGGAAGCGGCGGCAGCAGCAGCAGCGGTGGTGGCGGCAGCAGGGAGCGTCTGGCCCCCGGGCGCTGTAAGTGGCAGTGAGCGCCCAGCCCCGGGGGGCCAGGTGGTGGTAGGCAGCCAGGGTTGAGCTGAGCAGGGCAATGGCTGGGTGCCTAAGGCCTAAAGCCACTGGTGAGTGAGCCATCAGTTGGACATCCCCTGAGGGCTCCCAGTATGTGAGAGGGGGCAGGTTGGGTTGAGGGACCACCCACCCCCAGTGCATGAATGTTCATGCACCGGGCCTCTACTACAAAATAAAGAAGGTTGGCAATTCACACCATGTTGGTAAGTCAGCAAGTCCTGCCACTCTCCTGCCCTGTCCAGATGAGCCCCACTGCGGCCGCACTGCCCCTCTGATCATTTGCACTCTCATCTCTAACATGGGGGCGTTGGCTGCTGTGATCACTGAGTGGCGGGGACCTGAGCTACGAGGGCCAATAACCTTGGTGGCCCAAGCGGTCACGGACACTGTCTCTGCTGTCTTTGCTGCAGTAGCCGCGACCCTCTGAGTTTTCCGTGGTTTTCACCCCGGAGATGGAAAGCTCGAGTGGTGGTGGGCAGCAACGAGGGAGCGAGCTCTCCGGTGTCTCTTCTCCTAAGGGCACTAATCCCCCAAGGAGGGCCCCATCCTCATGACCGCCACCAAATTTACCTCCCTCCCCAAGGCCCACCTGCATGCAGGGCTTCGATATATGAGTTTGGGAAGGAGGGTGGGGTACACCACAGCAGCACGCGACGGTGGATGCGGACAGAAAGAGGGCCCTCAACGCCGGTGGCCCGCGGAACGGGTGCACGATCCTGGTTCACAGCTACTTTCCCTCCGGGCAATGGGTTAAATTAGGGTAAAGGAAAGCAAGACACAAGGCTGAGTAGAAAGCCATATTCTTGAAAACATCTTGGGAACAACGGACAAACATTTAAAGAGTTTTTTCTTGATAAACAGTTTCCTTATATTTTTTCTGCCTGAGAAAGAGATGAGTTAAAGCCAGACAAACTTAATGTTCATGGAATGGCACGTCTCTTAATGTGGTCATCATATTGCAAAGGCCATATGTACACATGTAACTTTCGTATTACATACACATGGCAGAAAAGTAATCGCACGGGGGCTCTGAACAATCTATATAAAATACAAAAACTAACCTTCTGAGGAACTAACAATTTGTTACTGAGGACATGTACGTAAACGCTCCCACTGGCGATATTTTTTTATGCAGGTCAAAGCTGGCCGCAATCTCTAATTATCATACCAGTGGGATGGCTTAACGAGGGTGTTGCCTGCCCAGAAATGCAATTTGATTCTCAGCAGGACTGCAGGAATGTCAATTTACAACCTGCTTCAACAAGAAAGGAGGGATGTTAAGGTATTATTAACTGACACAATGGAGCGCGCATCACTCGTAGGTGAGTCAGGGCCACAGAAAAGGCACTTCCACTAATACCACACTATTACCTGGAGCTGGACCCCGAGAACAGAAATCAGGGTGACGACTCCCACAGTGAGGCCCTGACACAGCGGGGTGCTGGGATGGCTATCATTACTCTGCTCGAACCAGGGAAATACTGCCCTTAACCAAGCAGCCTGCCTGGGAAACCACGGCACAGGTGAACCCTGCGTTACAAATGGCATTGCGTGTACATGGACAGCTCCCGGAGGCACGTCCTGACTGGAAGAAGCCAGCCACAGAGGACAACACACTGCATGACTCCGTTTCCATGAAGGTCAGGGTCATTTGCTGACAGATGTCAGATGGTGGGTACTGACCCTGGGGGAAGAGAGTGGGGAGCCTCATGACTGTGAGGTTCTGCGCCTTAATCCGGCAGAGAGAACATGCATGTAGACACATGAAAAATGATGTGATTTTGCACGTGGTTGGTGCATTTCACTGTGTGTATGACACACGGCAATTAAAGTAAAACTGGCCAAGACCGGTTTGGCTCAGTGGATAGAGCGTCAGACTGCGGACTGAAGGGTCCCGGGTTCGATTCCGGCAAGGGCATGTGCCTTGGCTGCGGGCACATCCCCAGTAGGGGGCGTGCAGGAGGCAGCTGATCGATGTCTCTCTCTCATCGATGTTTCTGACTTTCTATCCCTCTCCCTTCTGCTCTGTAAAATATCAATAAAATATATTTAAAAAAAATAAAAATAAATAAAAATAAAGTAAAACTGGGTCTCCAGTATTGGGCTGCGATCTAATAAAAATGAATAACAGATCGATGTTACCAGATAACTGTCAAATGAATACATAACAGCTGTCTTTTGCATAGAAGGAAACTTTCAATTGCAACTTGACCTAGCAAGGAACACAGAGCACCGCTTGGGTAGAAAACCCTTCGGTGCGCGCGGCCAGTTACTCATGTCACATCTCGGGGGGCTGCAGCCTGAGCCCCCGTCAGGAGCCCACGAAAGCCGGGCTGTTGATAAAGCAATTGCTCCTCCTGTGAAGAGCCGTATTTGCTTTCGCTGCCTATCAGCTTAATACGAAGGAGAAAAAGCACTTGAAAAGGATCAAGTTCTGTGAACAGGACTAAATGATTACGGAGTAGGCCTCTCTGTAATTGTGCTCTTGTTTTTCCTTTTTTTCCGAGCTGTTTCTCAAGGAGCACCGCCGAAATTGAACCATAAAGCTTAGCTTGACAGAAAGGCATTAGCCTACCGCACGAAGCCACAAAGATAGGGAGACAGTTATTTATGAAGGAACACTGTTTGCTATTATCCTGGGGAGATGCAACAAAAGGGCTGATATCGATGAGTTTCCCGGGCCCCTTTCCCCTGCACCTTGTCTGAACAAGCAATTGGTGATGCTCCTAATTTGTCAGCCCAGTGAGCAGGGCTGCGGGACTCGGTACATGCGCCTCCTGCAGGCTCCGCGCCTGCGGGTGGTGGGGAACGTGGGGCCTGTCCCAGTTCCTGGCCCGAATGGCTGCTTGCTCAGAGGGCGGCCTTCTCGCTGCAGGAAGCTAACGGGACGGGCACACACACAAGAATGAGTCAAATAGGAAGCCTCCTGCGAATCTGTGGGCATTAAGACCTGCCAGCGGCTCCAGTTCCAGCCAGAAAAGGGGGGAGAAAAGGAACAGCAGCTCACCTGTGCTGGCATTGCCTGTGTGGTGGAATCTCACTCTTTTTATTTATTTATTTTTTAAATATATATATCCTATCTAATAAAAGAGAAACATGTAAATTGACTGTACCTTCGCTACACTATCAGCCAATCAGGAGCGAGGGGCGGGGGCAAGTTGTGGGGCCGTGGTGCGCGGGAGGCCTGCATGGCTGCGGCCCCACCTCTTGTGCCACTCGGCCCCCGCCCCCCGCTCCTGATTGGCTGGTAGTGTAGCGAAGGTACAGTCAAATTTGCATGTTTCTCTTTTATTAGATAGGATTATTGTTTAAAGTATTAAAAATAGTACGAATGTTTCCTTTTTTTTCTCCCCTTGACATCCCTCCAGCTTTCCCAACCCCCCAGCACATGCCCTCTCCTGCCCCCCTCTCCAGTATCTTGTGTCCCATGGTTATGCTTTTACTTTTTTTAGAGCTGTATCAGTCATATTAACACAGAAATCCTTTTAAAAGCATTTTGTCCTATTGTTGTTGAAAGAGCTGATAATCCTGCATATAATTATGCTGTTTACTGAATTAGCTTCTCCAAACTCACCTTTTGTGCAGGACAACGACAGACGCTGCAGTGCGGAAGCGTGTGGGTTCCGGCATTATTTATCTACCAGGGAAAGACAGGAAGGCTCCCGTGGACGGAGAACACGTGTCCAGGGAGAAGTACCCCGCCTTTTATGGTCTTCCTGAACATGCTCAGACCCCCCGGGCAGCTCACGCCACTACTGCACACAGTTCGCCTGGGACACCAGCGGTCAGGCCTCAGAAGCCTACGGCGGGGAGAGCCAGGAAGACTTGGAGGCCCTGGGGCCGGGGGAAGCCGAGGCCCGGGACTGCCTGCTCTGCTCAAAGACGCTTCCAAAGCAAGACAAGCCAAAAGCAAAACTCAGATTGTGGGCCCCGGCCTCGGGACCCCGACAGAAGCCAGAAGTCCTCACTCGGCACACACAGGGATTCAGGCGAAGGTGCATTTTTTCCCTAAATGGGAGACATTCCTGCTAGTGATTAAATCAGAGCACTTATTTGTCTTCGGGAAGATGTATTTCAGGAACTGCACTTGATATTCTTTACGAAGTAACACAAATTAAGTTCCCAGCCAAGTTGAAACTCTCTGAATGTCAGTCAAAAGCAACCTCGCTCCAGCTGAAGAGAACAGTGACACCCAAAATCTAGTGAGCACGGACGGACTTTGGGCCGGGTGCCATTCTAAGCACTCTGCACGCATGCACACATTGGCGAGGCCCAAGGCCAGCCCACGGAGGCGGTGCTGTTTCACTCCACTGCACAGATGCGGGGCCGGGCACACCCAACGGCTACACAGTGCCCGCGGCACACAGCCCGGGGAACGAGGCCGCTGCTCCAGCTCCAGCGTCCGCGCTCCGAGCCACGCTGCCGCCGGACACCAGCCTCCCCGCCGCGGGTCCGGGCTCTTGCCGCCCAAGAAAGCACCGTCACGGAGAAGGAACCGCTTTCCCTCGTCAGCGAGGCTGAAGTCAGTTTGGGGGAGACACCGGCCGCTCAACACAACCTGAATGGGAACCCACCGCCTAAAGCGCGACAGGAACGGCGGCTGCGCAGCTGCCAGCAGCGGGGGCTCAGCTTCCGAGAGAGCAAGGCTCCCGGGCGGCTGCTGCCTGAGGATGACGGCCTCTGTCTGAGGATGACGGCCTCTCTCTGGGGATGACGGCCTCTCTCTGGGGATGACGGCCTCTCTCTGGGGATGACGGCCTCTCTCTGGGGATGACGGCCTCTCTCTGGGGATGACGGCCTCTCTCTGGGGATGTCGGCCTCTCTCTGGGGATGACGGCCTCTCTCTGGGGATGTCGGCCTCTCTCTGGGGATGACGGCCTCTCTCTGGGGATGACGGCCTCTCTCTGGGGATGACGGCCTCTCTCTGGGGATGACGGCCTCTCTCTGGGGATGACGGCCCCTGTCTGGGGATGACGGCCTCTGTCTGGGGATGACGGCCTCTGCCTGAGGCTGACGAGAGATGCTAAGTGTCAGGTCCGCCTGGGAAACACTGGGTCCTGTCACCACATGGTGCTTTCACGTCCTACTGGAAACTGACAGCTTTGGGGTCCCTGGTTCCTTTAAGGTTCTTTCTGTGTCTAATCAGATGTCCTCTGTTTCTCCTTTTACTAATGGAATGGCCCAAGACAGAGCAAATGTAGAAATTAAAGGATCTTTGAAAAACCTTTGGGTTCTTCTTTATTGATGATTGCAAATTCTTAACTCCACTGATTCCATGGTTATGGAAACTCACTCCGGGGTCTCCCTGCAGCTGAGTATTGCACTTCATGCTGCAATGAGCAGTTCGGGTCATGAAGGAACATTATGTCCTAAGAAATGGGGTCTTCGGGAGCAATATTATAATCATCTACCCTGGGTGTCTCCTACTGTCCTCTCTCAAAATAAACGAAACTTCACCAGATCAAAGTGAATAAATTATTCCCCATATGTGATAGGCATCAGGTTATAAATAAGGAATATTGCACAGACACATAAAAAGCTTCTCTCCATAAAAGCTCGTACCATAGCTAAAGATATAACTGGAAATGTAACGCCGGAGCATTTCAATCCGATAACGATAAAAGTAAAAACATTTTTCTCTATTTACACACACTTAAACGATAATGAAATGCGTTAGCACCAAATATTTTAATTGCTTGTCTCAGTGGATTAAAATTACATGTCACTGTCTCAGAGCCAGCGATAGAGCATGCTGCATGAGACATAAGTACCAGGAAAGTTCAGTTGTTTGCGTAATATATATATATAGTTTAAAGTATTACAAATAGTAGTACATACGTTTCATTTTCCTCCCCATTGACCTCCCCCTGGCCTCCCCTACCCCCAGTACATGCCCTCACCTGTCCCCCCGCCCAGTGTCTTATATCCATTGGCTATGCTTATATGCCTGCGTACAAGTAAGGGGCTCATCCCAAAAAGAACACAGCTTGGCCTGGAGGTTTGTGGATGGCGGTAGTCAACATGGCTAGATGCCTCCACTGTTTGTTCTCCCACGCAGACGTCTCATAGCTCTCCGGGGAAAGGGTCTATGGTTACAGCTGGGATGACACAGGGCATCCGAACGCGCTTTGTCTTCTGAGAGGCTCTGAGAAGTCTTGCTTTAGAAAAATGTCAACTTTGCGAACCCAACCTTTATCGACCCATAACCCTTTTAGCAAGCCTTTAACCGTTTTGGAAATTAATTCTTCCACGAAGCACAATTGTGGAAATTTATTGAGTGTTTTCCAGTACTTCCATGTGCATTATTTTCAGCTGATTCTCATATGTTCAAAACAAGTATTCATCAGGAAAACAGCTCACACTCCCTGAGGCAGCAGTCGCCTGGCAGGGAGCAGAGGAGTCTGCTGTGCACACCCTGGGACCACTCCCCGCTCCCCGCTCCCCGCTGCCAGCCCCCCTGGCTTGGCTCGGAAGTGCACAGGTGAGGACCTCCCTAACGGTCCACGTGTGTCTACCGACACTGCCTGCCACCGCCTTAGCGGGAGGTGAGACACAGACAGGGTCAGGGACACGCTCAGAAGCCGCCCGGCTCCCCGAGTGCCCGCCGTTCTGCTGGTGTGCTGCGGCACAAAGGCGTCAGCAGTTGGTACACAGAATCGCGCTGATGGGGGCCGACAGCCGGAAGGACGAGCGCACACCCACTGAATGGAAGTGTCATTAGGGGGTGCGGGAAGACTGGACACAGACGTGGCCCCATCAACAACGGGAGCGTGCACATCGCAGCCACGGCGCTCAGAGTTTTGTGCTGTTTTTAAATCACAAAACACAGTACGAAGTGCATTTTACGTCAACGCCCAGTAAACACACGCTCATTCACGGGCACTCCGTTAGGTCTGCGTTCCATGAAGTGATACAAGCCTATTTAGATGAGAGGCCCTCTCCGTTCTCTTTCTAGTCTATTCCATTCAAAAATACAAACTAGTTATAACTTGCTAACTGAGTTTCTTGAGCCAGTCTCGGCTCACCAGCACCCTCTGAGCCGCTCTGGGCTGAGGACAGAGAGCCAGGCGGGAGCCAGCAGCAGAGAAACCGGGAAGGACATCGTCTGACCCCAACACACTGCTGCTTGTGGAAGAAGAAGCAACCGGACTTCCCAGGCCCTGGGACACTGGCCCTTCCACCCCTTCCCTTCATCCCACTCCTTAGCCCAGGTCTCTACCATCACTAAGGGCATGGGGCCAGGCTCATTCAGCCCCATCACTGCATACTTCCTGTCTCCCTCCCAGCCTCCTGTCCCCTTCCTGGCCTCCTGTCCCCCTTCTGTCCCCTTCCTGGCCTCCTGTCCCCCTTCTGTCCCCCTCCTGGCCTCCTGTCACCGTCCCGGCCTCCTGTCCCCCTCCTGGCCTTTAGTTTTCTCTGCAGACGGTCGGCAGCTATAATATTACGTATTTTCCTGTGTGTGTGCTATATACTCTGTAGGAAGGGGTTTCTCTCTTTTTTTAAAAAATATATATATTTTATTGATTTTTTTACAGAGAGGAAGGGAGAGAGATAGAAAGTCAGAAACTTCAATGAGAGAGAAACATCAATCAACTGCCTCCTGCACACCCCCACTGGGGGTGTGCCCAACACCAAGGAACATGCCCTTGACCGGAATCGAACCTGGGACCTTTCAGTCCGCAGGCTGACACTCTATCCACTGAGCCAAACCGGTTTCAGCAGCGGGTTTCTCTTTGTTTCATTCACTTACATAAGTGCCTGGAACACTGTATCTCATAGTAAATATCTGGAGAGAGAATGGGAAGGGAGAGAGACAGAGGGAGAGAGAGAGAGAGAGAGAGAGAGAGAGAGAGAGAGAGAGGGAGAGAGAGAGAGAAAATATAGCCCTAATCTACCATCTTCAGTCTCTGTAAGTTTACTGGGCCCGCCCTAAAAACTCTGCATTTCTACACAAGCAGAAATGGGGTGGGGGTGGGGGGGGTCTCGGAAGTCTCCAGGGCCTCGCGCCCAGCTCCCTGCAGGCCCACCCACCGTGCAGAGCGCGGGGCTGTAGCCCAGATAAGCGGGGTTCCTCAGCCGTGCTGCTGCCTGCTGGACCACACGGCACAGGGTTCCGCCCGGAAGAAACGCCTGCCGCCCAGCCAAACGGAGGCCGCCGCGCCAAGACGGAGGCGAGCGGGGAACCGGAGCCCGAGACAACAGCAAGACAGGGCGCGGGGGACCCCGGAAACATCGCTGGCAGACGTTCCTGCGGGCACAGAACCACAAAGCGGGAGCGGAAGAACCCTGAGCCGGGAAAGGCCATCCCTCCTCCTTACAGAGAGGACGGCGGCCACGTGCACGGCTGGCGCCGGGTCACACAGCCCCGGGAGTCCCGGGAGCCCCAGGAGCCCCGACACTCTCCCTCGGCCGGGGTGCGCAGGGCCGCCTTGTTCTGCGTCATCCAGAGGATGACAGGCTGACGGGCGGCCTTGGCTTTGCTCGGCTTCCACTGCCCCGCCCGCAGCCCTTCCTGGCTCCTACCCAGGCCTGGCTTCCGGGGGAGAGCTTGGAGGAGCCGGGGCTCGGCCTCGGGGAGGAGTGCCCACCCACAAGGCTCCCGTTCACTCTTTCCGGAGCCGCCCAGGCTAGTCTGTGAGCTAGACCGCCTCCGCCCTATACCTGGCACCTCGGTGCCAGCTGCAGGGCCTTGGGGCACTAGCCGGAGCCGGCGAGTCGCAGGCATGTGCTCGCTCCGTTTCTACCCGGATCTGACACCGCTGCTGTCTCCCGGACCTCAGCCACGGCCCCGGGCACCCCTGCCCTGTGCCCCCGCGCGGCCTTGTGCGAGGCTGTGCAGCTCAGAGCCCTGGGTTCGAGCCTGACCTCCTAAAGCAGTGGTTCTCAGCCCTCCTGATGCCGCCACCCTTTAACCCAGCTCCTCACGTGGTGGTGACCTCCCACCGTTAATTACTGTCACTGCTACTTCATCGCTGTCATTTTGCGGCCGTGAATGGAGCGTCATGTGAGGACCTGTGTTTTCCGATGGTCTCAGGCTCTACAGCAGCGGTTCTCATCCTGTGGGTCACGACATCGGAGAACACAGATGTTTACGTGACCATTCATAACAGCAGCAACAGCACAGTTCTGAAGCAGCGACGAAAACAATGTTATGGTTGGGGTCGCCACCACATGAGCAGCTGGATTAAGGGGTGGCGGCACTGGGAAGGCTGGAACCGCTGCCCTAAAGGAAGGACTGGCCCTCACGGGCTCCTGGGACAGAGCCTCTCAGCCCCTGGAATGGCCAAGTGTCTTGTTTCCCCGGAGCCTTGCGCCCCCCCCCCCCCCCGACAGTTTGTGCCAACAACATGATGCCTGGTGCTTGTGTGCCTGGCCCAGGGCCACCCTGGCTCCGTTTGACCCTGGAAGGACTGGAGATGGAGGGACCGCGGTCGGCCATCTGAGTGAGCCCGCAGAGTCCCTGCACGCCCGGCTCGGGGGCGCCTCCGGGGAACAGTCCGTGCCTGCGGTCACATGTCCGCTGCGGGAGAGCCCAGCTCCGCACAGCCCCAGCGGAGGCCCGGAGCGTGCCCGGGCAAGACCCCCTCCTCCCTGGCCTGGCTCATTCTCACAGGCACCCGTAAACCACAACGGCAACAAGCCATAACTGAGAGCTTTGCTGAGGTCTGTGGATGCTTCTAGTGAACCACTGCACCTGACTGTGGGCTGGGCACCTGCACAGGCATCCCGTGTCCATCACACCGATCATCCCACTTCCTGGTCAGAACCATTCTGTCCAGACACTTCATAGCCACTGAACCCTTAAATTTATCTCGAACCCCTGAAATTCGGTCAGCCACAGGTCTCCACAGAAATCCATGCACAGAAAGAATAATCCCATAGTTTCTGTCAGGAAAGAAGGAGCATCAACGTCTTAAATGTAAATTAATTATAGGAGTCAACAGGAAATGAATGACTGAGACAGAGGTGATTTCCAGCTTCTTGCTGCTGACTATTTACTCTCCACATGGAGGACCAGTGTGCTTCAGAGCTCGGCCCGTGAGACCCACGTGCCCACAGGACCAGCTGCAGCAGCCACCCTGCCTGGCCCCGGCCCCGCCGTGTCCCGTCCACCACTGTGCACCTGTCACTCACTCCGCAGCCACAAGAGAGCCGAGGCGGAGCGCCACCCATTCAGCAGGAAGACGGCAGGGCCGAGAAGCACCTGTTGTTCTGCTCTTGGCAATAAAGGGGGGGGGGGTGCGTATCTCCGAGCTTCTCTCTGCCACAGTCTTGGGCTGACAGTGACAGGGACAAGCTGTCCCTAGTGGTGGGGGGCCAGATAGAGCGGGGACCTCCCTCTTCCGTGTCCAGCACGGAAAGAGAGATGAACCGGTGCTAAGTGGAGGCGGCTGAGGACTGAGAAATAAAAGAAAGAAATGGGACGCAGAGATAGAAAGATGAAACTGGGAGCCGGGTGGAACCGCTGTCCGCTCCGAACAGAGGGACAGGGACCCAGAGCCAATGCAGCGTGTTTGTTTATACCCCCAAACACCAGGAAGTTACACCAAAAGTCAGGATCAAAGGAGACGATTTGCACTCTTGAGGAGCCCGAGCATTCCCGGTGCTTGACTGGATTTACGTGTCAAATTCACACTCTCCGACACCTGGGCTGAAATGAAGGCCAAGCTGATAACAAACCGTTAGTCCTGTTGGCAAAGCCTGTTCCCAGGGTGCGGCTTTGCCTGTCGCCTTGAGTTCAGCTGACAATGTAAAGAAATGCCCATGTGCCTTCCCAGGCGCTGTCTACAGTCCCTTTGGGATGTGAAGGGGAAGGGTGTCTACAGAATAGGATGCGGCCACCATTTTCAATAGCCCCCCCCCCATGTGTTATAGGGACTCAATTGGAAAAGGAGAATCATCCATCCCTCTCCCAGCCACTTCCTTCTCTCACCAAAACAGATGCGAATAGCTTTTTTTTCCCCTTCTAAGCAATGTTGGCTACTGACGCACACATCCTTCAACATATTCAAATTCACCTTGTATCTCAGAGCTCCTGGTGCATCGGAAAGGTTCATGAGGCCTTTCTGAAGGCGCTACCTGAACAAAGGGCACAGTGACTGAAGAATCACTCAGAAGGCAGCAAATCGCAGGATAATCGGCAAACTCCGCCTGCACACGACGCGGATGTAACACATAGACGTCACCGAAGAGGCAGGAGACAGGGTGCCTGCTGGCCCTGCGCAGCCCCAGGACCAAAAATGGAGGAACTACTGTTTTCACATTGGGGGGGGGCACAGACTTCCTGTCAACAGCCGTGATCAGCAGCCTCCTCGCGATTGCTCCTCTCGTTCTGCATGGCAGAGAGGGTGACCCTCATGGCCGCTGGCGGAGGAAGAGGCACAGGAGGAAGAGGATATGGGGTGCGTGTGCTTTACGGCGGCCCCTGGGACACGTGACCATTGGCACAGCTGCTCCAAGGGGCAAAGGGCAGGTGGGCAGCCCCGTGCTCGGAGACTCACTTAACATGATTTCAGTATTAAATTCCTCCTAAGGAGACCCTAGTCCCTGAAGAATTCATTACCCGTGACTAACCCAAGAACAGTCACCACACTGAAAAACGGCATACATGTCAAATTGAGTTGAATTTTAACCTTTCATCCTTTAAAAAAAAATAGCAGTACCTGATACAGAATTTTAGAACTTGATTTGAATTTAATTTCATTTAATAATTCATTTTATGAAATTTAATGATGCATAACACGCTGAGTAGCTTACGTTTTCTAAAATAGTTCCAAAGCAGATTTCATGTTAAACGCCAAGGTTTAGTATAAAAGGGATGGTTCTTATCTGGATATTTTAACCTCGGGCCTGCATTCATTTTTATAACCGATAAGTAAGGTTTAGCGCCAGTGACTAAATGAACAGAGCTTGGAGCTGGGTGGGTCTGTACACCTCCCAGCTCTGAAGCTGGAGTCAGATCTTCTGTCCCTTCCACGTCTGCCCCTGTCAGGGGCACAACAAGGCAGAATAATAAGCTGCAGACAGAAAGGAGGAGAAATTGAACATACTTTATGGCGGTTCAGCTTGAGAGAAGAAGAATGGGGGAATCAATGCTTCTTGTCATTTCCTGAAAAGACTGTCTTCTCGAAGACATTTAGCCAACATTTGCTCGTTTGAGCAAGGACAAAAACATAAAAAGAAAGTTTTCAGCTCAGAAAAGTAGCGCGTCAATATTTCTGGGTCACAGAAATTGAAGTCGTATGCGGCATTACTTCGAAATCTCAGTTCAACACACTCTCAAGGTTGGCTGCTCCCGGTAATGATAAGTATCATTAAGGAAACCTAAAATTTCAGGAGTGAATAGTCATATTTAACAGCCTGTTATTGCCACTGAAGTATTGCTAAATTTATAGCCCCATTTTAAAATGCCAGGACATGACTTTTTTGTAAAATTAGATCTGCAAAAACATTCTATATCTTTACTCATACTGTATATATTTTTCCCACTCATTGTGCCATCAATTCAACAGAAAATTTTTCTTAAAAGTATACTTTATTGTTCAATATTATTTCTAACTTTTGAAAATGGATATTTCTTTTTTAGTTGTATTTTAAAATTAAAGATTACATTCAATATTAATTTGAATTAGCCTCAGGTGTACGGAACACTGGTTAGAAAATCACATACTTTACAAAGTGGTGCCCCAGATATTGCCAGCACCCACATGGCACCACACAGAGTTATTACAATACTGGAGGCCCGATGCACGAAGGTTCGTGAAAGAATGGGCCTTCCTGCCCCTGGCTGCCGGCAATGCCTTTGCTCCAGCCCGGAGCTGCCTGTCCACCTTCTCACACAGCCCAGAGGCCCGGAGCAGCTGGGGCAATGGGGAAAGCCTGTGTTGTCGCCATGGCAATGATGCGAGTGTCCAGCCTGCCCCACCCCTGGCCACTTGGCACCAGTATATGCAAATTAACCCACCATATTTATTGGGTTAATTTGCATACAAACTCCTGATTGGCTGGTGGGCATAATAAAGGTATAGTCAATTTGCATATTTCTCTTTTATTAGTGTAGACTATTGACTGCATTAGAGGCCCGGTGCGTGAATTTGTGCTCCAGTAGGGTCCCTCAGCCTGGCCTGAGGGATCAGGCTGAAACCAGCTCTCTGACATCCCTCAAGGGGTCCCAGATTGCGAGAGGGTGCAGGCCAGGCTGAGGGACCCCACGGGTGCACGACTCGGGACAGGGAGAGATGTAGGAGGGACTGCAGGATGGCTCCAGGACATGTCCAGGACTGGCCCATCTTTCTCAGTCCTGATCAGCCGGACCCCAGCAGCAAGCTAACCTACTGGTTGGAGTGTCTGCCCCTTGGTGATAGTGAGTGGTTGAGCGGCCTTAGCATATCATTATCATATTATGCTTTAATTGGTTGAACGGCCGATTAGACAACCAGGCACTTAGCATATTAGGCTTTTATTATATAGGATTCCCTATGCTGTATTTCACATCCCTGGGACTATTTTGTGATTACCAAGTAGCATTTCTTAATCCCTTCACCTTTTTCACCCAACCCCCAAACCCTCATCCCCTCTGGCCAATCATCAGTCTGTTCTTTGTGTCTATGAGTCTGTTTCTGTGTTTTTTTGTTTGTTTATTTTGCTCTTTAGATTCTACATATAAATGAACTCATGGTACTTGTCTTTGACACATTTCACTTAGCATAATATCCTCTAAGTTCTTCCACGCTGTTGCAACTGGTAAGATTTCATTTGTTATATGGCCCAGAGGCCCGGAGCAGCTGGGGCAATGGGGAAAGCCTGCATTGTCGCCATGGCAATGATGCGAGTGTCCAGCCTGCCCCACCCCTGGCCACTTGGCGCCAGCATATGCAAATTAACCCACCATATTTATTGGGTTAATTTGCATACACACTCCTGATTGGCTGGATTATTTTTAGCCATTCATCCATCTATTGATGGGAAGCTGGATTACTCCCATATCTTGGCTATTGGGAAAAATGCCACAGTGCAGATAGGGTGAATGTATTCTTTTGAATTAGTGTTTTGAGTTTTTTCATATATGACTCAGTAGTGAAATGACTGGGTCACATGGCAGTGCCATTTTTAATTTTTTGACATAATTCCATACTGTTTCCACAGTGGTTGCACCAATCTACATTCCCACTAATAATGCATGAGGGTTCCCTTTTCTCCACAATCTTGACAACACTTCTTGTTTGTGGATTTATTGATGATAGCCATTCTGACAGGTGCGAGGTGATATGTGATTGTGGCTTTACTTTGCAATTCTCTGATCACTCATAGCAGTGAGCATTTTTTCATATATCTGCTAGCCATGTCTGCATGTCCTCTCTGGAGAAGTGTCTATTCAGATCCTGTGCCCATTTTTTAATTAGATTGTTTCTTTTCTTGGTATTAAAATGTACGATTTCTTTAAAAATTTTGGTAGTTAACTGCTTACTGGATGTACCATTGGTGAATACATCTTCTCCCATACAGTAGGTTGTCTTTTGTCTTGTTGATTGTTCCCATCGCCTTGCAAAAAATATTTAGTTTTATGTAGTCCCTTTTGTTTATTTATTCTGTTGTTTCCCTTGTCCAAGGCTAAATTAGAAAAACAAATATTTCTAAGAGGAATGTCAGAGATTTTACTGCCTATGTTTTCTTCTTGGAGTTTTATGGCTTTGAGTCTTACATGTAAGTCTTTAATCCATTTTGAGTTTATTTTTGTGTATAGTATGAGAGGGTAGTCTAGTTTCATTTCTTTTGCATGTATATACCCAGTTTTCTCAACGCCATTTATTGAATGGACTGACTTTACTCCTTCGTATGTTTTTGCTTGCTTTGTGTCAAAGCACACCAGAATCAACATTTGACATGTCAGTCATGACTTCGTCACTGATCTTTGTGGTTACACACACACACACACATCACAAAATGAAACCAATAAGCACATGACTGTATGTGGGGAACAGTTTCATTTATAAACAAACTACTTCCATGCATCTTCTATTAAGCAAATTGCTTAAAAATCAAACCATATTGTAATGTCTTTGTAAAACTAAATATCTCATGTCTTTAAAACAAGGTTGAAAATTATCTTGACAATTGTTCTACAAGGTCACAAAATTAGTGAAAATAGCTTAAAGAACCTAACTTGTATATAAAACCATTTATGTAAAGTCTGAATATTAATTAACTTCAAGTACTATATATACACTTGGCAAGATGTTGACATCAATGTTTACAAAAATCTGCCATAATATGTTATTAACTCTCTGGTTTATTAAAAATTATTCCTTTGAAAGTAACTTCAAAAAGCTAACAAAATTTCTGCACTTTGAAAAAACTCATATTCTAATTCCGCCATAGGTGGTCATTGTAAAAAGTTTCAACAACTCCAAATCTCAGCTAATAATAAGCAGAGAGCAGATACACACAAAAGATTCATTTAGATAAAATGACAAAAGGAAAACTACCATTTCCTGATTTTCTCCCTCCGCCCTTGCCACCCACCACCTTGATTCTGCGAATGGCAGAATAAATTGGAGCTCCTTTCTACATCAACCCCTTTGTCATCTCAAGGCTGCCTAATCATATTCATCTCTTACAATGAAGCAAGAAACATTTCAGAGCTGTATTCACATTAAATCAACCTTCTCATCCCTGCATCGCAGGAATAAAGCAATGCAATCACGTCTTAAATTGGTTTACAGCAGGCTGTCTACCTTATCCTAGTGCTCAGGACTGATGAAATGAATAGTTTTTAAATAGCACTTTTTGAAATGACATGAGAATTAATAGTGCATAATTATCTCAGTGTTGACAAGTGAGAGATGTTTAACTCCTCAAATGAGCTTTCCGAATGAATCAGTGTCAGGGAAAGGCCCGTAGCCGGTACACTGTTGACTGATATCTAAGGGGGCTGACTCCATCAGAAAGGCTTACCCAGAGCCAATTTTAGAATATTTTCGGTGAAAATTAAATGACCCAACTGTCACTTATTATTTGAAATATTCACTTAAGATTTTACTGTGAGTTTCAATGGTATCCTAGGTATTGGATTATAAAGGAAATCTTATTTTATATTTTATTTCTCTATTAAGAAATTTTCAACCTTTCTATACCGTTTCAGCAAAACAGACTCTGGTGTTAGGTTCTTTATTATCTAAAAGAAAGAAATAAAAATTAAGCTACTGCATTTGAAAAACAATATAGAGACATGTTTCATAGCTTTGTATTGAAGGGTCCTATGAAGTTAACTACAATACAATGAAAAAAACCTTCATGCCTTTTAAAAATAAAATAAAAACAATACATGTAAAAACTTTATAAAAATGATTTCTTCAGCATGTTCAACTTTAACGGTTCATACCCACCCCTCACCTCTAATTCATGTTAATTAATTCATAAGCATGCCATTCAATTCTGTGTTTTAATTCTTGTGAGGAAAACCAAAACAGGTTTATAGCCCTCAATATCTGGAAAAGAGGAAGAAGAACACATCCCCAGAGACAGAGCTGGGCAGATGAAACATAACACAGGTCAGCTCTAACTCACTCTTTCGAAAAAAAAAATATTTTTATTGATTTCAGAGAGAGAATCATTGATTGGCTGCTTCTTGTACACCCCTCCACGGGAGGTGGAATGTGCAACCTGGGCATGTGCCCAGACCAGGAATTGAAACGTGACCTTCTGGTCCAGTGGTCACCGACCTTTCGGACCTCACAGAGCACCAGTGGCCTGCGGACCACTGGCTGGCAGCCACCGTCTGGCCCCCAGGTCGGCAATCAACCATTGCGCCACGCCGGCGGGGCTCTGAGCTGGGATGCTGAGAGGGAACAGCGTGAGCAAAGCGTGCGGACAACGCCAGCCGTGATCTCTGGACTAACACACCTGCCCCAAGCCTGTGCCCTCCATCTGGGCAGGAGGGGCCCTGGTGGACACAGGAGGCTGCGACCACAGCATGCCCCCTGGCAGGGGCTCTGGGGAAACCAATGACCTTGACATTCCTTTACGGCAGTGGTCGGCAAACTCATGAGTCCACAGAGCCAAATATCAACAGGGCAACGATTGAAATTTCTTTTGAGAGCCAACTTTTTAAAATTTAAACTTCTTCTAAGGCCACTTCTTCAAAATACGACTCTCCCAGGCCGTGGTATTTTGTGGAAGAGCCACACTCAAGGGGCCAAAGAGCCACATGTGGTTCTCGAGTTGCCGTTTGCTGACCACGGCTTTTGGGGACCAGGGTTCCTCTCCCTGCCTTTCTCCCCAGGAACACACTGGCCACATCCCCACGCCCCCCCCCCCCCCAAAAAAAAATCCTTGGAAGACTGAGCATCAGGAAGGAAACTGGACACTAGCGGCCTGTTCTCAGCATCGGCCTCTGCCTTAGGTTTCCTTGAAGTGTCAGACACCAATCCTCAGGCCACTCCGGCCCCAAGTCCTATTGCGACTGTGCATCCAAGCTCACTGGCACCTTATCTTTTTAAAAAAGATGAACTCTTTACTATTGAAAGTATTACATATGATCCCCTCCTCTGCTGATGGGCACTTGGGTGTCTCCAGACCTCAGCTGCTGTAAATCACGCTGCCGGAACATAGGGGGGCGTACATCCTTTCCGGTTGGTGTTTTGGGTTTCTCAGAATATATGCCTAGAAGTGGGATCACTGGGTCAAACGGGTAACTTATCTTTTCCTTTTTTTCTTTTTTGAAAAATGCATTCTGAGTTTGAAATGTGCAGCTTAAACATGATGTCTTAAAGCATAATTAATTAAGAGGATTTAGTCGGTATTATATTTGATAAATATTTATGAATAAATATAAATATGTTCTAAACAGAAAAAAAAATAAGGCTTGATTTCCTCGTGTGCAATCAGGGATCATGAAGGCTATTGCTTTAAGAACAGTCAAGCAGCCCAGCACCACGCTCAGTGGTTGAACGCTGGCCTATGGACCAGGAGGCCAGCACTGGATTCCAGGTCAGGGCACAGGCCTCGGTCATGGGCTCCATCCCAAGTAGGGGGCGTGCAAGAGGCAGCCAATCAATGATTCTCTCTCATTGTTGATGTTTCTGTCTCTCCCTCCACCTTCCTCTCTGAAATCAATAAAAAAAATATTTTTAAAAAAGATATTTATTGTGTATGAATATGTCGGGTGGGATCCAGCAGGTACTCAAGACGGTCACATGTGAATTGTAAAACAAAGAACGGCATGTTTCATTTAAATTATAAGGATCGACGAGAAAAACAGTACTGTCGCTGGCCACCTTTAAACTACATCCAATAATTTTATTGCATTTACTAAGTATATAGAGTTTTATACTGCAAATAAAAACATTGATAACCGTGGAGTTTCAAAGGTAGAAAGGCACTTTACATATTACTTGGTAAATAATATCTTTTTAGCACAAAGACGGAAGATGTTAGAAGAAGCAAAGACTTTAGTAACAAGTCCTAGGAATTGGCCCTTCTAATGGGTTTCCTGCGGGACAGAGCCCTGGGCAGCGGGGCTGGCCAGCCCCTGCACACACACAGGCAGTCACAGTGGGGCCTGGACTGGGGGCCAGGGAAGGGGGAGGTCAGGCCCGTTCTTGGCTGGCCAGGCCCTGCCCGGCTCTCCCAGGGATGCCCTTGAGGCTCTGGCTCCCTGAGGAGGAGGGTGTTAGGAGCATCTCCATGGCAACCCACTTGCACATGTGACTCCACAGAGTAGAACTGATGCAGGACAGTCCCACTGCCTGAGCCCCGCTGTCTCCCTCGGGAGTGCCCGCCATCAGGGGCCCTGGAGCACTTCTTTAAGGAGAGAGGCAGGTCCCAGACACAGAATCGAGACCTCTCTGCCGCCGGGCTGACACTGAACAAACAAGATCCGGCCTCTGTGAGGCGAGGACCTGGCCTTCTGAGCTCTCCCCCCGGAAAGAGATTTGGAGAACGGCCGCCGGTCACGGAAAACAACAGGCAACATCGTATGACGACCTCCTGACACCTGGTCCCGGAGGCGAGTAGACACTGAAATAACCCATGGAAGAGCCTACGAGGCTTACCGGGTTCTGCTCTCCCCGAGACGGGAGCAGGGACCGATTTCCCTGCCCGGGGACAGCCGGGCCTGTCCCACAGGTGCGCTCCCTGACCCTCAGCCCTGGGGAAGGTCATTATCGGGGCATTATGGGGCAGAGGATGGACCTTGTCAGCTCCCAGAAGGCGGAGCTCCCCGGGGCACTCAGAGGGCGCCGGTGGCTGGGCAGGTGCGCTGCTGGCCTCCCGTGGACTCCGGGCAGATCGCTAAACTCGGGGACTTTTTCAGAGGGCAGGTCCCCACGGGGCCGGCAGGAACGTGGCCTTCTCAGCCATCCCCCCAGCGCCTGGGACCAAGGGGCGTCCGGAAGCCAACAGCCTGGTGTTGCCTCCAAACGCGAGTCTTCCCGCTGCTCCTTGCGGTGTCCTTGTGCCGAGAGGCGTTTATTCCGGGGTCCCCATCCCGCCTGGATATGAAAGAGGCCACAGCAGGCAAGCTGCCATTGTGAGGAAGGAGGACATAAAGTGTGGCAGTGAATTACAGAGGCAAAGGCAGGCGCTCCTTCCTTTATTAGCAATGGAGGCGGCAGATTGTGCTCGCCTTGCTCGGGCCGGCAGCCGCCTGGAGCGCCGCCAGCCCCCGCACGGGAGCCCTGAGGAGCCCTGCTCCGCGCTGTGAAAGGAGCTGGCCAGATGGGCTATTTACTTCCAACAAGATAACTCTGGAGGAAGCGGTTATAAGTCAAAGGAACTTTTTAGCTTCATCTGCTATTTCAGCCTCCACACTGACTCGGGAGGCGGCGGGGACGGTTTCTGGAGGGAAGGAGGGAGAGGCTGGGCTGGGGGAGGGAGACAGGCAGGGAGAGGCTGGGCTGGGGGAGGGAGACAGGCAGGGAGAGGCAGCCAGGCAGAGGCTGGGCAGCAGCAGCTCCCATGTGCAGGGCTGCGGGCCACACGCCCTGGCTCCTTCCCAGCTGTGCCAGCCGCTCCCTGTGACCTTGGGCGAGCCGCCTGACCTCGGAGCTTCGGTTCGCTCCGGGGCCATGAGGACCACGTGGTGTCAGGAGAGGCTGTGAAGGTTCCAGGGCAGGAAGCAAGAATAGCCCTGGAAACCTGACCCAGGACATGTGCTCTCAGTAAACAACCAACATACATGCCCTTGACCGCAATCGAACCTGGGACCCTTCAGTCCCCAGACAGATTCTCTATCCCCTGAGCCAAACCGGTTTCGGCTGGGCCTTCTTTTTACCCATTTCGCTTCCTACCTGCAACACGCAGAGAGATACCATCACGTCGATGGATATGTGGGAACAACATTCTTAAGAACGTGGTAAGAGTTAAAGGTTACAGAAGTCCACTCATCACACTGAGTGGAATGTAAGTGTGAAAATGACTTCTCTTTCATTTTGGATTTAAGAGAAAGGGGCAAAGAATCCTGGTAATTGTATCCTTGCGTCAAGAATTCAAAAAGATACTCCTATTTAAAAATTTACTTCTTTCCCAGTTCGATTCCAGTCAGGAGTATTTACCATAGTTGCAGGCATACCATACCCCTATAGGGGTGTGCAAGAGTCGGCTGATCTATGTTTCTTCCTCATAGGTACTTCTAACACTCTATGCTTTCCAACTATCTGTAAAAAAAGCAATAAAAATAAAATTTACTTCTTTAAGAAAAAATAGCTGTAGAGTGAATATATAAAAGTTCATGAAATCATGAGTTAAACTTCTGATAAATATAAAAGAGGCTTCCTAATTCATAATGCAGGGTTCTCCCCCCCCTTTAATCTGTAAATAATGGCTCTGAGATGAAATAAAAATAATCCTCATGCAAACATACTATGGAAAGCCATCTCGTGGCCTCGTTTTCAGGCTATGTAACATACAAATATTATTTATTAAGCAAAACCTAGTATTCAACTTATGGGATCACTAGGTATCCAAGCTAACCCACTTTCTTTTCTTTTTAACTGGTGAATGATAACTGATGATCCTGAGCCAATAAAAGGTGCTCTGTGAACAAAGCAACATGCAGTTATGTGTAGGCTGCTTTCTTGAGCATGGCAGGATAAAGGACATACAATTTTAGAAATACTACTCAATACAAAAGATTAATGAAACTATTTTAGCTTTGCCAGTCATCTCTGGTCTGGTTTTGAGAAAACCACAAATACCTATCATACTTCCATATTAAAGCAATAGCACAATCACTATTTTTATAATATACTAGAGGCCTGGTGCACAAAATTTGTGCACGGGGTGGGGTGGGGGGGGATGTCCCTTAGCCCAGCCTGCACCCTCTCCAATCTGGGACCCCTCGAGGGAGTCAGACATCCTTCTCACAATCCAGGACTGCTGGCTCCAAACTGCTCACCTGCCTGCCTCCCTGATTGCCCCTAACCGCTTCTGCCTGCCAGCCTGATCATCTGCTAACCACTACCCTGCCAGCCTAATTGATGTCTAACTGCTCCCCTGCCAGCCTGTTTGCCCCCCAACTTCCCTCCTCTGCCAGCCTGGTCACCCCTAACTGCCCTCCCCTGCAGGGCCTGGAACCTCCCAACGGCCCTCCCCTGCTGGCCATCTTGTGGTGGCCATCTTGTGTCCACATGGGGGCAGCCCTCTTGTGTGTTGGAGTGATGGTCAGTCTGCAAATTACTCTTTTATTAGATAGGATAGAGGCCTGGTGCATGGGTGGGGGCCAGCTGGTTTGCCCTGAAGAGTGTCCCAGATCAGGGTGAGGATTCCCTTGGGGTGAGGGGCAGCCTGGGCGAAGGGCCTGTGATGGTTTGCAGGCCAGCCACACACCCCAGCGACCCAGAGGCCCTGGGATCTGGGATTAATCTATGTCTACAATTGAAACTTTATAGCTTGGAGCAGAGCGAAGCCTTCTGCTCACTCCGAGGTGGCAGCCATTTCTGTTTTAAACATTATAGTCTAGAGTGGAGGCCTAGGCTGGCAATGGCAGACTGAAAGCTTGGCTTCCTCGTTGCCAGGGAAACCCAAGAGTCAGTTCTCTCCAGCTCAGTGGCTGCCGCCATTTCTGTATCTTTTATAATTGAAACTTTGTAACATTGAGTGGAGGCCTAGGCAGGTGAAAAGCTTGGCTTCCTCTGTTGCCGGGAAACCCAAGCCTTCCTTCCTGCTCTCAGTGGTGGCAGCCATCTTGGTTGGGGTTTATTTGCATAATTTGTTCCTGATTGGCTGGTGGGCGTGGCTGTGGCAAATGTACAGTCAAATTTGCATATTACTGTTTTATTAGATAGAATTCTCTTTTTGAAGAGAAAAATATCACAAATAAATAATCGATTTAATTTTCAAAATTTATTGATGGGCTCAGACAAACACAACAGCATATAGCAAATTTAATTTTTTTAAAGAATGTTTTCATTTTATTTCTGCTGTTAATCCTCACCTGAGGATACTTTTCCATTAGGTGTTAGAGAGAGTGAAAGGGAGGGGGAGAGGCACAGAGAAACATCGATGTGAGGGAGGCACATCGACTAGTTGCCGATAGCATGCACCTTGAGCAGGGTCAGGGTGGAAGCCTGCAACCGAGGTACGTGCCTTTGACCGGAATTGAACCCGGGGTCCCTCCATCCACAGGCCGAATCTCTATCCACTGAACAAACTGGCTAGAGCCAAACAGCATATTTTAAAACTATTCCGAAAACCTAAAAAGAATTGCTACTATCGTTAATTTTTAACATTCCTAGTGACTCGATCTGGCTGTGTTCCCAAGAAAAGTGAATGATGTTTATGGTAAGGGTATTTGAAAAGAGCATGAGAAACCATATACATGTATCTATACTAGAAACTTACAGATTTTATGCCCCAATTAAGACCAGCAAATAAGCTAAGAAGAGTCTGCAAGGAAAGATAAAAGAAGTGGAAATCAAATCTTTATTTTAATGGTCTTTTATAAAGTTAATATAAAATAAAATTTCCCTGAGCACTGGAGAAAGCCAAGTAACGGAGCAGGACATTTTACATTTTCAATAAACTGGCAACGAGCAGAGAGCCGGCTCCCTTTGAGACAACCAAACGGGCCTTTCATGACATCGATTCTAAACAGCAATGAAATACTCAACGATGCATGGGACTGACATCTTCCTCTTCTGCACCAAACGTTCCCCCCACTTTGAAAGTACCTATAATTGCTGAAATCAGTTTGGCTCAGTGGATAGAGCGTTGGCCTGGGGACTGAAAGGCCCCAGGTTCGATTCCAGTCAAGGGTATGTACCTTGGCTGCAGACACATCCCCAGTAGGGGGTGTGCAGGAGGCAGTTGATCAATGTTTCTCTCTCATCGATGTTTCTAACTCTCTATCCCTCTCCCTTCCTCTCTGTAAAAAATCAATAAAATATATTTAAAAAAAGAAAGTATCTATTATTTCACTTACCAAAGGCCAAAAATATGAGAGCCTGTGGTTTGAACCATGGGCCTAGCCCAACCTTGGCAGCTGTGCAATTAATGCGGCGGCTCCAATACACCATCAGGGAAGCGAAGGCCGCTCCTCATGGGGAAGCAGTCTTCCTTGGCCGTTAAACCCTTCATATTTACTGGGCATGCCAAGACGGTGAGGGCCTGCCTGCATTTTTACGTGGGCCACTTCTCAGGCTGCTTTTGCAGATGAGAGATAAGGCTACCTCTGCCCTGGACAAAGAGAGGCTTGGTTACTGCTTGCTATAAAAGCAGTGAGCACCCTAAGCTCAGAGCTCCTCAGTGGTGATGCAAACTCAACCACAGCCAAGGCATCCATCCGGACCAGTGCGGGCAAGGATACTGGTACCGATGTGCTGAGCTTCGTGCTTCTGGTGGTCTCTGGCCCAGGGTCCCATGTCTGGGTACGATCATATTGCCAAGACAATGGGGCAGTGAGGTCTGCTGCCCACAGAAAGGCGATGTGTGGGGGTGTTGAGTCGAGTCGAGGAGGCCTCAAAGCTGTGCAGGGGTGTCCATAAGGATGACCTTGCTTCTAGAGCACCATCGACATGAGAGGTTCCTTTTCCTGAGCCCCATCCGGCAGCTGTTTGAAACCAGTCGGAAAGTGCCTGCTCACTGACAGGGAGCAGCTGTCTCCCTCCACACCACCTGGCCCGTCTTCCCTCTTCTCTCACGCCTTTTTCTTCAGGCAACCAGGCCCGCAGCTACTCAGAATACTGTCTGTGTGGCTAATCAAACCAGGGAGAGGCGATCCAAATCAAGTATAGCGGCAGATTCCAAACGAGAGGGAGCAGGCCCTCTGGGGCAGGGAGGGTGGATAATGAAATGGCTCTCTGATGGGCATGAGAGTTGCTTTCTGGGCCATCTATTTTCCTCTGTTATTATTGGCAATGACACCAAAGGTCAACAAGTCATTACAAACTCCTTGTAGGAGTCATAACAGATAGCATAATTGAATTAGACCATCTTAATTAAGACCTACTGGTCTCTGCCTGGGATTTAGTCAACATGGGCTGAGTCAGAGACCCTGGGGTGTGGTGGGGAGGCGGGTAAATGGAATCAATATTGCAAGTTGGCCTCATTCTGCTCTTGGGATCCTATTGATCACAGCTCGAATTAAATGCTATCGGAGACAAGCGGAATGGATTTGGTCCCAGTCTCTGGTGGCCCAATTAATCAGAGCAACCATGGAGTGGCATACTTATGCGAAAATTCATCACAAGTGAAGATGGTGCAGCAAAAACTGATGGCTATTATGTGAGAGAGTTTTCTTTAGGCCTCTTACCCCTTCCTGCATGTCCCTCTGACTTCCCTTCCACCTGGGCCATCTCTCAGGGTTGCTGATGCATCGGATAACCTTAGGAAATGACAGCATGTTTATCCCCAGACGTGGAGAAGGTTTGCTGACTGCTCGCTATAGAACTGGTGGATTCTTCAAGCTCAGTAAATGGACCCATGTTCAGTGAAAACCCGCTACATACCCAAAATCCATCTGGGCATATCACATCACCCATGTGGAATTTGGGGACAAAGAAACTTGCATAAATATAATAATGCTTACACAATTTGCTGTATTATCAGTAATAAGTTCTTCATCTGACCCATGATTCTTATATCTTCTGCCAATACCCATGATACATTAGCAGGCAAACTTATTACTTCATAAGTAGAGTAAAAACTCAATGTCATATACTACCCTTCACCTCTTTGCACACAATATGCCACAATTGCCTAATCCTTACAGCTTCCAACTACACGGTAACATTAAGTCTAGTCCAACGATCGGCGAACTCATTAGTCAACAGAGCAGCAAACCACAGCTCAAGAGCCATGGTTTGCCGACCACTGCCATACCCGATGTCTAAAGCTGAAGCTACTCATTTTAGAGTTTTTGATGCAAACAGGAGAAAAAGTTAACATATCAATGTGAAAATCAGGATCGAGTTCCTATCTTCTAGAACTTACATCTATGGATTCTCCTATGAGAACTCCATCCTCATAAAACAAAATTCCTCACTTCAGTTCCAGTGCCCCAGAGCAAAACGCCTAAAGGGGAACCGTTATTACCCACCATCAGCACTGCATTACAGTGCGGAGAAGAAATGTTCAGTATATGCGTGATTGCTATGCTCTAATTTAGGGGAAGGGTGGTTTGAAATAAGCCTGGATGAGGAGGGGCATGAATGAGTACTACTAGCCGTGGGAAACATGTATGTACGTTTAATTCCAAGCCTGATTTTCAGAAGTACCATTGATCAATCAATCAACCAACCAACCAGCCAACCTGCAAGCCTATTATCATGGAAGCAGAAAACAGCTAAAAGGCCATCTATATATATATAAGGCTAATATGCAAAGTGTCCCCTTGGGAGTTTGACAGGAGACTGTGAGTTCGATCACTCGCTGTGATGTGTGCTGACCACCAGGAGGTGGCACAGAATGAAGGAAGGCCCCGATGGCAGTTGGCAACTGGGGAAAGGGGGCCCCGGCCGGAAGCTGGAAGGCCCCAATCGGCCCTGATCGCCAGCCAGGCCTAGGGACCTACCCGTGCATGAATTTCATGCACCTGCCAAAGTGGAGAGAAGGCAGGAAAAGTATGTCAGATCCAGGGAATTGGAGAACTGACAAATATAATTTTATTTCCCATTATCAAAAATCCTACCAAAGCAAAGTATTTAGGGTTCAAAATTCACCTTCAGAAATCTTATAAAATGACTCAAAGTGCTTATTATATAGTTAACTGCGTAAGATTTGTCTGTTAGCTGTGACTTCTCACTGCTAGAAGCAAATAAAAACAATGCAAGAGGATGGGATAACATGTCAGAAGGAGAATGAAAAGCGCCACCACCCCAGGACTTCGGGGTTCAGTCCAGCCTTCCAGCTGAGTGCCCTGTGCCGGTCAGCGCTCTAGGTTCATTGCTTTGTAACGTGGATGCTTAGAACAAACTGCCTGAACCTAAGGAGATTCACGTTGCTTCCAAAACATCCTAGTCACTGTCCTCCACGACTCATTATGAAGAAAAAGGTGTGGGTTTTGAGAACAAGCACAGACGTGAATTTGCTGGACGGCGCATCTCTGCCCGCCGGGAGCCGGAGGGGGGACAGCTGCTCATCACAGGGCTCTGCGTCACCTGGAGTGAGTGACGCTGTGGCCCTGGGGCAGGCGGGAGACACGCGGCCACAAAGACACTGCTGGGCTGTGCCCGCAACCACGCCCAAACTCCCCGCCATTTCAGAACCGGCTCAAAATCACACCTGTCCCACAGACATGGGAGAGCAAGTCCTCAGAGCACTTGTGCCACCCCCAACGCGGGGCCTTTGTGGTCGCACTGCGGCTTTCTGTGGTTGCGAGTCCTGTCCGCAGGGTGAGGAGGGGCGCGAGCATCCACAAAGGGCTGTGGCGATGACATCAGAGCCCGTGGGACGCCAAGAGCATGAAAACAATCCACTTGCCCATTAAAGAAATGCCTCAGAATAATTCAAACGAAACCCCTACCCCCCCCCCAGCCCCGCCCCGAATGACACTGCCCTGAAGCTGCTGCGCAGACTCCTGGGCTGCACGCTCCCCTTGACCTTGGCCTGTGGGCTTCTTCAATCAATCGCGCGGCAGCCTCCACTTAATCGAGGAGATGGGATCGAGGGGAAGCAGAGGTTTTGACGTTCGGCCTCGGTAATGCGATTAGGAAGCTTTTAGGGATATTGTGATCGCTTTGCCCCTGAGCGTGCCGGGCCCCGGGAGCGCTGCGCGGAGAAAGCTGCCTCCGGGGAGGGAGCAGGAGGGCCAGCCTCGCAGGAGCCAGCGCACAGCTGTGGCAGAGTTAGAGCTGAAGGCGGACAAGAGACCACGCGCCCCTCATTTACAGGCCAAACATCGTGCCTGGAGCCACGCCTGTGCAACCCGGCTCCCCCCGGAATGACAGTAACGGATGGCGCCCTACCGGGGCTCTTGTTAGAGGAGCGGCAGGCAGGGAGGGGCCGGAAGGCCATCGTCCTGTGCTGGCTCCGTCCCTCCCCGGGCGACGTGACAGAGGACAGCCGCTCCTGCAATTAACGCATCCTCTTCTCGGGCGGCGCAGCATTTAACACGCTCAGCACAACAGTCAGACCAGAGCGGTCGCCGCCCCGCCCATTAACTCCCCCAGCCACCTGGGCACTCACTGCTCTGCTGGGCTCGGCCACAGAGGGAAAGGCAGTGAGGCCCCACCCCAAGGCCAGTGGCAGCACAGCCTGGGCTCTGCTGACCTGGCACCCGGACCGCAGACGCGGGAAGGGATGTTGGAGGAGACAAGAGGAGCGGAGACAGAGGCTCCTCTCTGACTCAGCCACCGATGTGACCGTCACTACGGACAAGCACATCCCTTCCCTCAAGAAGGACGTGGGCAACGAGACTCGCAGCTTTAGAAGGGAGTGAGACGAGTCGAAACCAGTGTGCCTCAGTGGATAGAGCGTCGGCCTGCGGACTGAAGGGTCCCGGGTTCGATTCCGGTCAAGGGCATGTGCCTTGGCTGCGGGCACATCCCCAGTGGGGGGTGTGCAGGAGGCAGCTGATCGATGTTTCTCTCTCATCGATGTTTGTGACTCTCTATCCCTCTCCCTTCCTCTCTGTAAAAAAAAAAGAAAGAAAAAGAAAAAAAAAAGGGAATGAGAGGAAGCCCTGAAACGCTCGCAGGAAGATGACCCTGTCGGGACACTCTGACGTCCGCCAGCCTTGGACAGACCAGGTGACCTGATCAGAGGAAGCCAGTGCGTGTCAGAACACCCCCAGATCCTGCCCGTTTCCTTTGTTTGCCTGTTTGAATCCACGTCCCACTTCCGGCCACAGGCCCTGCCACTCTCTGTGTCACTGTCTTAGAGGAGCCACGATCACAGCTGTCCTTCACGCCTGATGACTGCAGGCACCGAAGTGCACGTCCCCTGCGAGTGGGCCTGGGCCTCCAGCGCTCAGCTGTGCGGAGCTGCTGCTCTTCACTGAGCCGGGACACCCCAGCCAGCACTGTCACCGTGTCCGTCCACCAGTCACCGCGTGAGATGGCGTGTGGCCGCTGCCGAAGCTCTTTCTAAAAATAAACATGACCATGCCCCTTCCTGGCAATAGGACCAAGCGAGTTCCCCATTCCTCACGGGGCAAAACCCGAGCCCCGCAGCCTGGCACAGGGTCACCCCCCTCCGATCCCTCAACATGAGCTCCTCCCCACGCCCGGTGCTCCACCCCGCCAGCTGCTCCTGCCCCCACAGGGTGCCCACAGACTCCAGGAAGGGACATTTCCACCAGTCTCCCTCCGGCTGGCCGTGGTCTGCCGAGTCCACGGCGTGTCCCCTGCCTGTGGCTTCCTCGCCGGCACACGCTGACCCGCGCCCGTCACAGGTCCTGCCACGCCCTCCCCGACAAAGGGGGTTGAATTCCATCTTTATTTCTTTACCTTTTTCCAATAAAAACGCAACTCTCCCTTTCCTGACAGATCAAATTCCGCACCTGTTTTAAAAACGGACTCCCCATCTCCCTGAAAGTTTCTCCTGCCTGTACTAATGATGTGTGATGAAATCCTTCCCCCATATTTCAGCTAAAACTGCCTCCTGGAACCAAATTCTATACTCACTTCTTTTTGTTTAAAAAAAAAGGAAGCAAATGAAGCTACACAACCTTGTTCTTTTTTTTTGGTCCTTTATAACTTGACTAACATCTAGCTGTGTGATTTTCAACCCAGGAAATAACGAGGCCAGACTAGTTATTACTCACGAAGGCGAGAGGATGTTAACCTCTCCCAGGGCGCCGTGGCTGAGGCCGCGGTGCGCGGTTAAACGGGAAAGAGGGAGCACGGCCGCTCGCCCTGCCTTGCCGGGCCGTGTGCTGCGGGGGAAGCCACCCTTCCCGTCACACGCGGAGCACAGCTCCGGCCCTGCGATGCCAACGGGCACCTGGCCCCGCAAACGGCCCAGCGGCGCCTCCCACACATCCCGGAGGAGGGCCACACGCTCCTGGCCACCTGGGCAACCACCTGGAGAGGGACACGTGTCCTTGTCCGGATTATCGACTCTCCCACACACACAGCGTCCCTGACCACATGAGGGACCACTGCCTGGCCCCAGGTGACCTCAGGAAAGGCCGGATCAAATGGCGTCCTCTATCTGTCGTCCTCCATTCATGATAGGACACCTCCAAACCAGCTCCGTGGAGGCAGGCTGCGTGGGACGGTGACGGGCTGAACGAGACCGCTGCCACCAACTGTCCTCGTCCTGACCCGAAGCTGGGGACCAGGACACAGAGGGCTTTACGGGTGCCACTGCGGTCCCCTAGGGCCCCTATGTAATCACGCATGTCCTTCTAGAGAGGCTGCGGGAGGGAGACCGGTGATGAGATGGAGCGGTGGGCGGCGGGGCCGGGACGGGCCTGCGGAAGGGAACGAGGATCGGTGCTGCGGCAGCTCCAGGGGGGACAGCCTGCTCACACCTGCTGTCAGCCCCTTAACCCTGTGGCCGTGGCCTCCACAGGTCAGAGGTCAGCTTTGTGCTGGGTAAGCCACCAAACGTGTGGTGACTTGCTGCGGCAGCAGCGGGAACAGAGCAGCCTCGGATCTCGGTGGTCAGCAGCACGCCGAAAAGTTAGTGCGCTGGCGGCGGCGACGCTGGTTTTCCAGGGACCGCTGCTCCTTTGACCCGGCGTGAAACCCGCCATTATTTGTCGCACATGATTTGTCACAAGAGCGTCATCAGTTCTGCGTGTGTCGCAGTGGCCATGCATTTGTCCTAGCTTTAAAACTGCGTTTATAACAGTGACCGTATTTCTAAAATATGACATGCTTAATGTTGAAGGTCTGAAAAACAGAAAATCACAACGGAAAAAAAAAATCCTACAACCCACAGATGATAATTTTCCGTTATACCTCCCAATAGATTTCATATGTAAGTGGCAGTCAATGCAAGCTGGTTTTAAGTGAGGGTTACGAAGCTCTGATGTTAATACTTTTTAAAAAACAACTTCTTTACCATTAAAGAATTCACACATATTCATCAGCCTCGGGGCATTAACATTATTCATCCTGTTGTCTCGTCACTATTTAAGGACAAAAAGAAAAAATCATGTCACCTCCAGAAACCTGACCTCAAATGGCATAGCCACCCTTACCAGCTTACCTTGCATTCTAATTGTTTATAAATAATAATTAAATTGGCTGCAGAAGTCAGAAGGGATTTTTCAGTAAATTTACACACAAAGAAGGTGACAACCATGACTAGACCCAATAGAGAAGTTCCTTAGATAATTAAGCCCCAAATAGAAATTACTCGAGATCCTTCCTCTCCCCGCCCCTCCTCCCCCCAAATAGTGCTCCAATGTTCTGCAGCGTGCAGCGCCGGTCCAGCGCACGAAAACACACGTGGGGCCCAGCACACGGCTCTGGCATCACACACTGACTATGTGGTGATTTCCTTCAAATGGAGCTGATGGGGGAGAGCTCGACACATTTGATGGAAACGCCGCGTGTAGTGAGACACTGCGTGTGCCACACGCATACACAGAATGGACAACAAAGGAAGGAGAAAGCTCAGAGAGGGCCACGAAGAAGGAAGACGTCCCCTTACCGACCCCTGGCTGGGCCTTCACCGAGTCCTGAATGAAAGCTGGCATCTGATCCCCACTGTGTGAACCGCATACTTGTGCTCACAATGCTGCGCGGTGGACAATCCGCTCCTGCCCGACACTGCAGGCCCAGGCTCTTAATTCAGCGTCTTTAGGTGCCCCTCCAGGTCCCCAGTGGCTGCCCACTGATGCCCGTCAGCAGCCCCCACCGCAGCCACCCGCAGGCCGCTGCCTGGGCAGTGCTTACACCAACCCCTCTCAGTCTGAGGACGCCGGGGAGCTGCCAAGGACCCTGAGCCCCGGTTCAAGGACAGAGAGAGGACCCAGAGCATGAGTTCTCTTTCCGAAAGCTTTCTTTCTCCAGTCGGCAAGCCTACTCAAACCTCTGGTCAGCCCAGAGCTCACCTCTCCCCAAAACTGGGGCAGAAGGAAAAAGCTGGAGACAGCACTGAGTCTCCTGGAAGCACAAGGGGCCCGGGGCCCCCACAGGGTGCTCAGACAGCTCCCTGTGGCGAGGGGCGGAGCCCGGGCCCCCATGGGGTGTGTGGCTCAGACAGCTCCCTGTGGCGAGGGGCACAGGAGCCCCTGGTCTGGGCAGTCACACCACTCCCATTACGACCTGGGGTACACTTTCTCCCAGCAGTGGAGCTGGGGGAACTGGTGGCAAAGGTGGCAAGCACAGGAGAGCTCACCTCATCATTATCCAGGCACCAGCTGCCCCGGGGGAGGTAGAGAGGGAAATGGGAAATCCCAGCTTCTGAGAACATCGAGGCATGTGGGGAGAAGAAGTGAAGAGAAGGGGTGGGGCACAGGTGGATGCTACACGGGGGCTCCCCTCAGAAACACAGACAGCACACCCTTTCGGTCTGTGTCCAGGACACGAACAGCTCGGCGTGCATCCGGGATGTCTAACTGCGAGCTCCCAGGGTCTGGAGGATGGACCCCATCGCCAATCCCCAGGCAGTTACACTGGGGCTTCTCCTCGGTCACTGTGTTTACGTACCGGGACTCCAAACATTTAATGAGAGGAAGCGCGGGTGGACTCATCAGTCATGGAGACAAATAACGAAATATCTCCACTGGAACACCAGCATTACGTGGCTCCCTAATCAGTAATTTTTCCCCCTAATTTGAGGAGGGTGGGGTGGGGGTTTGAGAGATGGGTAAGGTTCTATATATTGCACATAGTGATTTTTCTCTCTTCCAACATTAAGGAATCCAGCATTACCCTGAATAAGGAACCCTGTTCAAGTCTTACAAATATATTGGATAAATCATTAAAAAAAAAAAAAAACCATACACACCCCCCCCCCCAAAAAAAAACCCCAAAACAACAACAAAAAAATACACCCAACACTTGTTCAAGGTTATTCTCAACACGTGGCCAGCCACGTATGCTATGCAGATACCGCAGGCAACTGCACTGGCGTGGGTCACTCAGTGGCTCCAACTACGGTGACACTGTCCTCGCGTTCAGGGGAGAGACTATAAATAGAACCCCAAGTGTCATGTGTCACATATCGAAGGAGATGCAGATTATTTGTGGAACACACATAACTGTAAAGCTTTAGTACCATGAGGAAAGCATGCCTGGCGATAAAAGAGAACACCTTCTACAGAAATCAGAACAATTTTTTTAACGTGGCCCTCGATTAGACGAGTTAGTGACATGTCAGACCCACGTCGTCACCCGAGGAGAGCCATCTCCGGCCCCGCAGCCTGCCGCCCTCCGTGGCCGCCCATCGCCCACGTGAGAGAAAGCAGGGGCGACGCGTGGTTCCTGGGACTCGTGGGCACTGTTGCCACATGTGGGACACCCTACCGCTGGCCACACGCCACAGACGTCCCTCCTGACACCACCCGTTCGTAACGTCTGCCGGTTCACGCGACTCAACGGCTGGCTCCTTGTGAAAACCCAGCCCCCCGACACTGCCTCCACACCAGGCCCTCGCCTGGCGCCAGCCTCCGTCTCTAGCCTCGGTCTCACCCCATGCCCTCCCAGTCCCTGGGCTCCTGGATCCTCTCCTCCCGCCCCCAGCCCCACCCCCAGTTCAGAATGCTGCCTCTCTCCAGCTCGCTCCTCCCCGTTCGTAGGGACAATCAAAGGCCCCTGGAAACAGGGGCCTTGGGCTCAGCTGCCCTCTCCAGGGCTTCCCTGTGCAAACTTTCATGGTGGAACCTACTGTTTATTTTTCTCTATACTTTCTACACCAGGAGTGAGGACCTAACAGATAGTAGTTGCTAATTTCTTTTTAAAAAAATCTATTGATATTGATTTTAGAGAGAGACGAGAGGGAGAGAGAGATAGAAACATCAATGATGAGAGAGAATCAGCTGCCTCTGCACATCCCCCACTGGGAATTGAGCCCTCACCCTAGGCATGTCCCCTGACTGAAATTGAACCGTGACCTTCCGGTTCACAGGTCGATGCTGAACCCCTAAGCCACGAGGGCCGGGCAATAGTTGCTAATTTCTTAGTTCAGTGGCTGGCAAACTCATTAGTCAACAGAGCCAAATATCAACAGCACAACGATTGAAATTTCTTTTGAGAGCCACATTTTTTAAACTTAAACTGCTTCTAACGCCACTTCTTCAAAATAGACTCGCCCAGGCCGTGGTACTTTGTGGAAGAGCCACATTCAAGGGGCCAAAGAGCTGCATGTGGCTCGCGATCCGCGGTTTGCCAACCACTGTCTTAGTTGATTCTAAAGGAGTTCATTGCTTCAGACTAAGGAATGGGTGAAAGGTGGGGCACAGGTGGAGAGACCTTAAAGAAAACGTCCTAGAGAGCTGGTCATTTGCAAGGGGTTTGGAGGTACACACAGGGGTTTCTAGATGCACTGTAGGCAGGAAAGGCCTCAAAGCTGAGAGAATCTCATGAGCAAAAGAAGGGAGACTGTAGAGGCCCTCAGGGAAGGCACCTAAGCATTTTTAAAAATCAGTGTCAGCTGAATCCAAGGCGCCAGGCAAAGCCATGTCTTGGAAATGCATCCACCAGAAGGGTTGGATGCATTATCAGTACTGACTTTTAACTTGCTTCAGGTGTGTGTGTGGGGGGGGAGGGCCCTTGAAAGGTAGATTCAGCTGAGTCCCGGGAATGAGGGAATGAGTGGGGCCTGGGCCCACTTAAGCTCCTTTGATTTTAAGTCTTTTCATGTGAAACCCCTTTCTATTTTAGTATAAATAAACATGCTGCGTTTGGGTTGGAATTCCCTATCTCTCCATCAGAGAACAGAGATTCCACCCAGCCCCAGCTTTATTTCTACTTCTGTGTCATCTATTCTTTTCTATTATTTTTCAATCCCCAGCTCCTCTACTCAGTAACTGGACCCTACTTCTCTCTCCATGCTGGTCGTAGCGAAGAGAGGAAAACCCCAACAGGAGACATGGGAAGGTGTGCTGGGAAGGAGAGGTGTGAAGATATGGGTGTGTGTTCACAGACGTTTCTTTCTAATTACTCCATGTCCATGGGGAGGGAGCAGAATCCTTCCCCCAAATGTGCGTTTCCCTGGCCAGCTGCAGCACAAGCTCTCTGAGGGCGGTAGGACTTCCGGTGAATAAGTTTGGAAAGTTACCAAATATTTTTCTGTATCTTACATTTCTCCGCATCCTTTCCCACACCCAATATACACACAGACACCATCATTCCTGGCCCTCCCACATAGCCACCTGGCCCGGTACCTTGGAAAGAAATGAAACCGAAATCATGATTGACTGAAATACCTATGAGTCCCAGGAAGAACGTTTTCTGTTGAGTGAAAACAGTTGTTTGAACAACCTGGCAGATGTCCTGGATAATGGGGACGCACGGAACTGGGGGGAATACATGCATTAATGCAATTCCTTTTAACCACGATCCTCTCCTATCGGGTGAGGGACGTAAGCCAGGAAGGCGAGCTGCGACATAAACCAGCCAACTGTCACACAAATCTCTTTCTTTAATATCACAAACCTAAGAGAGAAAACATTCAGATGACTACAAAGGAACATTTAAAATGAGCTCATTAGATGCAAATTAAAACAGAAACACCGAATAAGCACTGGGCCTCAATTAAAGGCTGAAGAAACAGCAGGTAAGACACAATTTTCCCTGATCAAAGAACTCAAAGCGAACAGAGTAGAGTATTCTGCATCGAAACTGCTTTCATGAATATGAAGCATTTTGAAGTGAGGCGGTTTTTTCCTTTTTGCCTTTTTCAAAGACGCTTTGGAGGTAGAAACGGATTTGCGCACCTCAGTACAAAGTCCTTTCATTGTCTCCTTTCCAAGCGGTGAAGCTATGAGGTTTAAAAAAAATAAAATAAAATAAAATGCAGACTTCAAAAAAAGCCCTTAGAAATAGTTCCAAGATTGAAAAGGGCACGGGGTCATTCTTTTGGAGCCTTTGGACTCAAAGGAGTGCACATAATTATGCAAAATCTTCTGTGCAAAGATGGAGAACTTCTTGTGTGACACCAGTCTACTCGCCAGAAGGAGAGGCTGTCGAGCCTGCGATGGGCGGTTGGCTGCAGGTCACCCTTCATCGAGATCATTGAAATGGCAGGACGGGTGGCAGTACACAGCATCTTCAACCGGAAATGCCAATTCCGAGAGCCGGAAGCTCACCACCTACAAGCCTGAAAACAAAGATCTAGGTTTGTGGGCAAACAGTGAAGGTAGAATGCGCATTCATGATGGCAGGCATTGTGTGTGTGTGTGTGTGTGTGTGTGTGTGTGTGTGTGTGTGTGTGTGTGTGTTTCCCCACTCATGTTCTCATGTACCCTGGGACCTGGAGCAGGACAGCACACAGTAGGTGCTCAGTGCTTGGATCTGCCTTCATGAAAGTAATGTGTTATGAGAAGTGAGAGGCTTTCCTTCATAAATTCACTTCACAAATTCAAATGCACCTATCCTAAGGCAAAAATAAAATGTATAGGTCACAGCGGGGAATGGGCAGTCCTACAAACACTGTAGGACAGTGGTCAGCAAACCGAGGCTCGCAAGCCACATGCGGCTCTTTGGCCCCTTGAGTGTGGCTCTTCTACAAAATACCGCAGTCCATTTTGAAGAAGCGGTGTTAGAAGAAATTTAAGTGTAAAAAATTCGACTCTCAAAAGAAATTTCAATCGTTGTCCTGTTGGTATTTGGCTCTGCTGACTAATGAGTTTGCCGACCACTGCTGCAGGAGGTCAGGGCCTCAGAGGACGGCTGTGCAGCTAGGCACTGCTGGAAGGCGCAGACTTGGGGATGGGGAGCGGGTGGAAAGGGGAGAGGAGACCCAGCAGGTGCTGGGCGGGGGAGAGGGGGTGTCTTTCTGTAATCTTTCCGCCCAGGGGGCAGGGCAGGTCTCTGCTACCCAGCTGTGGTAGACAGGAGTGTAGAAGAGAGTGATTTGCTTCAGGACAACCGGAAATACTTTGCAAAGTTCAAAATCTTACAAAGGCTTCATCTAGAAAACCTACCCAGACACTGTAATAAGGTTCTTACTTTACATATATGCTAACATATGCAAATAAAATGATATAGACACAAACATTCCTGGTGATAACAATTGTCTGTAAACTTACTGAAGGCTCATTTACTGGAGAGTATTTGCATAATTTATGTACATCCATAAAATGAGAGACCAGGCAGGAATTATCAGGGGGTAGATCTGTACATGCAGACATGTAAGTCTTCCGGGAGAGGTCACGTTAAACAAGGCACAGAGGAGACTCTTCTCTCGTGATTGTGTTATTTTAACTCAAAATCTCCTTAAAGAATAAGATGTTGGATTTGAAGTTCAATAGTGGCAACACTGTTGTACACATCTCCAAGCACTTCATTTTATTAATTTATTTTTTAAGTAACGGTTTTGTTTTATTGTTTATCGATGAAAGAGAGAGAAACATCGACAGGATGCCTCCCGGGAGAAGATCAGACCCGTCACCTTTTGGTGTAGGAGATGCTGCTGCAGCTGCCTGAGCCAGACTGGCCAGGGTTACCCATTCACTTCAATATCTGACACTGTGCCACGGACATCACTACAAAATCGCTAAGCACATTTTCTTAAAAGACCAACAAATACATAAAAACACTGAAATAAAAAATTTGCTACTTCTTTTTAAAAGAGTGAGATAGATTTTTAATAGAGGCCAACCAATTGAATGGGAGAAGATATTTTCACACAACATCCCCCTCCGATACAGAGTTAATATCAAAATATATAAAGAACTCATATCACTTAACCGCAAAAGTTTAAAATCCATTTTAAAAACGGGCAGAGGACCTACAAGGCCATGTCTCCCAAGAAGACAGTCAAAGGCCGACAGCGATAGGCAAAGATGCTCAGCATCTCTTGCTATCGGCGAAATGCAAATCCAAACCAACACGAGGTGCCCCTCACACCTGCCAGACCGGCTACTGTCGACAACCCAATGACACATGTCAGAGAGAGAATGTCACTGCTGATGAGAATGTCCACTGGTGCCGCCAGCTATGGAAACCAGTACGGAGGTTCCTAAAAAAATCAACAATAGAGTCACCCCATCACCCAGAATCCCTATCTCCAAGACATTTTGGAAAACATTTATTTGCAAAGATTAGAGGCGCTCCTGTTCACTTCACTGCAGCATTATTCCAGGCGACCGAGGCATGAAAACTAAAGTGGGCCTCAATAGATGACCGGACAAAGAAGAGGTGACCCCAAAACACAGTGAAATAGCCCCTGGCCGCCACAAAAGATGAAATACCGCCACTTACAACAACCTGGATGGAGCATCTGAATATCACGCTGCGGGAAATAGAGGGAAAAGTCAAGAACCACCTGATGCCACACATGGGTGGGATATAAAACTGGGACCAGCAAAGGAACAAACAAGGCAAACAGACAACCCTCACAGACACAGACAATAGTTCGGTGGTCACCGGGTGGAAAGGAGGGTGGGGGGAAGTAACGGTGAAAGGGGGTCAAGTGAAAAATACAGAGGTGCTCAAAGGACACTTTTCCAAGTCGAATTTTTTAAGGCTTTTCCGTTCTGCTTGTGTTATGTTGCAGTCCTGCCCCATCCTTCTCCCGGCGCTCAGTTTTCAGACTGCAGTGAAATCGTGTTCCCGTCGCTGTTGCTGTCTAGTTCAGGGCATCTACCGTATCAGTCATTCTTCAGGCGAGAAACGTGCGTGCTGGGAACCAGTCTCGGCGCCAAGATAACTCTACTGGTGGAGAGGTGATACCTTACTCCCGTTCTGCCAAGCAACTCACCTCGTGTTTTTCCTCCAAAGTGGGCTAAGATATGAAGTCGAAGGGCGCTATTTGCATGAAAGGAGGTGTAGCAATGACAGTGAGCACAGACATGAAATGGGCGAGTTCCGAGTAGCCCAGTTGTTTAAACAGAAACGACAACCCCCCCCCCCCCCCCCCCCGGCGGGTAGTCAGCTCACCGCCTATCCTGGCACCAAAGCTGTCGCAGCAACCGGAACCCCTCCCTCCGTGCCTCCCCTCCCGGCTCCCATTCCCAGCACCTTCACCACCATCCCAGGCAGCCAGGCCCACGGGCAATGAGGATGTTTGGTAAAATGTGCCCGCCGACAGTCATAAACCATGCAGCCGGCTATGGAAATAATGTATTGCACGTTGTCCTCCAGCTCGTTACAGGTAAGGGGCTTCTCTTAGGACGGGACATACATTTAATTACTTACGTTGTAATTTACACCATTAAAAACTGGAGTATGACAAAAGCATTTTTGTTGTTGTTGATCCTCATCCTCAAGGGTATTTTTCTCATTGACTTTTAAAGAGAGAGGAAGGGGGGGAGACAGAGAGAGACGAACATCCATGTGAGAGAGACACGCCAACGGGTCGCCTCCTGGGAGCATCCCTATGGGGAGGGAGCCTGCAACCCAGGTACATGCGAGGTACACACCGAAATCGAACGTGCAACCCTTCATTCCTCAGGCCTATGCACCAACCACTGAGCTAACTACCAGGGTATGGAAAAAAAAACCTTTAAAAATCCACTTTAAATCCTTCAGGTCATTACCAGTTACAAATAACTGATCATCAAATCCCAAGGTCACACTTTCTTCTTGTGTCCCTGAATAAAAAAACAAACTCAAAACTAAAGCAAACTGCCTAAACAAATCTCATCCTAGGAGTTATTTATGCAATCGCTTATTAGATAATTTGGAATGAAGAGATGCTTTTTAGATCTTAAGTCTCCGTCTTTATCTATAGCTTTATCATAAATTTGTCTCTTTTTAAATTAACCCTGCACTGGGTTACACTGAACTACAATACATCTGACTTCAGATGCATTAGTTGAAATCAAAAGTGTTTCACAGCCCTGCCTGGTTTGGCTCAGTGAACAGAGTGTCAGCCTGTGGACTGAAGGGTCCCAGGTTTGATTCCCTTCGAGGGCATGTACCTTGGCTGCAGGCACATCCCCAGTCAGGGGTGTGCAGGAGGCAGCTGGTCGATGTTTCTCTCTCATCATCAATGTTTCTGCCTCTCTCTCCCTCTCCCTTCCTCTCTTATTGGAAATAATCCCCAAATAAGCTCACCAAAGGGGCACACATTCTAGAGCCAGGTTCTGCCATCATCAACTCCCCTAACAACCAAGGCGGGCACCGGAAGCAGTGTGCCCTAGTGACTGGGTGCATTTCCACCCATTTCCAGAGTTACCCCCAAACCCCGTTTGGCTTAGGAACCCCTGGATGTGGTGACAGGGCGCTAACGGGGCAGCGCAGACCCACGAGCCAGCAGCCCTGCCCGCTCTCCTCGCTCCGGCTCCGGCCCCAGCCGCGGGGTTTGGTGCCTTTCCCTAATGAAGACGCTGGGTTCATTGAGCACAAAGTTCTGATCCTGGCTCTCACGGACTCCGGCTTCTTCCTCCCGCCGGACCCCACGGAGGGGTTTCCCCGGGGAAAAACTCTGGGAACCTGGAGGGCGCATCCACCTGCAGGAGTGCTGGCCCCGCCCTCCGCACCGGCTCCCGCCGGAGTTTGAAGCTGGGAGGCTTCTCTCCGGCCCTGACGGGGCACCAGACCCGGGGTCCGCGTGCTGAGCTGGGGGGCGGCGGCCACGGCGCCCCGAGGGGCCTGCGCGCCCACCCGGGCCTGGCAGACAGCGCGCCCGTCCCGGGGCCAACGGGCTGAGGTCACCGGGGGACGGGGGTGCATGGCGCCGAGCTGTCACCGGGGACCGCCTGTCCAACCCGGGGTGAACTGGGGGGCTGACAGCAGCACCCACACTCTCCCGCAGCCCCGCGGGCACCCGCAGGCCGGCGGCGCGGGCTCCGGGGGGCGCGGATCCCGCCGCGCTGCCGCTGACAGTTGGCACCTGAGGGCGGGACGGGGGCACGCAGGGCTCCCCGTCATCCGAGGACGGGCGCGGGGCGGCGCAGAGAGGCTGTACCTGACAGGCACCACGTACCGATCATGGCCACGGGGCAGGTGCACACGGCTGGACAAGAGGGGGTCTCTGCGCGCTCGGGCGCCCGCCCGCGCCTCCTTCAGGCGGAGCGCTCCTGGGTGAAGTCCTCCCAGACGCTCCTCCCCGGCGCCCGGCCGTCGGAATACGCACGCGCAAAACCGTGAGCCTTCTGGGAGTTGTAGTTTCGTCGCAGTTTCTCCTCACGCTGCCCGCTGCCGGCCGCACTTCCGGGTTAAGGCCCAGGAAACGTACGTCACCGGGGGGTGGAGCCATTCGCCGCCGTGTTGACGCGTCGCTTAGCAACGGGAGGCTAACCTGCGCTCTTTCCACCCCTCCGCTCCCCTCAACTCCCTTCACCCCGGAGCTGCCCAACATCTCTCCATCAACCGGGGCACTAGGAAGGGTTGAATTTCTACCATTAGCGCGCCTTTTTACATCCCTCCCCCCCGCCCCCGACCTCATCCTCACATCCGTAAAACCCACTGATTTTTTTACTGCACGTTTGGTGAGAACAAGACATTGTCTAGGAAGATGGTGGCAGAAAAACAGACCCTGAGCGTCATCAAATGCCCAGACAAGCTGCCGAAGAGGAGGACCAAGCTGCAGGCGCAGCAGCCGCTCCTGGCGCACCAGTCTCACTCCCTGGTCTCTGAGGGCTTCACAGTCAAAGCCATGATGAAAAACTCAGTCGTAAGTGACCTCCTGAACTGAATGCACTCACTCCCATTCCGCCCACACCCCGTCACAGGGGCAGGGGCCGGGGCCGGCCCGCCCAGGGATTCTGAGCCCATGTCCATGGGTGGTCTTGGCCCAAAAGGGCAATCACTGGGCCAGTAGCAGATGGTACCCAACAGTGTGTGGAGGTCCAGGCGAGGCTATTAGAAAGGGTCTTGAGCAAGTGGTATGTTGTGTGCGTTTACAAGCACATCCCTAATAACGTATGGACTCATCTAGGACACCCACGTTATCCCTGAACTGTTTATGAAGGAACAAGACCCCCTGTAATTTACTGTTCTCTAAAGTAGCCCCACTAGGCAAAAGGCTTATTGCAAGCAAGTGATTTCTTAGAAATCCTTTTTATTACCTTTTTTCTCTTTATTTATGGTTACTATTATTATTAGTTCTTAGAAATCTCAAATTCTCTTCCAACTTTGACAAGTGCTTTCTGAGCTGGAGTCATGAACTCATTAAATAATCTGTGATAAGAGATCTCATCAGTTGAACCTAGGAAATTTCAGAATTATCTCAGCATTTTACTCTAACAACACCCTTTCTTACGAAATGCTTAGCAGCCTGTTAGAAGAGTGGTCGGCAAACTCATTAGTCCACAGAGCCAAATATCAGCAGGACAACGATTGAAATTTCTTTGCAGAGCCACATTTTTAAACTTAAACTTCTTCTAACGCCACTTCTTCCAAATAAACTCGCCCAGGCCGTGGTATTTTGTGGAAGAGCCACACTCAGGGGGCCAAAGAGCCACATGTGGCTCGTGAGTCGAAATTTGCCAACTGCTGTGTTAGAATATTGGAAGGCAACTTAATATGTGTATTTCAAGACACCTTTTAAATGACACATTTTTAAAAATTCAAGCTTCAGTTCAAGTATCTCTGGCTATTAATATAATTCATATTTCATTTTTATTATTTGCGATAGTTGAAATAGTTTTAATACTGTTAGAAGGGGGGAAAGGAACAAGGCATTTAGTTACATGTGTAATAGGTTTTTGTTTTTTTTTAAAGCCTTCTTATGTGAATGGCTTTAAATTAGGTTACCACTGAGCGAGCACCTGTCTGGGAGTGAGATATTAAATAATGCAGCTTTCAAATTGTATAATTTATACCTGGGAGGATCTGACTCATTGCATAGCAACTCATTAAGTGAATGGTATTGCTTTCCAGTGTCATGTTATTTGTTTTATATAAATGTTACAAAACTAATACCTATGTTGAAACCATATTCTTAATGGAAACATGAATGACAGAATAGCTCTAGCCCCCCCGCCCCCAGGCCAGATTTCCACGTGGCTACACAGGTGACATCTTTGGGGAAGTGGGTCTGTTGACTTGCAATAGTTAAAAATCATTGAAAATAGACGAAAACTCGCGCAAGTTGTAGCTTCAGGCCTTTTGTGTGTGTTTCATGTGAACACGTGGTCATGGGAGCCAAGATGACTACTGATCAGCCAATATCGAAAACCATCCCTCTTCAAGCTCATGGTTATAATCATAGTGATTTTTCAATGTTGTATTTTCTCACAGACCTAAAAAATACTGGTCAGATTCTTTCTCTGTTCTTCTAAACTCATGTTCATAATCGTGTTTATTTTTTAAAAGGCTTTACACTAACGTCATAGTTCTGGAAAATCAAATATTTCAGTATGGCCAGATGTAATAAGTGTGCTTAAAAGACTCAAAAAGAAAAAAAACAAAAACTTGATTATGAAGCAGCCTTCTTTAGAAGCAGTTTATTGGATAGAAATTACCCTGTTTTCATATTTTTAAAAGCGAATTTCTTTGTTTAATATGTGTTTATGTACTGGGATCTTCAGAACAGGATGTGTAACTGCTCCACTTGATGGAAATCATAGCTATTGGAGGCAAACATTATTCGGCCATTCTCTTATTCCTTTAACCAACACGTCCTTTTTAAGTTACCCTTATAAGTTGTTACACACAGTTCTGGGAATTTAGGATCGGCAAGACAGTGCCCCTGTACTTACTATTCCCAGGAAAACCACACCAACAGCAATAAGTTCTTGTTAAAAGAAAGATAGACAATCCCGTTCATGCAAAACAACGTCAGCAGTATAGGAAATAGTATTTTTTTTCATTGTCAGTATTTACATGTCAACGTTTCTGTTTTCAACAGTGTAGACCTTTTGTCATTTTCAAGTCAAAATGCCCCTCTTTTCTTGAGGATTGTCTTGATTCTGAAAACAATAGACCTGTGTCCAGCCGATGACAAGGGCTTGTTCCTAAAGCCGCGCCAACGCCGTTCCTTCTGGTCAGGGCTCCCTTCAGCTCCTCACTCCCAGCAGGTGGCTGGCTGGCTGTCACATTCCAGGGCTCCTCCGACACACACAGGCCTCTGCAGGGACCTCTGGGTGCCTCTCCCCGGCTCACCTCTCCCAGGGGGGCCTCTGGGTGCCTCTCCCCGGCTCACCTCTCCCCTGGAGCTCTGGGTGCCTCTCCCCAGCTCACCTCTCCCCTGGGGGACCTCTGGGTGCATCTCCCCGGAAACTCTGGGCGCCTCTCCCCCAGGGGACCTCTGGATGCCTCTCCCCGGGAGCTCTGGGCGCTTCTCCCCGGGAGCTCTGGGCGCCTCCTGTGGATTCACTGGATCCCATGCTCCAGTGATAGAAGCACAGGAACCTGGCCATAAGCACATTTGATCAGCTGGGCCGTAACAGCAGGCCTCCTTATTGAGAGTCCAAGTTTAAATACGGCGACACAAATAGTAATTCGTGTAGATGCACATGTTTTCAATCCCAGTGTCAAGTGCTGCTCTTCAATAGCATGTAGTTCCCAGACTTCCTCGGAATGGTCACTGCGCTCTACATAGAAACAAGCAATGACCACCGTCCCCCAGCAGAAAACACTCGCACTCATTTGTGACGATGTTTGCCTGAGAAGAGTGATGTGACATTCAGAGGGGGGAGCTTTTACAGTCCTTTTTCCAGGAAAGGCCTTGTTTGTGGGGTGGCAGCCGGACTCAGAAACCAGCAGCTGGCTGAGCGTGTCCTGGCTTCCCCTCAGCAGACAGGGAATGAATGCTGTGCTTGCTAATCTACTTAGGACGAAGTGAGTCAGGGTGCGGGCCCTAGGTCCTCATACAGAACTCCACTGCAGTGGAAGCTTTGTATGACTATTTTCCAATCCTATATAATAAAAGAGAAACATGCAAATTTGATCAGACCTTTGCTCCTGATTGGCTATGCTACCATCCAATCAGGAGTGGGGGTGGGGCCAAAGGGCATGTGCACCGGGCCCCGGGGGTGGAGATGAAATGGAGGTGGCGGCAGTAGCAGCGGGTGGTGGCGGCAGCAGGAAGCGCCCAGCTCCCTGGTGCTGTGAGCGGAAGTGGTTGCGAGCGCCCAGCCCCCCGGGGCCAGGTAGTCGAAGGCAGCCAGGGCTGAGCTGAGCAGGGAGATAGCTGGGTGATGACTTGGGCAGGCTGGGGATGAGCCATCAGTTGGACATCCCCTGAGGGCTCCCAGTATGTGAGAGGGGGCAGGTTGGGTTGAGGGACCACCCACCCCCAGTGCACAAATTTCATGCACCGGACCCCTAGTCCTATATAATAAAAGGCTAATATGCAAATTGTCACTACGGGCAGGAGTTTAACTCACTGGGAGTTACACATGCGATAACCACCAGGGGGCAATGTGGAACCCGGCAGGCATTGGCAATGCAGCACTGGCAGCGGGCGGGCGGCAGTGGAAGCACTGCCCACCCCAGTGGGCCCAAACGAGAGGGGGACCAAAGCAGAATGGTGGGAGCAGATGAGCAGGCAGCACCAGCCAAGGCAGGTGCCAAGGGAGGCCCCAGCTGGCAGCCCCTAGGGACCCTACCCATGCATGAATTTTGTGCACTGGGCCTCTAGTATACTATAAATGTCTTATGCTCAAAGCTCAGTGGAATGGGAAAGATATTATTAGTTTACATAGTAACTTCTCTACTTACAGTCACATTCATTCAACACACAGTGGTGACGGTCAGCATTTCTAAATCATCGATGTGTTAAGGTACTGATTGGGCTGCTGGGAACAGAGACCACATGATGACAGCTTCACTGGGATGGCAGTTGCTTCTCTCACACGTGCAAGTCCAAGCCCGTACACCGCCCAGGGGGGTTGGGCCCGCCTTCCACACCACAGACAGGTCCAGGGACCTGGGACTCTTGTGCAGTCTTGCTTCGTATCCTGTAGGACGACGCCCTGCTGGGGGCGGGCTCACCACCTCCAGGGCCAAGTCCCTGCCCTGGGGGAGGAGGCAAGCGGAAGCAGAGGACTTCCTGTACGAGCATGACCCACCGCTGTCCTGCACCGCGCCCACGTTCCACTGGACGGCATTTACTCATAGGCCTGTCCTTTTTGTTTCTGAAAAAGCCAGTGGAGGATGGGTGTGGGGAGCCGGCACAGCCACGGCACACTCAGCCCCAGGCTGCCTTACGTGCCGCGCCAGCTCAGCCAGGCTCCGTGAGCCGGAGCGGGGGTGGTGAACGCTGCTCCCCTGATGGGGACCCAGCAGCGGCATGGGTTGCAAGCCGTGTCTTTATTTTATAGCCGATGCCACGAGGCAGAGTAAGGGCGTGGTCAAGGTGTTTACAACATTCTCGTGGGTTTTGATCCTTCTCAATTACATGCACCTGATCAAGCTTTGTTTCCCTGCAGCCTCTATCACTCAGGCACGTGGGGCCACAGGTTCAAGCTCACAACCACAGCTGTTGGCTATCACTGTGCTGGGAGGCTCTGCCCTCCACCCCGGGACTTGCACGTGGCCCTGCCATGAGAGAGAGGACAGCCTGAGGCTTGAACCTGACCCTCTCGTCAGCCTGAGGCTTGAACCTGTCCAGACACGGTAGCCACGCCTCACGGATAGATCCTTACGGCCACTCTTGCCCTCTGCCCCTCAACTCTCCCGTGCTCCCCCGCCCCCCAATCATGAAAAAGGCCTGAGAAAGGTGTCTAGTCCCGAAAGGGCACAATCTCCAACAGCTATGTCCTGCAGGGAGAAAGGGGGAGGAGCCGCCTGCAGGAAGAGACAGGCAGGAAAGGAGAGTGAGCGCTTCCCTGGACCCTGGATGGAAGGGGTGTGGCAGAAGGTGCAGGGGCCACTTCTGCTCACGTCCATTGCCAGACCTTCATCCCATGGCTTCAGCAGCTGCAGAAGCAGCAGAGAGACGCGTCTGATGGTTAGCTCTGTGTGCAGCGGAGGCCTCGGGCGCTTTGTGGCCGGAGGGAAGGAAAGGAGGAAACTGGGGGATGAAGGTAGGTGTGCTCCGTGGGTACTGACTGTTCCCAGTGAAGAAAAGGAGATGGACCAGGGACACAGTCACCGTACAGACAAACACGCGTCTCCGGACACTGGGTGCAGGGCAGGAGCTCCTGGCGAAGGGGCGGGGCCCTGGCCCGATGGAGGCCCTGGTCAGCTTTGGAGGAGGTTCTCCCTGCAGCCCCCACACTGGCCGCTGGACTCCATCCACCGGGATTGGCCGCCCTCATCGGCTGTCCTCGCCCACACTCCTCCCAGCTCCCCTGCGAGTTCCGCAGGCCCCGCTCTGCCCTACCCCTGTCCTCTGGCTCCAGCTGCGGCTCCGCTCTCCTCACTTGCTTCCGCCAAACTGGCCTGTAACTCCTCATAGTTGTGGTTTCGCCTATGTTGCTGGTTTGCTCGGCGCCCTTCTCCCCACATAGCTGCACGCGGCAATCGCTCGGTCATTGGGTAACGGATACGTTCCGGTCGCGGGGCCAAGCACTGTCTCAGGTGCTGGCATCCGGCCGTCTGGAAGGGGCGTGCGTGTGCCACCATGGAGCTTATGTTTCTGCTGCCAGCTGCTCCCATCCACACCACCCACCCACCCTGTGCCAACCAAGAGGAAAACTTGCCCTTCGTTCCTTGCGTTCTTCTGTGTATTGAAATGATTTCTGCATCCCGTGTTTCCCGGCGTATAAGACGACCGGAACTGACGATGACAGGAGGAAGGTAACAAACATCAGAGAGAGAGCAAGTGCCGGGCAAGTCCCTGGCGAGTTAGCGACGCCCATCATAACTGCAAGCTACGGCATTTGGCGTATAAGACGACCCCCAACTTTTGAAAAATATTTCCCTGGGTCAAAGAGTCGTCTTATGCGCCGGAAAATACGGTGTGTTTGATCCTGTGGGCATCCCCCACGCGGGCAGATCTGTGTCTGACCCGTTTCTGTCCTCCCAACCGGCACCCAACGTGCCCTCACATGTGTGATGAATTGAAGGCAGGCAGTTCTGCCCTTTCTTCTTCTCCCATCGAATCCCTCTTTCCTGTCGCTCTAATTGTTTCCTGCCTCCAGTTGGGGTTTTCCCTAACCACCGCCCTCCACCCCAGGAGCCCAGAAGGCCCCCTTAAGCGCAGCCCAATCAGGACATGGCTCATCTCCAGCCCCGGTGGTTCCTCGTGTCACTCAGAGTAAACGCTGAAGTTCTGACCCTCCTGGGAGGCCCCAATGTAGCTGCCATTTCATCTTTACCCGTCGGTCTCAGTCCTTTCTCCCTCGCTCATTCTGCTCCACCCACAACGGACCCCCCCCCCCCCCTGCAGTTCCCTGCACCCACCGGTTTGCATGGCTGCCTCAGCATCTTGGGCCCTCCTGTCCCCTCTGCTGAAACGCATGTCCCCTACATATTACCATCGCCTGATCCTGTCAATTTTGTCTGAAAATTAGCTTCTTAGTGAAGACTTCCCTGACTATTTAAACTGTCAACCTCACAATCACCCGCCCACCCCCGTCCAGCACGCCAGTCTGCTCTCTGTTTTGCATTTTTTTCTCGCAAATACTTCTCACCCTTTAGTGTCAACTTAGTACACCTCATGTCTTCTCCCCCTGCAGGGGAAGCTCCTTGGGGAGAGGGATGGGGGCAGGGAATTGTCACTGTTTCGTCACTGCTGGGTCTCCAGCTCTAGAGAAGTTCCCAGCACATAGTAGGTGCTGTTTGTTCTTGGTCAAATGAATTAATGGCAATGTTTTATCCTACAATGAGACAATCATCTTTGAATTAGCAGCCTTAAAAAAGTGCTGATGGTGTTATGCAAATATGAAATATAGGAATTAGATCAATTTAACCTGTTTTATGCCATATTTTAATTAGCTTATTATGAAGGTTACATATGCTCATTGTAGAACGTTAAAATGGTTTGGCTCGGCAAAGCTTTCTCTGAGCTAAGATCATGGGGAAAGGCTTAGGCTTTTTCTTCTGGTTATTTAGGCGGTTAGGCTTTTTTTTTTTTTCCATTTGTTATTTTAAAGCTTTGCCAGGTAAAAATTTTGATTTATTTTTTCTCCAGTTGGTCAGAGGGTTATTACATGGCTCTTTATAAGTAATTACACTAAGTTATAGCAAATATCTTTCTATTTGCTTTGAACACTCCATCATTGCTCTGTGTGTATTACTGGTAAGAGCTTCATAAATGCTTTATTTTAATATATGTCGGAAGACCAGTCATCTGTCCATGTGACTTTCCAACCAATCCTCTGCAGAGGCAGACAGACAGTTTTTTCCTCACCTCGTATATAAATCCAAGACAATTTAAGTTTTTGCTGTTGTGATTTGGGGGCACATTAAATGGCAGAGCAAGAAATGGAACCTCTTTTTCTAGATTTTTCTGACTCGGACAAGTCTTCTCTTGATAATTTTTTTTATAGATTTTGGTTGATAACCCTATATAATAAAAGGCTAATATGCAACCGAAACCGGTTTGGCTCAGTGGATAGAGTATCGGCTCGTGGACTGAAAGGTCCTGGGTTCGACTCCAGTCAAGGACATGTACTTTGGCTGTGGGCACATCCCCAGTGGGGTGTGTGCAAGAGGAAGCTGATTGATGTTTCTCTCTCATCAATATTTCTATCCCTCTCCCTTCCTCTCTGTAAAAAATCAATAAAATATATATTTTTTAAAAAGGGTAATACGCAAATTGACTGAACGGCAGGACTGCCAGAATGCCTGTGGCCCCCATTGGGTGCAGGCTGGCTGGACCCCACCAGCGCACAAATTCGTGCACCAGGCCTCTAGTTTGTAAATAGAAAACACACAGTGTGTGCGTATCAGTTGACAAACATAAAACCAAACACGCTGGTTTAGCCAGCACCCAGATCCACAAGCATCACCAAGCCCCTGCGTCCCTCAGGCCTGTCGGGTCACTGCCAGGTCCTCCTCAAGCCCTGACCTCTGTCAACAGGTCACAAAACACGCCATTGTTTGGTGTCTGGCCCTGGGTCACCACTGTGTGTGTGAGACTCTCACAAAGGTATCTGCGTGTGACCGTGGGCCACAGTTGTCACCGGACAGCATTTTCGTCCGTGAAGATCCCAATTACCCCCTCTGCTGATGCGTCTTTGTGTGAATTCGAGGTTAGGACTGCTACAAAGGAGTCGGTTTTGCCACTGAGGAAATTCGAGTACAGTTTTAGAGAACATATGCATGAATGTCCAAGGATATGTCCCTGGGAATTGCTGAGTGCCTGCGTACGCATGTTAGCTTTGAGTAACTATATTAAAAGTGTTTCCAAACTGAATTTTTAAACATAATCTCTGCCAGCTCTGAGAGAGGGCCATTTGCTTTGTAGTCTCCCCAATAATCAGCATTTTCTTCATTTTGCATGTTAGAAATTCTAGTTGGTGTATAATGTTATCTCATTATGGATTTGTTACTTATTTTATGGTGACTAGTGAAATTTAAAACTTTTTAAATATCTTTATTTGCCATTTGATTAGCCTCTTTTTTGAAAGGTCTTTTCAAGACTTTCATCTGTTTCTTGACACTGTGTTCTAAATGACCTAAGGCATTTATAGCGCAAGTCTAGCTCCCCACGCTGTGAGTTTCTTCTCCATTCTCCAGTGGTGACTTTTATCCATCTCTCTTTAAAATATAAAAAGAGAAAAAAAAGTATCTTTCGTGAGAAAAATTATCTTAAACATTTTATTTAAATATTTATGAATAAGGTGTCCCTTGACCAATTTTAATTGACTCGCAATCCTACCTTATAAAACAGTAATATGCAGATGGTCCGTCATTCCAACACACAAGATGGCCATCCCCATATGGTCAAAGATGGCTGCCCCCATGTGGACACAAGATGGCCAGCAGGAGAGGGCAGTTGTGGGCCATCAGGCCAGCAGGGGAGGGCACTTGGGAGAGACCAGACGTGTAGAGGAGGGCAGGCGGAGAGGATCAGGCTTGCAGGGGAGGACACTTGGGGGGGAATCAGGCCTGTAGGGGAGGGCAGTTGGGGGTGACCAGGCTGGCAGGGGAGGGCAGTTATGGGCAATTGGGCTGGCAGGGGAGTGATTAGGGGGTGATCAGGCTGGCAGGCAGAAGCAGTTAGAAGCAATCAGGCAGGCAGGCAAGCAGTTGGGAGCCAGCAGTCCTGGATTGTGAGAGGGATCCCAGATTGGGGAGCTTGCAGGCTGGACTGAGGGACACACTTCCCCCCATGCATGAATTTCGTGCACCAGGCCTCTAGTAACATAAAAACACAGGTTTTAAAACAAAACTTGAGTGATCAGAAAGAAAACAGTGGAACCAGGAAGTAAATGTAAGTCAGGCAGGAAGCCTGAGTGGAGAGGAGTCGGTTTTGCCTTTCTCAAAGGCCAGCATTTCTGTTGGTTGATGTTCAGATTTCTCTCTAGTTTCTTGGCATCTGTTGCTGAAAGGTGACTATTACCCACATCCCCTTCTCACCAGGGATACAGCCCAGCAATCCCATAGGGAGCTCAGGCCGCCCCTGTGCCCCATTCTCAAAGAAAAATCCTCAGAGAGAGCGATGCAACAGCATTTTATTTTATTTTTAATCTCTACCGCTGGAAGTATTACATACATCCCCTTTCCTCCCATGGACCCCTTTGAGCCTGCCCCTGCCCCTGCCCCTGCCCCAGGCCTCTTCCACCCGACTGTCTGGTCCAGGGGTCATGCATATACGCCTACAAGTTCTCTGCTTGAGCAGGTTCACCACTAACATCCATGTCTTCATGGTCAGCGTGGACTCCTCCGAACGCCAACTCGAAAGGAGATGGATTCCAGCTGGCGCCGTCCATGCGGCCGCATTTCTCCCCGTGTCCTCGTGGGCTTCCTGCCACACCCAGGCACGTGCTGTCTCCACTGGCCCCGTCTGCGGGCGTGGGGCGAGCGGGGGCGAGCAGGCCTGTGCGGAAGGGTGTTGTGCCCGGGGTGGTGCTGCCTGCCCCCCCTGAGCTGCCAGGGCAGGCTCCAGACGGCCACCCGCCACCGCTGCCTGCGACCTCCGCCCCTCCGCCCCTCCCCTGGACACAGCAGGTTGGCTAATGCGCTCCTTTCCTTGTTTTTCTTCGTCTTTCTTAAACGGATGCATTTGAACACAGCCCCTTGAAATACCTACCCCTGGAGCGGAATTGGTGGGTTAGAGCAGTAGTCAGCAAACTGCGGCTCGCGAGCCACATGCGGCTCTTTGGCCCCTTGAGTGTGGCTCTTCCACAAAATACCACGGTCTGGGTGAGTCTTATTTTGAAGAAGTGGCATTAGAAGAAGTTTACGTGTAAAAAATTTGGTTCTCAGAAATGTCAATCGTTGTGCTGTTGATATTTGGCTCTGTGGACTGATGAGTTTGCCGACCGCTGGGTTAGAGAGCGGAAGACTCCGGAGACTCGGATGAAGGTCTGACTTGGCCACCTGCAGGGCCTGGCTGCTCTTCTCCCTCCTGCAACCCAGCCCTGGGGGTCCCAGTTGTTGGGTCTCACCTGCCACCCCCTCCTCACCTGCCGAGGGATGAGGGAGGGATGAGGGATTGCTGTAGCTCCATTCACCACAACACATTAGAAATGGTTGGGAACCCCCAAAGCTGTGGGTCTCAGGTTGCAAATTGCAGTCACCCAGGGAGTTACTGACCCCTGGGCCTCCCCCTCCATAATTCTGACGTCACTGTCCCGGGGCTGGTTTAACTGGTGATTAGTAGGGATTCAGAACAGTTGAGGACAGAGTGTTTTGGAAAGATCTCGAAAAACTATTTGCCAGATAACTACTTAATTTTTCCAGAGAGAGAGCTAGCGAGAGAGCAGTGCTCTGCTGCCCACTGATTTACGGTACTCTTATGTATTATAATTACACATAACACTCAGCTATTTGAGAGGAATGGTTAACCAATTCTAGCATGATTTTAATTATTATAACTTGGTAATATCTCTAGAAACTGATGAGGGTCATCTCTGCTGTTAGTTCCTATCCAGAACGTTGATTTTACATTTTAAATTTTTATCAGTTTAACTTTCCAGGTGATCTTTTAATAATGTGCAAAAGTGAAATATTCTTTTGAAATTGCAAGGGGCATGTACCTCACTTAGAAGACAATTTCTCCCGTCTTTAGTGTCTTCACTTGCAGCAACACACTTTATTACTTTGTGTTTATACTGTGCAGCTATTTTAATAAGTGCTTTTATATTTATTTTATATCCAGTTTCCTCGTGAACTCTTTTACATCAAATAAAGCCCCTGTTGAACCTCATGTTTTACCTTAATTTGTTTCCACATTTTGAAAAATACAAATAAGGATAGAAAATAATAAAATAGCCATGCATTTACCTAGATTTGACAAGCCCAGATAATAAATTTCTTGTAATTATATATATTTTTAAAGAAGCTTCCAGTTTTATAGACATAATAGGTCTTCTCTCTCCCTCAATCTTTCCATCCTCCCCCCCGAAGTAACCAAGGACCTAAAGTTTACATACATCACTGCATGTGCTGTGCTGCGTGCCTACATGCCCACACGTGCTGTCACAGCGAGTGTGCGCGGAGCTGATTCAGCAGCCGGGCCCCAGGTGGCCGTGGGCCGCACCCCATGGGTGTCTGGGATGCCTTCTGGCTCCGACATAGTTCGTCAACGGGGGCCGGATGCCAGCACCACGTGAGTGCGGAGGAGCTGAGCGCAAGGCGCGGGCCTCCTGGGCCGATGGCTGCAGAGCGCTGCAGGGGCGGCCCCCGCCCCCCCCCGCACCCCACTCCTGGGCCTGGACGGGCACTTGCTCTCAGGAGCACGGAGGGCGAGGCAGTGCAGCTGGGCTGCGCAGAGAGGAAGGTCACGTTCAGGGACAGGGTTGTTTTTACTTATTTTATTTATATATTTTTAAAAATATATTTTATTGATTTTTCACAGAGAGGAAGGGAGAGGGATAGAAAGTCAGAAACATCGATGAGAGAGAAACATGGATCAGCTGCCTCCTGCACACCCCCTACTGGGGATGTGCCCGCAACCAAGGTCCACGCCCTTGACCGGAATCGAACCTGGGACCTTTCAGTCCACAGGCCGACGCTCTATCCACTGAGCCAAACCGGTTTTGGCGACAGGGTTGTTTTTAACTTGCTCACTCACGGCAGAGTCCCGGCCTAAACAAACATGTAGGGTATCTTTATCCAGCGTCTGTTTATCTACCAGAGTTCCTGTCACTTGGGAAGAGGCTTGCGAATGGATATTATAAAGAATAATTGTGTTGTATAAATAAGAATTTATAGCTCAGAATCACCCTCCTAACCCAACTTAAAGTCATTATGTAGCATAAGCTAGAGAAAGTCAGACTAGAAAAATATGATTATATAATAAATGCCAAGTAAAATAATGGGCACCAAACAGATTCTGGCTACCTCCCTTTCCCGGTTTATTGTTAGAGGAGAGTCCCAGAGAAAGCTGTCACAGACTGCCAATCCCCAGTTAAGGGAGCCGTGAAGACCAAGTCCTGGAGGCAGACAGGCAATCTCTCCCCAAATCCCCGTCCCGCACTTGCTGGGAAGGCGAGCCCCCTCCCCGACCCCCCCATGTGGCCCTGCCGGCTGGGGCCTCCCAGCGCACAGAGGGGCTGGGGTTCGACCCCCGGTCGGGTGCATGCAGGAGGCAACAGACGGACGTTTCACTCTTGCATCAATGTTTCTCTCTCCCCATTCCTCTCTCTAGAGCAAGTTCTTTGACATCACAAAACTATAACTTTGTCTCAGAATTAAGGAAAATGACACGCTGTCAAATGTTTTCACCTGACTGAAGTTTTTGACTTGAACAAGGGATTATATTTAAATATATTTTAGAGTTTGCATGAGGCAGTGATTACAGGGCAGCCACAGCGGGGGTAGAGCAAATACGGGCATTTTTGGCAGTAACGAGGGCTGCCTGGTGGAGGCGCTGCTTCCCTTTGGGATTTCCTGAGTAAATGGCGCATCGTAAGCAGCCATGTTTGCACTGGATCAGTCGTCAGCAAACTGCGGCTCGCGAGCCACATGCGGCTCTTTGGCCCCTTCATTGCGGCTCTTCCACAAAATGCCTCGGCCTGGGCGAGTCTGTGTTGAAGAAGTGGCGTTAGAAGAAGTTCAAGTTTAAAAAACGTGGCTCTCCAAAGAAATTTCAATCATTGTCCTGTTGATATGTGGCTCTGTAGACTAACTGAGTTTGCCGACCACTGTCCTAGCTTATACACACATTCACAGAGGTTTACACACGCAAAGGCGTCTTCTGTCGTGATTAGGAATATACACTGAAATGTCTTAGAAGGTCATGACCTGCAGCCTTCATAAGACAGGGTGTGAAGTATAAATGACCAATGTCCTATCGTGTCTGTTCTTGCACCGCTCCACACTCGGCAATGTTCCAGACATAAAAGATGCTCAGCTGTGCTTTTCAGTGGCTTAATTTCACCTTATTTTGTGAAAGCAACTTGACTGTGAATGTCCATCTGCCCCGTTCACATCTCCCTCGCCTTCACCATTGAGAGGGGGGGAGATGTAGGTGACGGATGAAAGCTTTCTTGCGGATGAAAAGACTCTTCTCCGGATCACCTGTGTCCTTCTGTGGCTACGGTGAGAAGCTGATTTGATTGATTTGAAACTTGCCAACACTCGATCCTTTGATCAAAATCACAAGCATGGTGTTTTAGTGCCCTGTGCAAAGGAAATACAAAACCTTGAAGGGAAAAAGAAAAAAAAAAAAAAGAAAGAAAGAAAAGCCTTGGGGGGATCTCAAAGGCACGAATCAGCAGCAAGGTGCTGGGTACACGGGGCATGACTGAAATCCCCCCGGTGCCTTACAGAGTGCCAGGACCTGGTGTGTCCAGAGCGAACACTGGCAAACCCAGAACCAGCCGGATTGATCCAGCCGGGGCTGGACCGAAGATGGGAGAGACCTGGGAGATACCTTCACGGGATTCAGCAGAGGCAAACGTTTGGGTCTGCATCCAGAGCTGGGGCCCCAAAGTGAGCCAAGACCCAGCCCCAAAAGACGAGTGACAGGAGAGGGGAGGCTCAGCGAAGCCAGAAAGCACCGAAACCTTCGGTCTCCTGGTAGACGCACAGACCACCGCCTGTTCTCTCCCCATGGAGTCCTCCCTTCCATCGCTGAGCAGTCCCCCACAAATAAGAAGTGGCCTTAGTTGGTAAGGAAAGTGGTGGCAGTAAAACTGCTGGAACGGAATAAAATATTGGCCACCATTTTTAAATAGTTTAATACAGGTATTTCTAATCTGTAAATACAGTCATACGCTGTATTCTTTTCTTCAAATGGCTTCATCAAGGTGCCAGCAATGAACTGCATAAATTAAGGTATAGAATTGGATGTGTTTGGACATACGTGTCCAACTGTGACGCCACCAGAGATCAAAATAAGGAACATACCCATCGCCCGAGGTTCCCTGTGCCTCTTTGTCATCCCCCCTTGCCTCTTCCTCCGGGTCTAGGTAACCAGGGAGCACCTGTCCCCGCTGTAGACCAGTTTGCATTTCCCGGGGCTTTATGCGGATGGACTTCTGAAGAACGTGCTCTGTGGCCTCCGGCTTCTTTTCCGGTGAGCGGGATTACCTAGAGATGCGTCCACGTTGTTGCTTGTCTCCGTATTTCATTCCTTCCGATTGTGAGATCCACGCCTTTTGTGCGGGTGCAGCCCGCTGTGTCTGACAGCCCGGGGGTGGGCATTTGGGCTGTGTGCACAGCTGTGCCTAGATTGCCGTCCAAGTCTCTGGATGGAGGCGTGTCCCTGTCTCCTGGCTCAGTCCCTGCGAGAGGACTGACGCTGCCCCGACTGTCAAGCAGAGAGGATCCCCCGGCCAGCGCGGCTCTGTCGGTCGAGTTTGTGCCGTGCACCAATTAGTCACGACTTCTGGTCAAGGCACATATGGGAGTCAACCGATTGCATTTCTCTCTCTCTCTCTCTCTCTCTCTCTCTCTCTCTCTCTCTCTCTCTCTCCCTCCCTCCCTCCCTCCCTCCCTCCCTTCCCCCTCCCTCCCTCCCCTTCCCTCCCTCCCTTCCTTTCTCTCTAAAAATCAATAAAACATTAAAAAAAAATAGAGAGGATCAAAACCAGGTCGTGTTCGCTGTACCCCCAGCGGGAGCATGACGTTATTAATGGCGGGAACAGGTCAACATCCTGGAGATCGTACAGAGTACGTTCCAGTACGTTCCAGAGTACGTAGATGGTCATGTGTGAGTCGTCCTCTCGGGTCTATAATACACAGAACAGAGGGGCTTTAGTTCACATGTGATCATTGTAGAGGGTGTCACTGGGTACAGACGCATTCTCACAGAGGAAAAGCTCCACGTTAATTTACACAGGGCATCAGACACGCACTTACTCTAGGAGCTTTCTGGAAGTTTTGTCACATTAGCATAGGAAAACAAAACCCTCATAATTTCCTCTACGGTATGTATTCATGCTAATATTTACTTTCTCCAGTGCAGATTACCCAACAGATATCCGTGGTTAGAATTTCTCATTTAAAAACTTTAGTAGTTAGGGCTTTAACATTTTGCTCCCTTCGCTGAGATTTATTTGTTCCTTGTACATAAAAATCAAATTTATGTTTGCCTTCATTTATATTTTTCCAATGATATCTGAGGAATCTTTCACATTTTATAAGGAGCCATAAATCCACTTCAGCCCAGGGCCAGCCGCTGGCTTTCCTGCTGACCTAGATGCATATCTGCAATTTAGCGAATTTTGAAAATTTGAATGATAGCACATTAAACTGGAATAATGAACCAATAAAAAATTTTTATCGCATTCGAAAAAAATTATTTCTTAGACGTTCACACTGTCGTCTCGCTCATTAAAATTATTCTAGGATCATAAGTTACCACATGTATCCCCAGGGCTAAAGAAAAAGGAAATCAAGTCTTTCCTGGTGATCAAATAATCTGGCCCAAGTGCAGATGGATCTCTGGATGCCAGGAGGGCACCATCACTGGTGACCCAGCCCACCAGGGAGTCACATTGTGGGAAGACCTTCCTGTGGCACCTGCCATCTAGTCACGTGGAGGCCTGTGGTCTGTCTCAAAGTCCTCCTCTCCATCCAGTCCTCGCCGGCACGTGACATTGGACTTACGCGTGCAGAGCCGCGATGCTTCCTCAGCGGGTAGAACACAACTACGAGGTCAGTGCATCCTCGTGGAGAAGTGACAACAAAGGACAGTGAAGCATGCAGGCCCAAAGACACGTCTCAGCAACATGGAGGCCAAGTGGAAGTGCTCACCAGACGGTGGCCTTCTCTTTCAAGTCTGCTAACCTATCGCCAGCCTGTCCTGTGACGAGCTCTTCCTGGATTTATAGGGTTCTGATGTCCTCGATGCCCTAGCCGCTCAGAGTGAGCTGTGTGCCCAGGAAGGCAGAGTGACCCTTAGAGCAATTTTGGCCCGGACTCGGGAAAATGAGGACTATATTTGTACATTTAGAGAAAATTTGAAATTAGCCTATTTCACTCATCTGAAGGGCTCTGTCTGATATTCACAGTTAAGACGGAGATGAAAAAAGAAAATTCTAACAGATGATAAACCACATTTTATTAAAAAAACTCTTATTCTCTTTATGCCTTGCAGACACTAAAGATACCAGGACGCTAAGGTTTGTGTTTGCCTAATCACTTCTTTGGCCTTGACCATGTTTTACAAATACACTAAACTCACCAGGAGGAACCCTACTCTGGAAACTTCTACCCTCGTGAAAGGGATTTCCGAACCATACACATTATTTTTATTTTGGTGACATGTATGACTCAACCAGTTCTATAAAGAATTTATTTGACATTGTAGGTAGCACATTCACTTTAGCAAAACATCTCCTATGAGGACTCTAATGAACACAATGAACTAACCAAGTGGAGAGCAACTCGTGGATACAAAGAGCAGGCCGCCAGCTGCCAGCGGGGAGGGGCTGGGGCTGGATGAGAAGGGCGAAGGCATTGAGCAAAGAACAAAAAAGGAAGACTCATGGACACAGACAACACTGTGATGGTGATAAGGTGGAAAGGGGTGGGGGAGGTAGCAGAGGGGAAAAGCGTAATGGTGACAGAAGGGGACGTGACTTTGGGTGGTGAACACAGTGCAATCAATATTCAGACGACGTGTTGTAGAATTGTGTGCATGAAGCCTGTATACTTTTATTAACCAATGTCACCCCAGTAAAGTCAATTAAAATTAGCATAACATCTAACCAGGGTGGTATTTCAGTTATAGTTAATTAGGACGATTCTTATGTTTTAAGTAAATAATAAAATTACAAGACGGACAATTTCGTATAGAAGTATTTTAGATTCTAATTTGACAGCTAAATGCATTAATCCGAACAAATAGAGATTATAGGAAGCATTCAGGTTTCCATTAGTCCTTCAAATGTTCGTGTCTAATTAAAGGAGAAACGTGTCTCCTTGAATTCATTCAACACCACGCATCCAGCAGCCGCCCTGATATCTTCAGTGTCTTTGCAAGACATAAAGAGAATAGTTTTTTTTTTAAATAAAATGTGGTTTACCGTCTGTTAGAATTTTTTCTCTTTTCATCTCTAAATTGTGAATATCAAACAGAGCCCTTGAGATGAGTGAAATAGGCTAATTTCAAATTTTCTCTAAATGTACAAATATACTCCTCATTTTCCCTAGTCTGGGCCTAAATTGCTCTCTGCTTGCATTTGTAATCAGAAATTGATTGGGTTGCTGTGGAAACTGGGGAATGTATTTCTGGTTGAAGAAGGAGCGCAGTAGGAGTACTGTTATCATAACTGTCTGCCAGCCGAAACGCCTCTCCTTCTGAACAGCACGTGGGTGAAATTTCCACATTCCAACCCGAAATGGTTCTCTTCAGAATATCGCTTTGTGGTCAGCATTAATCCTCTAGACGGGCATGTTGTTGTTGTTTTTTCACTTCACATGCTGTCGTTACGTATTTGACTTGTTTCTGCGTTGAACTCTGCTTTTTACACAAATGAAACCAGTTTCCATTTTGTTCATACTTACAAGGCCCATTTGTAGGAGAAAACCGTGAGGCACAGTAAAATACTACTTATTCAGATGCCAATCATCTGGAACATTTCAGCTGCTTAACAAGAGGGACAGCCAGTGGGAACACTCAGTGGAGGAAAACCCCTGAGCATGTGTCACAGAGCGGCCTATGAGCAGCGGACGGCTGTTTGCACGAAGAGAAGCCATACTGTGCATCTTGCTGGTGGAGGCAAATAGAGCTCCATTGCCTTTAAAGGTTTGTCTTTTGTCTGAGGTTGAGAATAAGGGGAAAGTCAGAAGAAGGGGGAGCAAAGTGGCCCTCGCCGAGGCAGGGATGCTGGGTTAGGAGCAAGGACAGCAGACTCCAGCGGTACAGATCTCCATTAACATCGACTTTTCTGAATACTTCCGTTGGTCTCCTGATTTCAGCAAGAACATAAGCAAAATATTATCCGTGGATAAGAAAAAGCTAAAGGAGTTCGTCAACACCAAACCAGTATTATATGAAATGCTGAAAGGTATTCCTTAAGAAGAGGAAGAAGAAGAAAAAGGTAAAGATAAAAATTTTGAACAACAAATACATATCTATCAACAAGTGAATCTAAAAATCAAGTGAATTAAAAATCTGATGAACAGAATAAACTGGTGAATATAATAGAATCGGGGGCATAGAAAGGGAGTGGACTGACAATTCTCAGGAGGAAAGGGGTATGGGAGATGCAGGAAGAGACTGGACAAAAATCATACACCTATGGATGAGGACAGTGAGGGGGAGGTAAGGGCAGAGGGTGGGGTGGGAACCGGGTGGAGGAAGCTATGGGGGGGAAAAAGGAACAATGGTAATAATCTGAACAATAAAGATTTATTAAAATAAAATATTTGTGACTTTCAAGGTTTAAAAAGCTTCCCCACACTCCGTGAATCTTAGGAAGCCAAAGGATCACAGAAAGAGAGCCACTCGCTGAAGAAGATGAACAGAACAGGGAACTATGACAGGAGACTGTAGCCCACTTCAGCCTCAGGGTCAAGGATGAGCAAACTGAGGTGCTTCCTTCAGGTCCGTTTTTGTCAATAGGTGCAGACAGTGAACAAAGAAACCTGCTGTGGCAGAAACATATTAAGATACGTATGTGTGACATAGTCTAAGTACATGTTGTTGAGATGTGTGGGCTGGACCTTTAGACTCTAGTCTTGGGTTACTTCATTCTGCCACTCACTTCAGAAAGGTGTCTGAAGCGGCTGAGCACGTTTTGTGCGGGGCAAATAGATTGTATCTTTAGAAGTGGGTGCTTGTCTTCCTTTAAGAGCTGGGACAGAGGCAAAAAAAAAAAAATACAGTTTTCATAGACTGTTCACCCCGAAGCACAGTTAAGATTATATTTGTTAAACAGAGAGGGGAAAGACATCTGTCTAGATATAAGCACTCTTCTGTACACATTTTTATTTTTTGAATAGGTAATATGTGATACTTTAGAAGTCAGAAGGGCCCCAACGGGGGCTTAAACACACCGCCTAGTACGTGCCCTGACCGGGAATTGAACCCACAACCTTTGGTGCACATGGGACTATGCTCCACACAGCTGAGCCTCCCAGCCAGGGCTGAAGTGTGCTGTTTTCAGAGCCCTTCCCGCTCCTGATGCCTGGGACATGCAATCAGTTGAAGCTCCTGCCTGATTCCAAGTACACCCGCACTGAGATTGTTTCCACTTGGCTCGAGCATATTTCCCACCAGGCGCAAGGTTTTAAAATGTTCCTATCCGGTTTCTAATTCCCAGTTCCTACCTAATTGTCATGTGGTCTCTTGGGTCATTGTTTATGGCGCTCTGTATAGACCCACAGATGATGATAAGTGGGATGTGAACTACAGGTGGTCACTAAGGGCACGGACAGGAGGGACTGCCTGGCTCGGGAATCCCAGCTCTAACATCCACACGCTGAGATATTTCTCTGAATGTTTCTTCATCTGTTAAAGGCGACAAGAGTACATACCTCATAGGGAATGAAGATTGAGAAAGAATACAGTCAACACATTAAGTCCATTGGCTGCTAAATATGTTAGCTGTTTTTATTAGTACACTAGAGACCCAGTGCATGGATTCGTGCACCAGTGGGGTCCCTCAGCCTGACCTGCAGGTATCGGGCTGAAACTGGCAGTCCGACATCCCCCTAGGGGTCCCAGATTGCAAGAGGGGCGCAGGCCAGGCCAAGGGACCCCACTGGTGCACAAATTCGTGCACCGGGCCTCTAATATGCATATAAGAACTTTGGTTAATCTCTCCCCCCCCTTCTTCCTTCCCTCTGAGATTCATCAGTCTGATCCATGTTTCCATGACTGTGTGTTGAGCGTCTGCCCCTGGTGGTCAGTGTGCATCATAGGTACTGGTCAAATGGTTGGACACTTAGCATATATATATATATATATGTAGATGTCTATACCATGACCTGAAGATGAGCCATTTTCTTAGCCTTAAACAAGAATAATGATGTATCTGTAAAATTTAGATTCTATTTTCAATATAATAGTATACATTTTTGAAGTCTTGATATGAAATTTCCGTTATTATTATATGAATTGAATGGGTAGAGCAGTCTTCACTTAATGAGAAATTGCCCCCTAGAAAACAGATGTTTAGGTGATTTTCACTGATTACAACGGATCTTATGTATGCATCTCTAAGACCATATTTAATGGAATAAAGCACTAACTGAGTGCTAGTAGGAGCAAGAATGCTTTTGTTAGTCCAGGACGTGCCCTTTCATTTTGCAAGGTGGGCTAAAATAGGTTCATAGCGGTGGGTATGTGAAACAGAGTTCACTCTTATAGCACTATTTACTAATCATTGTGTTCCTTGTATTTATTACAACCAGAAGCTTACTTTCGCTCCCCCCTGAATACAGTGTCTTCCCAGGAGTGTAGGTGTGAGGCTGGGATTTTGGCCCCCGCGAGGACAGCTAGCCATGGTTTCCAGGTTGTGAGAACCTTGAGAATGTTCCCATTACCTCACATTTCTGAGAATATCCTTGGTCAGTGAGAAAATATATGGTAATAAAATCTCCAGATCCGCATCGATACCCACAAGAGCAGGTGCTGAGGAGAGATGGAGAAGGAGGAGAAACGTGGGGTATTACTCATTTAACTGAAGTCTGTAATACAGCTACTCCATACCTTTATTTTCTTAGGAATCATGCTACCGAACTAATACTTACAGGGACTACTGTTTTTTCACCTTTTCCACCAGGTCTGAATATACTTTATTAGACAAGAAACATATATATGTTGGATATATAGAGATAGTAAATCGTTTACAAGAACCTTAGGTAACTAGGATTGTTGAAAACTCATTTAGTAGAATATGTGGTTAAGTATGAGCTATTATTATTTTCCTACAGTAATATAAGTGCAGCTGCAGGTGTATTATTTGTGTTTAACGGTGTTCTGAGAGGATTATATGAGGACTATTTTTCTTAAAAATAAACCTTTAAATATTTATGTGTGTGCCTTAACTGCGGTTGCTTGGGGCAGGGATTCTTGTGCAAGTGATTAGTGAAGGGCGAGCTTTCAGGACGCAACCGAAAGCGGAAGTGGACAGGAGAGGAGGGAGGAGCTAAGCGACCACCCTGTGAACAGGTGGCTCCGAGGTTCAGTCCTGCCGTGAGGCAGAGGAGGGAGCTTTGTGCATGAGCTCCCCCATGTCCCCCCAGCAATCAGTCTGGCTGCTGACCTGGTGATGCGGGCGGGGGCCTGCCTCCCAGGCACCTCTGGGCAAGGCTGCTCCAGTCTCCTAGGACAGTGGTTGGCAAACCGCGGCTCGAGAGCCGCATGCGGCTCTTTGGCCCCTGGAGTGTGGCTCTTCCACAAAACACCACAGCCTGGGCGAGTCTATGGTGAAGAAGTGGCGTTAGAAGAAGTTTAAGTTTAAATAATGTGGCTCTCCAAAGAAATTTCAATCATTGCACTGTTGATATTTGGCTCTGTTGACTAATGAGTTTGCCGACCACGGTCCCAGGCTGAGTCCTCCAGAGGAGGTTGCAGGTGGGAGCTGTCAGCCGTGACACACACAGGGTCCTCAGGGACCTGCATGGAGCACCGGTGACTTGCTGCAAACCCAGGTGGGGCCTTCATCATCTCCCCCAGAAGTAGCTATTGTTGTAGACCACAGCCCGTGAGCCCCGGAGGGAGGGTCTGCTCACCGAAGGGCACAGACAGGCCTTCAGAGGCAGGAATGCGTATGGAACGCTGGGGGAGCATCAGCAGGACGCTGGGAGAGGAGCATAGTGAGAGGAGATGGAGGAGGAAGGACGCGGGAGGGCCTCGGGAACCTTGTTGCCAAACAGGGGTTCAAGGGGTGTTCTAAGTGCCATGCGAAGTCAGTGTGGAAATGGGCCATGGCTTGATGTGATCGAGGAACCAAAAGGTGGTCAGAACGGCTGGAGGAGAACGAGCCAGGGAGGAGGTTGAAGTGGTAGCAAATGAGGAGAGAGAGGGTGGGACTCCCAAAACTGCAGGGCCACGTAGACCTTTGGAAGGGCTGCGGCTGTTACCGTGGTGGGCGGGCCACTGGCGGATTGCTGGAGAGCAGCGGCATGGTGAAGGCACCACTCCGGATGCTGTGCCCAGAACAGGTGCAGAGCCCTGTGGGCAGAAAGAGGGAGACGCTCGCCGTAGCTGAGGCAAGAAGCGATGGGGACTGAGGTGAGTGGCTGCAGTGGAGACATGGAAAAGGGAATAAATTCGGGGTGGTCAATCTGGCCGGTGGCATTCACTGATGGCTGGAGGGGGAAGTGTGCGAGGAAATACAAGGATGAAGTCCGCTGTGGCTTTCTGCCCACTCGTGTCCACAGGGTCCACCTCCCCCCAGGGCTGGCCTCCTCCATGGTCCCCACTTCCCTGTGGCTCAGACTTCCCCCCACCCCCCCACTCCCCCCCGCGGCCCCTGGGAACTCAAATTCCTCTACTGGACCCAGAAAAACCATTGAGCTCCCTCCTCTCGACTGGTCTCTGGGCCCATCTCTGCGTCTCCCAAGGGGAACCTTGGTTTGCACCGCCGCACGAAGGCCCTCGGGGGGCTGGGTCTTAGCTTCTGGAGAAATGCGTGACCGGGCAGCAAGCTCACAAGCTGTCTTTGCTTCTCCTCTCCAGCTCCATTCTCTTTGGACAGAAGGGAGCGGGATCAAGACTTGTTTTCCCACCAAGTCAAAGTGTGCTATTCCTTTTAGAAACCCAGGCAGGGTTTGGTTGTTGATAAGTTTTCACCGCACTGTGCCGCGCCAGCACGGCCAAGGGTGAGGCTGAGAGGGGGCGGTGAAGGATGCAGAAAAGACAAAGAGGAGAAAGTTGGGTCCGGGTGGGACGCCGTCCTCTCTGATGGAGAGCTAGCGACAGCGCCACGGACTACACGCTGTTCAACACCCCTTGAACCCCTGTTTGGCAACAAGGTGTTTTATTTTAAAGCCGAATTCCGTGGGGCACAGTGAGGGCGTGGTCACGATGTTTACAACGTTCTCGTGGGTTTCCGTCCTCCTCGACTACATGCACCTGGTCCGGCTCTGTGTCCCTGCAGCCTCCGCCACTCTGGCACGTGGGGCCACGTGTCCGGACCACAGGTGCACGCTCACAACCACAGCTGTTGGCTATCACTGTGCTGGGCAGGGTTGGGGGGGGGGGGGGCTCTACCCTCCAAGCTGAGACGTGCACGTGGCCATGACAGAGAGGGCTGTGCCCTGTCCTTAGTCCAAGGTTTGAACCTGTCCAAACTCTGTAGCCGCTCCCCACACCTCGCTCCACTATTAGTGCTAACCTGCAGTGACATACTGTTTTTCTTACAAACAGCCCCATGTGTTAGAATGTGATACCCCCACTTCATTGGCGAGGAAGTGGATTCACTTTGAGGTCGGCAAACTGCGACTCGCGAGCCACAGGCGGCTCTTTGGCCCCTTGGGTGTGGCTCTTCCACAAAACACCACGGCCTGGCCGAGTCTGTTCTGAAGAAGTGGCGTTAGAAGAAGCCTACGTGTAAAAAACGTGGCTCTCCAAAGAAATGTCAATCCTTGTGCTGTTGATATTTGATATTTGGCTCTGTGGACTAATGAGTTTGCCGACCACTGGCTTAAGGTAAAACGCCCAGTAAGGGGAATTTCAGGCTCCTGGTGGCGCGAAGCTGGCGTGCTTTACAACGTCTGTGAAGATACTTTAAACCAGAGCTACGAAGAGGTCTGGTGGGGAGCTGTGTGTGGCAGGGGGCTGCACTGTCACATTAATGGCCTGCTGTCGCGGTCAGTCCTCAGCAGACAGTTGTGGGCGGGATGGACCACCCGTGGGAAGGCGTTCTCAGTGTGGCAGGGGGCGTGTGGGGGGAGGAGAACCAGCTCCGACCGGGGGCTTCGCTGCCCATGTGGTGGGCCCGGGGCTCTTTAAGACTGAGAGGTGTTCCAGCAGGGCAAGCACGGGGCTCAGTGTAATTCCAAGCCGAGGCATCGCCGGAGAAACCGAGGAGTTGGGTGAGGATCGTTTCCCCTCTGCAGAGACCCCGAGAACTGAGGCTGGAAGGCGGTTTCTGATGGACGGCTAGGCCCAACCTGTTCCCGTGCTCTTCACGTCCTTCCCACGCTGGGGGGTGGGGGTGGGGGTGGGGAGGGCGTTGGGAGGGATATGGGATCATGCAAGCCTTTGCGATTCCTTTTCTTTTTATTCCTGGTGGGTTTTAGTCTAAAACACAGGTTGGGAACGGCTAGCAGGGTCACCCAAGACCATCGGAAAACACAGATATTTACATGACGATCCATTCACAGCAGCAAAATGACAGCGATGAGGTAGCCACGAAAACAGTGTCATGGTTGGGGGTCCCCACCACGCGAGGAGCTGGATTAGAGGCATGAGGAAGGTTGGGAACCGCTGGTCTAAAGCAGTGGGGGGCCGACTCATTCGTCCGCGGAGCCAAATGTCAACAGGACAGCGACTGACATTTCTTTTGGAGAGCCACATTTTTTAAACTTAGACTTCTTCTGACGCCACTTCTTTTGTGGAAGAGCCACACTCAAGGGGCCAAAGAGCCGCCTGTGGCTCGAGAGCCGCAGTTTGCCGACCACGGGACTGTAGGGTCACACAACAGGGCATCGGTGTGTGTTTTTTAAAAGGCTTTGAAGAAGTATGTGTTCCTGTCCGGCCAGTTGGCTCCGTGGTTGAGCGCTGCCCCGTGAACCAGGAGGCCAGGGCACAGGCTTGGGGGGCGGGCTCCGTACCCGGTGGGGGGCATGCGGGAGGCAGCCCATCGACGAGTTGATGTTTGTCTCCCTCCCTCCCTTTGACATCAATAAAATATATATTTTTTAAAGCAAGTATTCTTTGGTCATAGCGGAGTTCAGCAGGACGGGGAAGCCAGGGACAGGAGCACAGGCCGGCTCTGTGAGCAGGCCACGGTTCGAGTCATGCTGTGTGCTGGGGATACCCCGTTATACACCAGTTTTAGGTGGAGAGCAGGGAATAAGCCATTTAGGAAGAAGATTAGTTTTGCATTTTTTAAACACAATCTTTGCTTTTCATTCTGATAGGAAGGCCTCTATTGATTTGAGCATAATAATATTTTACAGCAAAGTATACCCTCGATTTGTATCTTGATGTTAAGAATTTATACCCGTTTCCCCTGTGTGTGCACTGTTTTACCTCTGTAACCTCACTGATCGCGCCGGGCTTTATTCTCAGTGACGTTTAAGAGGAGATTTAGCTGAAAATGCCTGCTAAAACGCATCTGGGCTCCGCTTCCTGAAAACCGATGAGCGATCCGATCTGGCAGCTTCCCTGTTTTTCTTTCTTTTTTTCCCCCCAAATATATTTCATTGATATTTTTACAGAGAGGAAGGGAGAGGGATAGAGTCAGAAACATCGATGAGAGAGAAACATCGGTCAGCTGCCTCCTGCACGCCCCCTACTGGGGATGTGCCCGCAGCGAAGCTACACGCCCTTGTCCGGAATCGAACCTGGGACCCTTCAGTCCGCAGGCCGACACTCTATCCACTGAGCCACACTGTTTTCAGCGCTTCCCTGTTTTTCCAAATTTTAGGACTGGCTGCACACAAGTCGGAAGTATCCAGACGCTCAAATGTTACAGCGTCCATCCCAGCTCTCAATGCCCTTGATGCATAAAACTCCACCTGACCGCCAAGTGCATCTCTGCTTTGGGCTGCTGGAGAGAACATAAAATCCTTATGGGCAGCGGTCTGCGTTCCTCGGTCCCGAGATGTTTCCCCAGGGAGCCGCAGTCCCCTGCCCTCCCGCAGCCCGGCCCCCTGTCCTTGGCGCGGGCAGAGGGGAGCCGCAGAGGAGGACCATGGTCAGGTCACTGCCTGGGCCCTGAGGAGGCTCGGGCGGAAAACCTAATTTACAGTGTAGGAGGCACATCCATTATCCTCCCGATTTAAAAATAGAACATACATCAGCAAAATGGTCAGGGAGAGTGCTTAAGAATTATGAAAGTCAAGGACTGCTTCATATCATAAAGTCACAGCCCTTGTTGAATACTGCTTTAAATTACAGCCCAGGACAGTGGGGTCCCCGTGTTCCGGCCTCTGAAAATTAGCGCCCCAGCCTCCTGCCTCCCCATCATCCCTTGTACATGTAGGTCGATGATCATGTCAGTATTTACCGTATTTTCCGGCGTCTAAGACGACTGGGCGTATAAGACGATCCCCAACTTTTCCAGTTGAAATAAAGAGTTTGGGATGTACTCGCCGTATAAGACTATCCCTCTTCCAAGGCACACCAAATAAAAATTTTAAAAAATCAGACTTGATTTCAATATGGTAATTTTAATTCAAATGCTTATGACATGCAGGTTGTCTTATACGCTGGAAAATACGGTAGATATGTCTTCGTGAGATGGATGTGCACCAGACATTGCTAGAACTTTAAGATTTCTTTCCTTTGACTTACAGTAAGAGTACAGTATTTTACCTCTCATCCAACTTCATTGGCAATGTTCTTATTACTTCCTCTCTTTCTCTCGCTCCTGGCTCTTGTTTCTCCAGCTATTCTCAAATACCGAACGGCAAGCGACCAAATCCTGAAATGAATTTTTAAAACTCTATTCTCCTCCTGAAATGCAAATGACCTCTTTTTAAAGTATCTGTACAGAAACCCTGGATTTTCTTTTTTTAAAAAAAGAATACTCCCTATTACCATGATCATAAATTTCATCGTAGTAATTGCCTGTTACTGTAATTAGTGATATGGATTCAATCATTTAAATTTTTCTGAAATTCTCTTAACATTTTGTTATAACAGAGTTAATATTTAAATGTATATTTGTAATGGGCTAATTTATTAGAATAAGAGTTGAGATTTGAGACTTTTGAAAGCTTAAATATTAAAGCATTTGCTTTGTGGGCTACTCCACCCCCCCCCCCAAAAAAAAGTCAGGGTTATCCTTTTAACTTTCATCCAGATTTAGACTCAGAAACCCGAATGGCAGTAATTTACATAGCTTCATACCAATTTCTCACTGGTTGTAAAACTAATTGTTCTCACTATCTCTGCTATATCTTAATGGACTCTGCTGAACTTATCTCCTTCCTTTCTCCCAATTTTATTTTAAATATGAATTAATATTTAAAATGCAAATAAGAATAGAAATAAAAATTTCAATAGGCTAAACACTCAAGAATGCAAGCTTTTATATTTATAAAGACACTGCATTCTTTACGTCTGTCCGTGTATCTTCCTGTCTACCTGTTCATCCATCTACCAACCGGCCCACCTACCTACCTACCTATAGGTTTTAATAAGGGTTTCAGGAGTGCTAAAGAAGATTAAGAAATGCTATTGAATTGTTCAAGTATTCTATAACGTGTGTGTGTGTAGGGGTGTGTGTGTGTAGGGGTGTGTGTGTAGGGGTGTGTGTGTGTGTGTGTGTGTGTGTGTGTGTAGGGGTGTGTGTGTGTAGGGGTGTGTGTGTGTGTGAATTTTTTCATTTGGCTTATTTGGTCTGCTTAACTGCTTGACTTTGTAAGGGAGAGAGAACTAAGCTGAAGTCTCCCACTATAATGATACATTTTTCTCATTTCCCTTAGTTATACATTTCTCATTTATGTATTTTCAGGTGATTTCAAGAGGTACTTACTATTCAGAATCGTCACATATTCCTGGTGACTGAAACTTTTACCATTAAGCAGTGACCCTCTGTGTCCCTAAAAATGTTTTTTTTTGTTTTCTGCCTTAAAGTCTCTTTTATCAGACATAACCACTCCAGCTTTTAATGTTTTCCTGGAATATATTTCCCATCTTTTACTGTAATATTTTTGATTCATTTGATTCCTCATGTATTACTTACTTATTTATTTGGTGGCTCTTGAAAATAGCATATAAGCTGTTTTATTTATTTGTTTATTTATTTATTTTAAAATCTTACCCATTCTGACAATGGCTAATTCAACTCATTTACATTTATTATGAGCATTGACTTATTTGAATTTATTTCTACCTTATTATTTAAGAATTTTGGTTTTCTCATTTTATATCATTTTTTATTATTTATTATCATTTTAATTATTTTGTTTCTTATTCTGTGAGTTTTTCTCTTTGGGGGGGGTTCTACATAGAATTTCTATTTTATTAGTCATCTTATTAATCATTACACTTGAACTTTTACTGAGCATATTTAGCTAAATAACATCTGAATTTAAACTACGTAAATGTCTACATCCAAGTGTAGGGAATGTCAAAATACTTAAGCTCTGACCAACACGCTCACATTTACATCTGTTCTCCAGCATTTTCGTCCTCTCCTTTACTCAGCCCCACAGGTTGGACATCACTTTTATTATTTTAAAAAGTTCGTGTATGTCTCGTATTGTACTTGCTCACCGTTCCTTTTTGCACCTCAGACCATTCTTCCGAAATTGTGCTCCGCCTGCTTTTACTAAGGGTCTCTGGTGGATAATCTTTCCAGTCGGGTAAATATTTCACTGTCATTCCTGAGAGAAAAGTTTCTGGGTATGAAATTGTAGGATAATAAGTGATTGTCGCTCAGTACTTCAAAGAGATTTATTCAACGATCCTCTCTTTTCTGTTGCTGAAAAACCTATTCGCCTCGTATTGTTTTTATTTATTTCTTTATATGCCTTTTTTCTCTGAGTGGTTTTATAATTTTCGTGGAGTCTTCTTAATTAAGCAGTTTTTCTCTGATATTAAGGCACAGGTTTGTGGTCAGGGGACAGAGGACAGTGGTTTCTGTCGGGCAAACCCCACAGCGAAAGCCCACATCCTCTGATAGGGTCACATGTCATTGTTTTATGATTTCCGGGCAAATTAAAGCATCTGTCATTTCCACGTTTTCGTCCGCATGTAAGTGGGTCCCGAGTGATGACTGGGGCAGGGGCGTGGAGAGCAGGACTGGTGGCCTCTTCCACAGGCTGTGACTGTACCGGCCCCCGTGGAGTTCATGGCACTTGAGAGAAATTGCTGAGACTAGATTTATTTCGTGTTGTTCTTTCTCAAACTCGGTCCAAACTAATGATCGGCACGAGCGTGTACAGTAGTAACGTAAAGGGGAAACACGTGTAAGAGGTACTTACAGCTGCTGGCATCTTTGCAAGATAACATGGGTACTGATTTGAAGAAATAAAGAGAAGTTTCCTTTGAAATCAAGAGAATGACTTTCAGGAACATACTGACACCAAAGTACTACTTCCAAGAAAAGTGCATTTGCTTCATTCTGTGGCTGATGAAATATTGGTGGATCGTGACTGCATGAGGCAGTCTCTCTCGTGGAGAGGAGTGGAAGCCGTCTCCCCTGTTGGGAGTGGAGCGGGGAACATGACAGCTGGATAAACACCCACGCCTGCCGTGGACTGGAGTGGAACGGGATGGCCGGCCGTGGGGGTGCGGGAAGAAGACAGTGGGTGGAGCTCGAGCTGACGGTGGAGGGATGTGTGCAGGCTTTTGCCTAGTCCCTTCCACCCCTCGGGGCTGGAGGAGACAGCCTGCAGTCAGCGGAGAGAGTCAGGACAGAAAGGTGCAAATGCAGCTTTCAGAGATGAAAGCTGCAGTTCATGTTGTTCACTGTATTCCACAAATGAGTGAGATCATGTGACACTTATCTTTCTCTGGCTAATTGCACTTAGCATGATGTTCTCCAGCTCCATCCATGTTGTTGCAAATGGTAAGAACTCCTTCTTTTTTTTACCGCAGCGCAGTATTCCATTGTGTAGACGTACCACCGGTTTTTAATCCACTCATCTGCTGGTGGGCACTTAGGCTGTTTCCAAATCTTAGCTGTGGCGAATTGTGCTGCAATGAACTTAGGGGTGAAACTGATTAACAGGGACAGATCCAGAGGCGCAGAAGCATCGGCCGGACTGCCGGAGCTCAGAGGGAAGGCAGGGGAGGGTTGGGGGGGAGGAGGAGAGATCAACCAAAGGACTTGTCTGCGTGCATATAAGGCTAACCAATGGGCTTGATCACGAGGAGGTTGAGGGCATGTGTTGGGGGAGGGTTGGGGGGTTAATAGAGGGATAAGGACACATATGTAATATCTTAATCAATAAGGAAATTTTTTAAAGGAGAGGTGAAAGCTGCAATGTCCGCTGTGAGACACACTGCCAGAGCCGGGCCTCCCCGACGCTGGGCAGTTAGAGTTCTCACCAGCAGACACGCAGGAGAGGAAATTCTGGAGGCGGTCTCTCCACGGAAGGAACACCAGCCAGAGGGGAACAGTCTAGAAAGCCGGGCCTGCAGAGAAATGTACTTTACTTTTCCATGTTCTTTAGACAAGTTCTAATATCGTCTGATTATTTAAATCTTTAAATGAATCTGCTGTTTCAATACAAAATAGCAATGCAGCGTAGAGTTCATAAGAGATGCAGAAGTCTGACATGGGGGGGGGGGCGGGGGTAGGTACGAGGTGCACTTAGGGAAGGTTTTCGTATCCTTCCTGCTGGATGCCTGCATTTTATCATTGGAGAATGGACGGGGATGTATTAATGTTTAAACCCGAAACAGCCGCTAAAATAAGGACACAAGTAATGCTGTGTCTTAGCAGAACTTACCAGTAAGCAGCGTAAGCCAGTCAGTCAGCTCTTACTTGAAGGCAGTTCACATTTCAGGTGATTTTTTTCTGTCTTTGTACAACATAGCACTGTCTCTGAAAGTCAGTTATCCAATGCCATATGCTTTGCGAAGTTAGAGCAATTACAGTGGCACTTAATTTCACTGGCCCTGTCTGTGCATTGTGGGTTACTGGGTCTCGATTGTGCTACTTGGCTGAATTACCTGTTAAGAGAAATTTTCCGGGCGGGGAAGGCGTTCTGGAAAAAATGAACTATATTACCTTAATGCAGAGTTTTCTATCCCAAAGTTGATATAAATTCAGAAATAATTGTTGTCAAATGCTTTAATGGAAGCAAACTTTTAGAAGAAAAGTATTTGAAAAATTAGTTCTAATGGGAATTCTAAGAGCTTCGAAACATGCTACCTAATTTAATTCTTCCAAGTTTGCAAGGTAGGCGTTATCATCTCAGTTTTAATAGTTCGGCAAACTCCAGCTCAGGGGGCAGGACAATCTGCGCAGCAGCAGGAAGGGATCTCTGACTCCCCGTCCAATCATTTTCCCGCTAACTCCATCCTGAAGCTCCCGCAAAACCTAAACCACTGGTTCACCCAGAAATATCCCCTCTGCCGTCCTTTCTGGTGATCGATGACACGGTCCCTTCTCTGGCAAGCAGCCAAGATCTGGTGACATGGAACGAACAACTGAACATGGAGAAGTGGTGGAAAGAGGGGCACCTATTTCATTAACATACTTTCTTCCAGAGCAGATTTCTGCTGAAAATGGAAGTGCTGGAGCCAGGCTAATTTATGGTTTCAAAATAGGATGGCCCCAAACAATGAAATATGTCCATGCTCTATCCAAGTGCTGACTGGGAAAACTGATTCTTTTTAGACGACATGAAAATCCACTCTCAATGTTTTGAAAACATTTTCCCACAATTCTCCATTCTCTTGCTCCCTCCGCTCCACTCCCCCACCTCCACACACACACTTATCTGCTGCCGGCAAAATGAAATCACATCTGCTGGGCAACATTCTTCACTGTGTCTTGCCATGTTATTCTACGTGAGTAATTAGTTTACATGGTAATTTTTGGTGGTAGTTTTGAGTTGCTTTTATTTTACTGGTGTCTAATTTAGACGCATTTAATATTTTTCTCTATTTTAAAATGTAATATAATTATTCTTGTACTTAGAAGAGTCTGTAAACTTCCAATGATCTCATTAATATAAATTCTAGAAGTGTAAGTACCAGATCAAAGAATAGTAACGTAAGTTTTGAGACTTACTGTCTAGTTTTCCTCTAAAAGTGTTTGATTTGGACTCCCTTTAACAGAATATGATTGTACGTATTTCCCTTTTACACTTGTCAATAATTGATATTACCCACACATTTTTTGAACTGTTTAAGAGAGAATGGCATCTCCTTGTTCCTATATTAGTTGAACCTAAGAATACTATCTTTTTCCATGCCTGTTGCCATTTTTAATATATTTTATTCTTTATCATAAAATAGAGGGCCCAGTGCATGGATTCATTCACCAGTGGGCTTCCTTGGCCTGGCCTGCAGGGATTGGGCTGAAACCGGCTCTCTGACATTCCCCCAGGGGTCCTGGATTGCAAGAGGGTGGTTTCTGGTGACACACCTCAGAATCAGGCTCCCTACTCTCTGGTTTTGTGTGTGTCAGCTGAGAACCACTGCTGCCAAGTCACCATAGCTCGCCAGCTCTTGCGTTGAGTGTCTGACCCCTGGTGGTCATTGCACGTCATAGCTACTGGCTGGCCAGCTGGTTGGATGGTCACTCAGGCTTTTATATATATAGATTCGCCGTCATTTGGTCAAGTTCCTTAACCATTTCATGAGTTGAATTATAATTTTATTGACTTTATAGCTTAGGTGAAATAGTACATTTAGGGTATTGTCTTCACACAGAAGAACAAGATTTGAGTCTGATTTCTCTAGCTCTTCCTTCATGTTCCTCGGCTGAGCTTTGTTGTTTTTTCGCTCAACCACATGTTGGGAGCTCACCAAGCCTGTTTCTTTCCCACTAGTTTGTCTTCCCCAGCAATGAAGCAGACCATGTAGCTGAGTCCTAGCTAATGAACACCACGTCCAGTGTTCTAAGAACCACGTCATCTTATCTCAGCTCCCCCACATCCTGTCCGGATGGAGAGAACTGGGGCGACTTGGGAAATGGAGACTCACACGGTGGGAGGACTGCGTTAGAAGCTTCCACCAATGGAATATCTGCATCGGACTCTATGTGATTTTAGAGTGTTTGGTTACTAAGATTGTGTGTGTGTGTGTGTGTGTGTGTGTGTGTGTGTGTGTGTGTGTGTGTGTGTGAGAGAGAGAGATAGCAGATAGTATTTTTCTAAAATAGACATTGGTTCTTGATTGGGGTGATGCTGTGATAAAAATCTAAAAGTACATGTGTGTTCATGGCTTAGCAGCTGGGCTGCAGGGCTGTGAGAAAAAGGCAGAGTAGAGATGGTTCAAAATTGAGACTCTATGACAAATATTTTTTAATATCAGCTTTGGCAGTTTGGAAGGCGGACTTTGTGCTTCCCGGGGCTGTGGCTCTGGGGAGAAGCTTGGAAAAGCTCAGAGTAAGAGTGCGTGTTGGCTTCTCTGGGTGCCCCAAGCAAGGTGTCAACAGGAAAGAGGTGAGGTCATTTCTCCGCAGAGCAAAATGGGAGCGGACAAGCTTCAGTGACGAAACCCTTCCAGGGTTGGAAGTTGCAACTGCCTCTTGACCCGAAATAGTCATAACTGTGTTCCAGAAGGTTCTTAGCTGCAAAAGCCCAGGTAGACAAACTGCGGAGCAAAAAAGGTTCAGCAAACTGATGCAGCCCGGATCAAGTGATCACAGAGTCGGCTTTCCCAACTGGCTGGTCTGGTAACTTCGGGGTAGCCACATGGATGGTCACACACGTGTGCATGTGCACGCACAGAGCGCGCGTGTCAGAGAGGGCAAGGAAGCCAGGACAGGATTCAGAAGGGGCACGAGGACTGATCTTTGGCTGTGGTTATGGGCCTGGACAGGAACACGGACATCCACAGTATTGGGGTTCTGACGTGGCCCAAGAAGACAGGCGCTAAGACTGAGCGTGCCTTTGCCTGTTCATTCTTTGCACAAGTCTCTGGATCTTTATTAAATTAAATTAAATTAATTAATTTATTTTAAAATATATTTTATTGATTTTTCACAGAGAGGAAGGCAGAGGGATAGAGAGTTGGCAACATCGATGAGAGAGAAATATTGATCAGCTGCCTCCTGCACCCCCCCCCCCCCCCCACTGGGGATGTGCCCACAACCAAGGTACATGCCTTCAACAGGAATTGAACCTGGGACCCTTGAGTCCGCAGGCCGACAAAGCTCTATCCACTGAGCCAAATCATTCAGGGCAAGTCTCTGGATATTTAAACTTGCAAAGCAAAAAGCAAATGGTGTGTGTGTGTGTGGGGAGGGGGGAGCTGGCGGTTTACCCCATTATCTCACTTTGGGTAACACAGCAGGAAGCTCTCTGGAGCCGCCAGCACCCTGGGGGGCAGAGCAGGGAGGGGTTCAATCCAGAGAGCGGGTTAAGTCTTAGTCAAGGGACTCTACTCTCCATCAGGACCGGGGCTCAGGATGCCTTCCTAAACGGGTGTGTTCCCGTGGTCACCTCGCCCTGCTCCCCCAGGTCTGTCCGGTTACAGCGGGACACGTCACCCAGAGACCCTGGGCTGTGACTTTACTGCTGCCTGGGTGGGGCTGTCTGTGGACACTGTCACCTCTGGGTGCTGGAAACCAGTCATTGCCTCACTAGTGGAGAGATGTGAACAGGAAAACCCAGAAGGCTGGTAGACCTTACTCCTCTGGAAGGTCAGAGCTAGTCACTCATTGTCTAGTTGAGACATTGGTAGTCAAGCAGCCTCCACTTGTTACTCTTATGTAAATCCTTGCTGATTGGCTATTATTGGAATTTCCTGCCTAAAGGCTATGGGTGTATCCCATAATCTCAATAAAAGGGGATAGCAAGGCCAGAGCTGGTGGTAGTCCTCCCCCTAGAGGTGGACTCCCGCTTGGCCCCCAGTGTTCCCAAATTAACACTTTTCTAGTCTCTTTCATTTGTGTGCAGCCTTCCCCCGAACTCGAACCCGAACCCGAATCCTGGGACCCTGGACAATGAGGGTGGTGAAAGGGGTTCCCACATCAGGGTCAATGGAAGAGCACAGTGGAGAGTTGGCAAAGGAAGGACGTTAGCAAAGGCTGGAGTCCCCTCGAACCTGTCTTCCATGTCCCCGGGCACACAGCTAGGCTTGTTTCCCAGGGGAGCCTTGCAGTTAGACGCGGCTTTTTACTGAATGTTATCCATGGAAAGTGCTCGGACAGTACTGTGTGCCCTTGGCCAGGGAGTGAGGGAGCGCTCGCCTGGGGAGTCAGCCCTCTTTCCGGGCCGCTGCCTTGAAGGAGAGGACTCCGACCCAGAGGAGGACAGAGCGGTGTGGAGGGGCCGGCGCCCAGCACTGCCTCAGACACGAGCAAATAAGAGCAAATGATGAGAAAATAAGAGCAAACTGTTAATGGGTTTCACACCATAAACCTGATCGGAGGTTTTGATTGTTGCAGCGGCAATTGCGCTAATACAGTGTTTAATTTTGCTGTTAGATTTCTCTTTCTCGCTTTTTCCTGTGTGGAGGTTGTCCTTGCCAATTGTTCAAAACTCCGGGATGCAGAGTCCACAACTGTTTTCAACCGCGTGGTATCACTTCGGTCTGACGCGGAGCTCGTTAAAAAAATCAAACGCGTTGTGAGTGCAGCGTTCTCTCGCGTCGAACCTGGTGCAGATGAGCTATGTATCGGCCATCCTTCCCAAAACCGCTTCAAATGACACAACAGAGTAGCAGTTCTGTGAGCAGAAGGACTGACATTTCTGCCGGGAGCAACAGTTCACACCAGGGGAAAACATGTATCTGCCCTGAGCTTCTGCATGGTGGTGGGGAAAGGATTGATTTTAGGTCATTCCTTTATGGGTAGCTCACCTGTTTTATTTCTTCCCCCGTCAGACCAAGCAGACCTACAGTTTTATGAGGCCTGCTGATGTACTCTGTCCTCATCATTTCATTACCTGGTGGAGAAGCTACGAGATACTGGCAGACCTTAATAATGAGCACTTTCTTTTTCTGGGTGTCAGCGAATTTCTTAGATTAATTTCCTTTGTTTGATTGATGGAAATGTACTGAGGGTTTTTTTTTTTAAGGTTCTAATTTCTCTAAACGTTTGTAAGAAATTACCAGGAGGTCTAACATGGATATGTAGTCTAATATCTATATATCTATATATATAGTTATATGTAGAGAGAGATATATCATTTTCTAGGCAAAGCTTTGTCTGCAGCTGTTATTAAATATTTATCTATGATTATAAATAATCAGCATGCTCTTGTCTGTGTTATTAGGTGTGTAAAATATTTCTTAAAACCAACAACACATGATTTAGAAAGAAAATGTAAAGCATTAATATTATGGAGTCCAGAGACACAGATTTTTTTTTTTTAAACTTACTGAAGCTAGCTCAATGTCAGTGTTGAACAAGTACTCCAGGCTTTTGAAATCTTGAGACAGTAATTTTAAGGGATTGATTGAAATAAAGATTTTATCTTTTATTTTGTTGGTAAGCTAAAGATATCGATTATTTGTAAGGAATCTAAAAGAACAGATAAGGCATCTTTTCCATGTTTTGACCATTGTATCAGAGGGAGGTAACAAGAGACCCTTAAAATCTCGAAGCTTCCACCTCTCTTCAGCAGCAACTATAGCAGAGACCACTGCCCCTTTCCCTTAAAGTAGTCAGAGCCGAGTCCTTGGTGGGACACATCCTAGGCCATCAGACAGGCCTGAGCAGAGTAGGAACGATAGGCAGGTCTGGAATGTCACCAGCTCAGAAAGCCCCGGGCACCTAGCAACCGGACCTTGTAGAGTGCGACCTCGTTCCCACGGTGACCTTTCCTCTCCTGGCATGCCCCCAACCTTTCCTGCCGCTGCTCATGAAGGTCAGACCCTCCCCTGACCTCTTCTCCCCCCGACCTGTCATCATCATGCGGTAGACCCCTTAGAGGAAGATCGCAGGACTCCCGGACAAGCCCTTGCACGACCACTCCCTTCGGCATTGAGCCCTCGAGACAGTGAGGTTCTGAGCAGCATCAGATAATCTTGGGAACAAAGCTTCTGTCTATTGACCACAGGTCAAACTAGAAGTAACAGCTAGGCCTCAGCTGTGTTTCAGCTCCAGGCCCAGAGAAGCAGCCAAACCGGGCAGACAGCACCGTGGCTGACCCAGGACCTTGATGATGATGACCCTAGTGCAGACCTGTCAGTGGACACACCAGGAAGCTGATGAATATTCAATAGATATGCCCCCCTGGGACCTCCCCTAAAACCTCCACCATTAGAACCCCGAAGGACAAAGGGCCAGCAGCTCTTTCCCTCTCCTGAGCCAGTCTTGGCCTTCCCCGACCCCTTCCTTCCCGGGCCAGCTTTCTCTGAGCACCTGAGTCTGTCGTCCTCCTCTTCTCCCATCTAACCTTGCTTTCTCCCCGAAGCTCTAAGACCCCCCTTTCGCCTCTTGTAACTCGTTTCCTGAGCCCACACAGCCCAGCTGGCTCACTTCCACCTCTGCGACTTTCTAAGTAAGCGTCTGCTTATAAAAGAGAAAAGCTTGGAACAATTTTCAGAATAATGGAACCTCGACTGAGCTTTGCTGTAATCACTTCTGTAATATTTCTGTCAAACAATTGCTAGTCCCTGTACCACTAGGTAACAGTCTTGATGAAATATATAGGCTGTGCCCCAAAATTATATACATACTTTGATTATAAAGCGTTTGTTAACGTACAGTTCATTTTCAGAATCGGAAAAAATCGACAGAAATGAATAATGTTTTGTTAATGCCTGTTTTTTTTTTGTGTGTGTGTGTGTGTGTTTTTTTTTAACTGATGACTGTTCTGGTCCAGGCACTGCTGATAACGTGAACGCTCAGGAATCATTTCATTCGTTATCTGTGTGCCCTCAATTCCTCAGCTGTTGCTGGTTTTGTGCTCTAGACTTTTTTATGTATCCTCAGATGAAAGTCTAATAGCTAAATTTTGTTTGTTCAAAGCTCAGTCTGGTTTCACCCATTGTTTCAAACCACCCATTATTTCACTGAAAAAGAGTGAAAATTCAATGAGTTATCAGATATTAAAGCATGTGTACATTTTGAGGGGACACTTCCTCCCCCCCCCCAAAAAAATGTATACACATTTTGAATAATTATAAAAGGCAGTGTTTGTACGCCAACTCTATTTTCAAACTCCCAGTAGCATTTTAGGAAGAATTTCCCTTGTTCAAAGCTTAGTCTGGATTAAGAAAAAAATCAATTGAGCTGCCAGCTGTTAAAGTGTGTATGCATGTTTTGAGGGCACACTATATAAATGTCCCTTACTTCATTTTATAGCATAACTGCATTGGGACATCAAATATTTGAGCATATCTATTATTTATAGGAAACTAACAACTCATCTTTGGGAAAAAAGACAAAGATTACCATAAAAATCAATAATCATGATGATTTTCAAGGTATAAGTTACACTAAGGAGCATATTTTTCTTTACAGATATAAAAGGAGCATCTTCTGTCTCAAATTATTCATGGTGAAGTTATAGGATGAGTTTGTTTTGTTTGTTTTTTAAATGGGGACCATATTGATTTAGGGGAACTGAGATGAGAAAGGGGCCGTATTATTTCAATAACTTTGGGCTGAGAGTTAAATTGGAAACACCTGGGTACAAGCTGGTACAGCTGGTCTAGAACCTCCTTTTTTTCCCTTTCCTGATGGAATGAGGTTTCTTACACCATGTTACTTATCTATTTGAACATTCCAGAGGTTCATTTCAAATTATACGAATATCCTACATTAATGTACATGAACGACTTTGTCCTTCAATATGACATCAGTGGTAATTTGAACTGTTTTCCTAAGTCTCTTGGACTGCCTCGGTGGGAAAATTTCCTGTGAATTCGCATTAACTATGTCTCCTTACATAACCAGCGTGAGACCCTTGTGCCAAAATGATTGGCCAGGTAGAGTGCAGATTCAGGTAGACCTCTCTTTAAAGTATTATAAAAAGAGCTTGATTATAATTCAGGATGAGTTGAGCCGTGTCCTCCAAACCCATGTTTCTCTCTGCTCAGAAAATCAGCCTGCAGCATGGATGGCCTGCCATTCCAATGTCAATTCCTGACACTAGAGCTGGACCTGAAACAGCAGGCAGTTCTGTCTTATCTGCGTAAAGTGATTCTGCTTTTGTAATACTTGTTTACGTAGTGAAGTATGTATATCTAAATGATATTTAACTGTTTTCAGATCTAACATGATTGTAAAAAATACTTGTTTCCTTTGGTTAATTTTAGCATGAGCTAAATACTTCTGAATTAGCAATGATGTTACCACAGGGACTGGGGTGAAAATATACCTGTATACCTATACATCTGTATATCTGAAAATCTGTATATCTATATATCTGTATATTTGTATACCTATATATCTGTATATATGTTTATCTTATTACAATTAACACAGACACGCATGCTCCCAGCCTTTATAGGTGCTCAAGTAGGCTCCCCTTCTCTAGTTCAAGCATAAATACCCTAGTGCCATGGTGGGCAAATCTCGGCTCATGAACCACATGCAGCTCTTTGGCCCCTGGCAGGTGGCTCTTCTACAAAACACCACGGCCTGGGCGGGCGAGTCTGTTTTGAAGAAGTGGCGTTAGAAGTTTAAGTTTAAAAAATGTGGCTCTCCAAAGACATGTCATTCGTGCTGTTGGTATTTGGCGCTGTGGACTAAAGAGTTTGCCGACCACTGCCCGAGTGGAGTGTTCTGTTGTTTTGTAACAAGTCAAGTGATTGTCTCCTTAGTCATTTTCCCTCTCCTTAGCCATTCCATCACAGTTAGTTCTCTTCATCTCTCCTCATCCGTCATTCTCCCTGGCTCATTGACCGCCTGTCCTTTCCTCTAAGAACTGTGCCACCTGCGTTCCTTTCTCCGATGCACTGTACCCATGATGCCCTGCACGGAATACATTCTGCGCGTAAGCATGCTCAGGGCATCCATGGTTCTGAATAGGCTCTTGCTCATGAGAACGTCCCTGAGCGCATTCTCATCTGACCCGCGCTGACCCCGCATGTGTCAGAAGACAGCCTGAAGCCGGGAGAGACCGGGAGACACCCCTTTCGCCCTCTTGCGCCTCTAAAACTTTGGGGTACATCTGACTAGAGAACTCTCATGAAATGGCAAGACTCATTGCTCATGAAACCTCTGTCTTGTACTACTGGGTCTAGGAAATATTTCCAAAGGAGGAACGTACATTAGAGAGGAAGTAGAATTTTTAAGAAGTTTATTTATTTTTATTTTTATTTTTTTCAATATATTTTATTGATTTTTTACAGAGCGGAAGGGAGAGGGATAGAAAGTCAGAAACATCGATGAGAGAGAAACATCGATCAGCTGCCTCTTGCATGCCCCCTACTGGGGATGTGCCCGCAGCCGAGGTACATGCCCTTGACCGGAATCGAACCTTGGACCCTTCAGTCCGCAGTCCGACGCTCTATCCACTGAGCCACACCGGTCTTGGCGAATTTTTAAGAAGTTGAAATGAGCGTACTATTTCCAAGCAGTCTTTTCCCCTAGGATTGTACCATGGTTAGGTGGCATTAGCATGATGCTCCCAGTTTTATGTGTGGTCTTGTAAGCTCGCACACGTTAAGACATGCTTTACAGCAGGGGAGGGCTTTAGAAGGAAATGGCCACATCGCACAGGGGCTGCCCCCGTCAGACTGAAAGCTAGTGTCGGGGGTGCACTTGCTTCTGTTCCCACGCTGCCTCTTGGTGGCTCCACGCTTCCTCCTAACGTCCCCGTTGCCACAGAGCAGGACCAGGTGCAAGGCCTCGGCGTCCCTGTTGACTCTTCCCTCTTCTGCGTCCAGCTTACCCATCCTCAGCAATGTCACAGCCACCAGCTCCCATGCCTGCTCTGGTCTTGTCATCCTGAGCAGTGTGTGTATAGGCGGCTGGATGGGTGGCCTGGTCCCGTGTGTACTGTACATTCTGGGGGCAGGCGCCTGACCCAATTCATTCACCCTGTAATGCCTGGAACCAGAGCAGCAGATGCTCAGGAGGTGTGTGCAGTGAGCGAATGTCTGGCGCTGTGCGTGTCTCTCTTGCATTTGGACTGGCCCCGCCCTGTGGCTTCTTACCCCCATTTAGATGATGTAACATAGATTTCACCACCTTGTCCTCCGTTCTGGAAGGAAGATGGGAGTGCAGGGGTCACGTGCAGCTGCGTACAGGGCGGTCTGGGCTTTCCTGAACAGGGCCCCCCAGGGGGCAGACCCTAATGCCCACCTGTCAGGCAGGTGTTTTAGATCCGGGTAGGTGAATAGATGTGGGCATGGGAGCACCTGGCAGTTGTCTGTGTTATGTCTTTGTCAGTGACGTGAAGCAAGGCCGTGTGGGCTGGGACTGAGGAGGGAAGAGGGGAGACTAGAGGGCATGAAACAGTGGCCTGTGTGAGTGGCAGAGTGAAAGGGCAGGGGAGGGACAATGCAACTGTCAGCTCGGCGCTTTGCTCCCGCTAAACCCAGCCGCATGGTGCTGGCACAGTGCAGGCAGAGAGTCTGATTTTGGCAGCAGCATTCGAATTTATAAAGTACAAGAACCCAGGAGAGGGGGCGGGGGTTGAGGATGAGTGGGAAGGAGAGATTAGTGTACTGATTGACCACGGGGTGTGGAAAGAGGGGGTCGGGGGCAGGTAAAGGGAGGTCGATGGTTCTGTGGTGAAGTGTTTTAAGGTTAGGGCTTTAGAGGGAGTGAGCTAGAAAGGGAAGAAATGGTGGCCTCGGAGCAGCGAGCTGTAGGTTAAAATTATGCAAGGGCTGGAGTCTCCTCTGACAAACTTGGGGACCCGGCTGGGCGGGTGCCAATCAAGATCACTGACGGAGAACAGGCTAAGGAACTGGCGAGGCCAGGACATGGGTCCGAGGGTCACCATCTTACAGACCAGTCTGGAACCGGCCGTGAGGAGCAGGCGGCACTCCGTTGCTAGGGGCCGGGATCGGGTTTCTCTCTGAGCCCTGAGCTGAGGAGGGCACCCCCGGAGAGGTGATCACCCTGCACCACAGGCTCCCCGTCTCAGGCAGGCCGAGGGCAGACCTGCAGGGGATTCTTGTGGCCGCTGCGGCCCCGCCTGGGGAAAGGCCGTCACCATTCACCCACTGTCCTTATGGAGGCCTGTGTGTTGCTTCTCTTTCTCTGGGGCACACGGTGCTGTTGTGAGCATGCTCACAGGCACCTCCCAGCGCCCCTTCTCTCGGAGAAAGACCGCAGGCACGGGCACGGGCTTTCCTGGGGCCTAAGCCTCCTCCCAGGGGAGATGCAACTTCACTAGGCCAAGGCCGGGTCAAGTGCTCCCAAAGAGGCGCCCTCAGTTCGTACCCTGACCAGCAGCAGGTCCACGTCCGGTTCCTCCTGGCCTCCCCTGGCATTCCCAGGGTCAGGTATGGCTGGTCAAATGGCAGGATCCTGATGTGTCCTGTTTCCTTTGCTCGTGGGGATATAAAAAGGTGCCTGCATATTTCTTTTAATGCTTGTGTTTGTTTGCAATTATAACTGCATATGCCACCTACCGTCTCCTATTTTTATGTAGTAGCTATTCTCTAATATGGGCTCTGAAAATACTGGCATTTTTTTCTTTTCCCCTCTATAGCACCACCCGATTTTAGTCACTATTATCCTTCTTCATGCTCACCCGTCAAATACAGTTTTGTGCTCTAAAGGAATGCCTTTGGCTCCCGGTGATAAGAGACCAAGGCCAAGAGCGGGCTTTCCTGACCCACCTTCCTTCTCCGCTCCCTCCTGGGTTGCGTTGCGCCATTTGCGTGTGGTGTGTATCTTTGGTGGCCCGTGCGGACGGATGGGCTAAGGCCTCCTCCACCAGAATCCCAAGGTTGTCCTTAAGTTTCCTACAGGGTTTATGGCAGCCATGTTCTTTGGATACTTGATTTGCAGAAATGACGTCTCTGTAGATTCTGTATGAGGGGGGGCTGTGGCTTCTTCTTCCTCATGAACCTTGGAGGTGTGCCTCCAACGCCTCCTACCACAAATGCAAGAATGGGAAATATGAAGTCAGCCTGTTGCAAGGGACGTGGTCTCTTTTATGAGTTTCATAAAGGTCTTTTATTTTTTTTTTTTCATTCTGATACATTTTCTAATATGTTTCCGGGATTGGCTTTGCTTTATTTTCCCTCTGGATCAGAGATAATTTCTTCAGAACATTTCCTGGAGTTCTATCTTTATTTCCGGTAAGTGGTTCTTACATTTCAGAAAAGGGTTTTTAAGCATAATTTTCCGCGTTTGATGCTTGTCTCACTCTTTTGTGCTTCCTCTGTGAGAACTCCAGTTACGCGTGCGTCAGATCTCCGTTGAGGGTCTTTCTTGTTCTCTCACGTCATCCATTTTTCTCGTTTCAATCACCTGGATCCTCTTTGTATTCTTAAATGTCCCGTTTCCCCTTTGCTGCTCCCAGCTTCATCTCCATAATTTGAAAGTTTAATTTCTGCTTGTTCTCAGAGTTCAATCAGCTCTGTTGCCTCTCACATCATCTCTTCTCTGTCACCCTTCTTACGTCCCTACTTTTTTTTTTCTTTCTATAGAAGAAGTGGTGGCTTCAACAAGTTTTTAAACTTATTGGCGAAATATCTGTCACCATGTTCACCTTGTGTGGCCTGCCAGCGACAGTTCTCTCTGCTGTCTTTGTCCCCTTGTCGTCCTCAGCGCTGCGTGCCGGCTTCTCTGAGACTGGCTTGCAGAGTAGGCTCCCGGGTCTTGGTAGAGGGTCGAATCCTGGGGTTCTTGGTCTGAAAGCTCTCTCTGCTTTCCAGAGAAAGGAGGTGGCAAGTATCGCTTGTTCATCAGGAACTTATTTTGGTGGCCTTTCTCTTCTGCTTCTCTGTTGCCAAATGGCTATGAGAGGCCTTTTGCTGTAAGCCTCGTTTATACCTTTTTTTTTTTTTCCAAATAAGGCTCAAAATGGCCTTTCATGGGCTCTTCCTTGCCAGAACTAATCTTTGCTCCGATGTTTCTGAATCCATCATTGCTCTCTCTCAGTGTGCACCGTATTTTATTTCTTCCTTCTTCCCACGTGACAGGAGCCTTATCACAGCTAGCTTTTGGCAGTTAGTTTTTCTCCTGACATTACAGTAAGTGAAGCTCATGATTTGTCTTTATTAACCTTATTGAATTGGCATGATTTTAGAATACAAAAGACAGAGACATATTCACAGAGGAACTCATTTTAGCTTTTACGATTTAGAACTTGTTAGATACCAAGGAATGTGTGTATATATGCAGATATCTAGTAAATAAAAACATATTGACATATTACACCTGCATAGTATACGATGCCTTGATATCTTGATGTAAGACAGATAACACACCATTTAGATACATTCTTAAACTTTTCCTTTATGGCTGAATGAGCTGTGGTGGAAACCATGGTGGGAAAGAAACCCAGACTGATAAAACTGTAATCTGGTATTTTTTATTATGTTATCTTCCACTTAAGCTGTCAGATGTGTGCTCTGTATGTATGATAACCTATACGTTTTAGCACATTAATTCCTTTACATGCCTACTACACTTTAAAAGGTATAGCCCAGGTATTGAATATCTCTGTAAACTGTATGAACTCTCCAAGTAATTGAGAGGGAGCCAGTAGACTGAAGACGCAGTAGCAGTCTTTTTTTTTTTTAACCAATATAAATATCTTTTATTGTAGACAGTTCTAAACATTGTTTTCCATTAAACAGCCAGCTCTTGCCGCAGAATATCAGTTTGCATCATTAGACACAAGGATTTCTAAAATTTTCTATTAAAATATTCATGATATGTAAAAATGCGAATGGTAATAGCCTCTTCCCACAGACAAAAATAACATTTTCCCGCTCATTATTCAGCAAGAAATAACTCTGCTACCAGACAAAGGAGGGATCTGTTTAGACACAAACGGTTTGCCGTGCTTTAAACGCCGGACGTGTAAGGGGACAGAATACCCATAACACGCGCCCCTCTGTACCCCCCTTTCCCTCCGGCTCACCCCTCGGGCCTCCAGCATCAGCCGGGCTGTCCGGCCGCTCGGGCGTGTTATCAGCCCCACGAGACAGAGGCTAATAGCGTGGTCTCAACTGGGATCCCCGTGGCTCACTGGCGACAGGCTGACAGCAGGCATCACAGCTGGGCACCCTGCCCTGGCGTCTCCCTGAGTTCACCTGCGGGGAGAGAGCAGCTCGAGAGGAAACCTCCTCAGCCTCCAGCTCTCTGTGGAGCGTTCGATCTGTCGCGTCTGTCCCTCCTCTGTTCCTGCAGCGGAAAGTCTAAAGGCACACCGCGCCTGGCGCTTTCAGCAGGACGCTGGCGGCGACACTGTGCAGAGCGGCCACGGCTTCGGGACTGCCCCGGCCTCAGGCAGCAGTCTGGACACCCCGCAGACCCAGCGTGATCCGCTGTCGCTGTAATGTCAGCACGGGGACCCCGATGACGCGGGAACTTTGAGATCGCCCGGCACCAGCACTACGGAGCCTTTCTGGGCCCGGCCTGCGCGTGCTGGCCCGCGAGAATCCAGCTCTTGGGAGCCGGGCTCACTGCTAAGGTGACGGAGCTGAGAGAGACCCGCTGGACGTGCAGTCCGGGGTGTGTTGGCACGCTCCCTGTGGGTTTCTGTTTATCGAGGGTGAAATGAGGCGTTTGCGTGCCCTGTGAGCCCCCCGTAGCTCCCCCGGTGGGTGAATTCTCTGATGATAGCGCGCCCCGGGGATCTGGTGGGTGGGGGAACACACGTACAGGCCATGGAGGTGTGGGAAGGATCTCGGAGGGCAGCGGGGTCATTTTCTCACCTGACACATGAGGAAGCGGAGGCTCTGAAGGGTCCGATGGCTGGTGATGTTTGTTGTAAGACCACTCCGCCCCCCCAGACTCCCCAACCTCCCACCCCCATTCATACGTCTGAGCCTCCTCGGATCCCCTAGGGAACAAGGCATCACTTATGTCAAGTAGGAGAGTGAGGTCTAGCACTAACGTGCTCTAATTTTTTAAATTGGAGTATTAGTCATTCCATTCCAGGCGACTGACTCTCTTCATGTTCCTTTCTTTCTCACCCCACCGATCTGAAAAACTGTATGTTATCTGTGTGTTTTTTCATGCTCATCATATGGCAGTGCTAATTTAAATGTAACTTGTTACAACATTCATAATACTAAGTTTAATTTTTATTTATGCTAATCATATCTAAACTGGTCTCTGCGAGCACTTTGGATTAATGTGTTTCATTTTAAGTGTTGCACAAGCCTTAGATTTTAGCAAAATTTCCCCATTTTCACAAGTGAATTTCAAAATACAGATGCGGGTTTCGCTATGAGAGGTTTTACGTTGGAAAGAAATACGCATTTGGTCTCAGTGGTGGTGAATTTTTGACTGTGAAAATTGTGGTAATAATTGGTAATTGTCTAGATCTAAGAAATATGCAGAAAGCACAGGCACGCTAATTCTGATTTAATAATAAGAAATGTGGTAAATAGACAAACCGAATTCTCTGATAATTACTTCTAATTATTATATTGGCAGAATCCAAGTCCATAGGAAATAACCATTTATTTCCACCTGCTGCAGCTGAAAGACGCAGGCGCCCACTTTGAAAGGCTACAGAACATTTCTGAATGAAAAGGAGCTGTTTCTAAAGGAGCAGGGGTTTATCTCCGAATGCTCACAACTCTCCATCTCTCTGTGCCATTTACCGCCTCCTCACTTCTGGAGGAGATTATGGGGATGTTCTTCCCTCCCTTCCAAGTGACATCTCTCTTGAGGATCCGATAGTTGAGCTACCCTGTGTCTCCAGGAGCACCAAGCCCAGGGCCTTGGAGATAACGAGTCATTACGTTTTCGGTGCACAGATGATATTGGTAGGACTGATTTTTGAGCTAATCTCTGAACTCTGTTTCTAATATTGTTGTTTATGTGCCCTTAGGTTCTTAAATTCACGTTGGTCAGTTTCTAACACTGAAAAACATACAAGCTTCTTTTTCTGACCCTTTTAGTTATAAATACATCTTCTACTCTAAAATCCATTCTGGTGTTGTGATTAAATAGTCCCCGAATTCAAGTATGATGCCTATTGGTATTCTCTTGTGTCCACATTTCCCGTTACCGTTGACTTGCCCCTCCGTTAGCAGTCACACCTTGATAGCGACTCTGACCTTGACCAACCAGAGGACAGGAGGTCCCCAAAGAGTTTGTGTGGTCTCACTTCCCTATCCCACTTACTCCTCGGGGCACGGTAGACGGGCTCTCGCCCCAGCATGCCACTCCAGCTGTTTGAATTCTCAGAGGACTTCCGGTTCTCTTCGTTAATTGACCTCTGTGCATCATGTTAAAACAGTGTCCCTGCCGCTCAGTGATTTCCCTGACACCATCCTTTCCCCATTGTCTTACCATCAATCCTATTCCCCCACAGAATCCACTTGCTATTCAATCTCCAGGTAATGGCCTGAGTTCTCAGACTTTTTCTTCACCTTATACTCTCCCTTTGGAAAATTTTACCAATTTCCAGAGATTTAAAAAAAAATATTTTTATTGATTTTAGAGAGGAAGGGAGAGAGACAGAGACAGAAACATTAAGGATGAGAGAGAATCATGGATCAGCTGCCTCCTGCATGCCCCACATTGAGGATTGAGTGGGTAACCTGGGCATGCGCCCTCCCTGGGAATTGAACCTTGACCTCCTGGTTCATAGGTTGGCACTCAATCACTGAGCCAGGCTGGCAGGGCCCAATTTCCATAGATTTAGCCCTCTATTTCAATTACAGACAAACTTCATCAATGGCCTAGGACTCCTCCTCTCCCCCCAATCATCTCCATACAGATTGCGATTTAATGGCCAAGTCTACAGCCATTTCAAGCCGAATGTGAAGAAGGGTGGGGTTATGGTTATTAGGAAAGGCTTCTTAAAAGAGATGAGGTTTGTGCTGAGTCTGGAAGGGGGTTAGCTGTTCCGGAGAAAGCAGTGAGGGGCGAGGGAGAAGGACAAGCTGATGGGACAGCAATACCACGGCCACCGGAGAGCAGGGCAGGTCCGAGACAGCTGGCGCGTGGCTATGAATTATGCCCGGGGCGCCTGCAGAGGAGTGACTACAGAGATCACAGTCAGCTTGCACATGTCTTTGTGTAGAGCGTCAATGGGAAGTAATTTATGGGTTTCGAGTCGATGAGAGATATGATTTAATTAGTCTGCTAGAATATTCATCGTGCCCGTCGACAGAGGAATGGCCTAGAGGAGATAAAGCTGGAGGCAAAGAGACAAAAGACTTTCCTACAAATAATTTAAAACCTTCAAACACCAAACACACACAAATGGAAAACAGAGATGAGGAGATATTTGCCACAAATGGAACCAATGGTTAATACCGTTCAGCATAAGAAGGTCACACAGATTGATAATAATTTGGAAAATAGACAAACACATGTTCAGGAAGGTATGCAGACGGCGTTTGTACTGAAACGAGGAGACGTCGGCCTCACTTGTTAAAGGAAGTAATCCGAACCGGACAGAAGGAAGAGGCTGTGGGCTGTGTCCCCCCCAAAGCCCATCTGGGGAAGTGCTGGTGCTGGTGCTGGGAGGGGGCCTCTGGGAGTCACCAGGTTCATGAGGTGACCCCATGAGGGTGGGGCCTCCGCGACAGAGCCGGCGCCCCTAGCTCCCCTCGCTCAATCAGCACCGGGCCTTAGCCATTTCCCGTTTGGATTTCCCAACGCCAACGACAAAGCTCCTCTTCTGTAGAGGCAGACGGATCGGGGCTCAGGTTGTTGTCAACACTGGGGTTCTTGGGTTCCCTAAGACAGAAATCGAGAGGCAACCCCAGATAAAGCTCCGGACAGATTTTAGTAAGCTTTATGCTTGAGCACCAGGGAGGCAGCACAGGGGAAAGGAAGGTTGTCTGACTGGCTCGGCTGCTTTAATAAGCTGGGGACAAGGTGGGTTTGTGCGAAAGGGCGGGCTTTTTGGAAAAAGGCGGGCTTGCAGAATTTCCCATTTCGGGGTGGGGGGCTTCCTTTGCCAGCTGTGTTGCCTGGTATGCTCTTGCACCTGTGATGTGGGAGCAAGTGGCAGCTGCTCGTTACCGCCACCCCGGGGCAGCCGCACAGAGGTCAGCTGAGCATGTGGGTCCAGTGTGCACAGGCCCTGAGAAGGGAGGCAAACACAGCCACCGCTGCGGTTCTGAGCGGGAGTGGCGTGCAGGTGACATTGTGCCGTCGGCGTGGGCCCGCCTGGTCCTAACGTGGCTTCGTGGACACCCAGCGTTTTCCACTCGCAGGCCCGGCCCCTGTGCGTCCCTGGATCTCCTTGCTGCTCTGAGCTAACTCTTGTGGTTTCCGCCGGGTCACGGAATGTCTCTACGCTTTGATCTCCTTGTCCGTTTTGTTGAAACCAATGATGTTTGTGAACAGCGGACACCATGGATCCGCAGATTTTGTTGTTATTTTTCACCCCCCCCTTCCCCCGCCCCCTAAAGTAAGTAAGGCCTTGGCCATCTCATGCTTGTGAAGTTCAGGTGCATCTCCTGACCACCGTCCTGTTGCATCTTGGGGGGAGAGTCCCCCTGAGACAGGTCACCCACCCCCCGTGGGTTTTCTCTGCCGCGCAGTTCCCCGTGGGGCCTGACTTTGAAGGGCTCCGCAGTCATCTATGTTTGTTGAATATTTATTCACGTAGAGAGTCATGCATGCTCCGGTTATCTTTTCTGGCTGTCGCAATGCTTTGTCCTGTCCTGAAGGTGTTCCGCTGCTAACGCTGCCTGGAATACGGCCTGGCTGTACGAGCTGCCGCCGCACCCGCCATCACAGTCAGATTCGCCGAGTGCACCATTCTGCGAGCAGGTTCCCGGCCCTTGGGTGCCCGCGGGTGTGGCGGGAGCCGGATGGAGGAGAACAATCGCAGCTGGAGTGAAACAATGGGGCAGACGCCGAGTCACAGCTGGTCTTCCTCAGGAGCCTGGCCTGATGGCCACGCGCTTGCGGGGGGGGGGGGGGGGGGGGGGGGTGTGTCAGAGACTTCATCCAGGGCCCGGGAGGCTCAGACACGAGGCAACGCGTGCTCCTCCGAGGCATAACCGGTGCGTTTTCGTGAATCCAGATTCCGGGCCGAAACGGATGGAAATAGGAAATCAGTGGCCGTGCATTGTATTGTTTCGATCTCAGCGAGTTGGCTAAAGGGGCCCATTCGGATGACACGATGTGGGTTTCCCACCTGAAGGAAGAAGGTGATTTTTGTTGTCGTTACTTATTTTCAGCAGCTTCAGGGACGCCCACAATAAAGCGGCTGAAAAGGAAAATTTCAAACTCTCCGATAAGGCATTTTCAAGAGCCTGAAATTCTTCCCACTGATCACCATTAGTCTGCTGACCCTCCGACAGCCTGGGACCTGAGCCCGGCGTCCATTACCGCACACGCACGGAACGCGTGCACAGACCCCTTGGCAGCTGGACCGGCCCCAAAGTGCATTCGAGCCGGCGGCTCCCGAGTGCATTAGATTTTATTAAGAGCGTTCTGCTGCGCCATCCACTCTTCCTAATTGGTTTACGGAGAGCCCCCACCGCTCAGGCAGGCCCTAATTGCATTTCTCCGCAAACCGAGTTTGATTTATGGTGCTTTATTTGCCCTGCATTTTTAATAGTAATAAATTGGAGGAAAATTCTGGAGCCATTAAATAAGGTCTACAGAAGCGGGGCTTGCAGGAGGAGCCCTGGCAGTAGTTCGGCTTGTGTTCAAAGGCGTTTAGTCAAGTGACCGCCTTCTGCGTGGATTCCAGTAACATTGTCTTTCTTACGTTTCCAGAGGTCAGTTATTTTTCCCGGGGTTTGTTAAGGTACATATTTTTAGAATTACTTGCAACGTTGGAATGGATTGCGTAGAATAAAAAAATAGTCTGATGTCCTTCTGTATAAGGGTTGTGGCTACATTTGTATTTAGAACAGGAAAAAAAAAATTATCTGGAGATTCAGTGCAGGAACAGCTGCATAAGATTAGGAAATGTCCCTGTTGCAATTGTTGGGAAACTTGAAGTTAAACACTCTGAACTTGAATGCCTTTATTAAAAAAAATTTTTTTTAACTCCTATTCAGGCTCTTCTTCCGTAGAAAGTAATATTTTAAAGTGACATTTTCTAGGAATGCTCTCTAAAGGGGCTTGAACTAAAGTAGACGCTTAACCGTGATTATAAAACACTGTTGTTTGTAGCGGTGAGGTTTTCTTTGTTCCTTATTAGTGATCTGGCCTTGACCACCCAGAACATTCTATGCAGCCTGGTCCTTAAGAGCCCCGGGGTCCCCCGTGCCTGCCTCTTAGCTCTCACACCGGGTTCCCACTGTTCTCTTTGAAGGTGAAAGGCCCGCCCGTGGCAGGTGCGTTTAAAGAGAGACCCACCAAGCCCACGGCCTTCCGGAAATTCTACGAGCGCGGAGACTTCCCCATTGCCCTCGAGCACGACTCCAAAGGGAACAAGATAGCGTGGAAGGTAAGCGGGGACCAGACGCGGTGCACACGCGTGGCCTGCGATTCAAGGGGGGTGGGCCCGCTTCGGAGGGAGCCCCGGGCCGCCGTTCACCTGGATGGACAGTTCCGTTCAGGCCGCAGAAGAGCGAGTGGCAGGTGGCGGTGCCTCCGTGCAGTGCCCGGTGCCCGGGTCCTCTCTGCTTTCCTGGCAACTGGCAGCCGCCTGTCCCAGGCCCCCCAAGTGATGGAGCTGGTGGCGGGCACGGAAGGCCACAGCCATTTGTCTCCCAGACACGTCCGTCCCGTGGGCACTTGTGATGGAAGCCCTTTCTCTAAGCACTCAGGTCAGTTCGCTGGCCCTGCCCCCCTGCCCGCAGACGTATCGCCAGCGGCTGACATGCGTGCCCGTGGAGTGGCCCCCCCGCCGCTGGACCTTTGCTGCGCCGACACTTTTTTGACAAAAGGTTAATTGGCTGCAAAATAAATGCATCGCCTAATGGCTCCGTCTAATGCGGCCGCGGAGGTCATAGGTTAAAACCCATCCATCTCTTAGCCGGAGGAGGCTGCTCCATTTGACTTGAAAAGGAATGCCCGTCTCCAACCGGCTTCTGCCGGTTAATTATCGTTGTTATCGGCGGCTCTGCTTCGGGTGACATTTGTCAGCCAGAGGGCTACGCGGCTGGAAACGGGAAAACGTGGTGACGCGTGTGAGGGTCACATCGGGTTAGGGAACACAAACAGTTTTGCCAGATGTCACTGAAAGTAAGCCACGGACCCATCTCACTGAAAAGCCACGGCAGCGTCTGAAGGCGAACGTAGGAGTTGTTTGTAATTAGTGACAAATACATTTGTGCTAATAGATAAAATGACCGAGTTGAGGAATTTATCAAAGTGTCTTTAGAAAGGTTCATTGGTATTGACTTCATCCCTTTTTAACAGAAAAACAAAACAAAACAAAACGGGTTGTTTGCATTATTTCTAGTATGTGTGTGTGTGAGTTCACCTAATTATCAAACATTTCTAAACCTGAGCAGGCACCTGATACTCAGTTATTGGGCTTAGAATTTTACAAATTGTTTGGAAAGAGCAATCCGAGGGGGTCCTAGTTGAATTCTGTCAAGCATTTTTTAGGATGATGAAGGGCATTATTACCATGTTTTTAATAATCCCTATTAACATGCAAAGTGTGTTATGCGGAAATGTGCATACTTTAGTCGTAGCATACTAGTCAGTGCAAAGTCCCAGCACTTGATCGTGGTTTGGGGGTTTGTTTGGGTTATGTTTGTTTGTCTACTTATTGTTTTACACAAGATAATGCAGTGGAGGTTCCTAATTATGGCATGTTCTTTTTTCAGAAAAGAGTGTGCCCCACCTTTTTATAAACAGAGAATGGTTTTGGTCTTTTAAGTAATTACAGGACATAAAAACCACATCAATAAAAAGAATGTATAGGTGTTTTGACCTGCTCAAGCAATCCTCTGAGGAACTTTTAGAAACGCCATGAGAATAGAAACCACGCATCTCGACAGTAACATGAGGAATCCTCTGGCTGAGTCTCTGCTAATCCGTCCGTCCGGAGGGCCGAGCCTGCTCCTCTGTCCCCGCTTCACTCACTCTGTTGAGCGGCTGTTGGCTGTGGTGCTGACGCAGCCCCTGAAGCGTCAGAGGAAGGGAGGCGATTTGTGTGTTGCCACGGACAGGGGAATGGCGTGCTTGGAAAGAAACGTCTTATCCCAGGGCCCGAGACCTCGCTCTTCTGAAGTTTTGCTAAACGCTTTTCCCTTGTACTGTTTTAATCCTGGAAATGAGGCATTGAGATGATTACGCATCAGCTTGATATTCCTCCCTCTTCCTCAGCATGTCCATGGTAGGGCTCTCCGGTACTTGCTAGGAGCCTGCGGCTCTTCTTTGGGGTGCATTTCAAGGGAGGGGTCTTGCACATAGAAGGAACTAGGGCTCCCCACTACTTTCCTGTAAACCGTCCTCTCCCGCCTCCACCCCCCCCTGCCGGCCCCCACACACCCCCTGGCCCCACACACCCCCTGGTTCCAACACACCCCCTGACCTCCACACAACCCCTGGCCCCCACACACCCCCTGGCCCCAGGCCTTTAAACCAGCCACAGTCTTCGATTCTCCCTCCCCACCCACCTCTCCTTCCTCTCCTTCCCAGTCCCCTGCCCTTCTTCCTCCCCGCCCCTGCCCCCTCTCTCCTCCCCTCTCTCCCTGCTTCCTTCTTTCCTTACTTCTGGGACCAAGTGTCCCCTCTAGCTTTGCCAGGGTTGATTCGGGAGGAGCCAGGAGCCATCCGGGTTCCCTATTTCGGACCCGAGCCTGATGTCATTGGCGGCGGCGCCCCAGCGAACTTGAACCGACAGCGGCCCCTGACGCGGTTAACGAGGCCACGCGCACGAGTGGAGGCATCGCCGTGGGAATCTCGCCTTTTGACATAAGTCGCGATCCGGAGCCGCCGATTTAAAATAGCCCCGGATACACGTCGTTGAAAATAACCGCCTCTCCGCAGACCCTGGGGAGAGCTGGAGAAAATGAGTCACCTTGGGCTTCTGAAAATAATGAAGCGGCCCTGGAATCCATTCCGGCCTTCTGGAGACCAGGCCAGCTGGGGCCGCACCGAGGAGGAGCCTGCGGCCTGCAGTCCCTGGGAGAGGCCGGGGAGACCCCGGCGGGCACCACCTGGCCCCAGCGCCAGCCACCGCGCTGTGCGGGCCATGCCCAGGCTGTCTGTCTCCTTCTCCCCCGACTTCCCGACGGCCACGCGGGAGGAGGCTGGGCGCTAGGGAGTTTGGGTAAGGAGACAGAGCTCCCGTAACTCCAGCCGCATGAGGATGGGGGACTGGCCCTGTCCCAGTCTCCACATCGTCCAAGAAAGGGGAGGGCTCGAGCCGGACGTGTCCCCGGCCTGCGACCCCCCACCGGCACCTCCTGAGCCTCGTCTGCAGCCCCGTGGCAGGCGGCGGGCATCTTGTCCTGGTCTGAGTGTGATATGTCAGTGATCATTAGAGCCAACCACACGGGAAGAGACTGAATAAAACCAGAACGGGCACGAGCAGCCGGGGAGACTGGGCTCATGCGCCCGCCCTGCACTGCCTGACGCGCGTCTTCCCTCCGGCCTGCGGGAGGTGCACGCAGCCCCCCACCACGCACACCCTGGTGGAGGTTCCTATGGTGATGACACAGTTACGGGTTGACTAACACTAGGATCCAAGACTTCGTTTTTCTGTTAAAAAGTGACTTCACAGATTAACGTGAAGCCGGTAACGGAAAACACCCTTTTCTATGTTTTCGACCAGGGACTTCTGGGCATGTCCTCATTTCTACAGTGGCACCCCAGCTGATCACCAAAAAAGATAGCACGTTGTTTCACACAGTTTGAATGTTATGAGACAGTGGTCAGCAAACTGCGGCTCTCGAGCCCTGGTTTGCCACTCTGTTGGCTAATGAGTTTGCTGACCACTGTTATAAGAAAAGTAGGAGCCCAGTGCATGAAATTCATGCACTGGGGGTGGGTGGTCCCTCAACCCAACCTGCCCCCTCTCACATACCGGGAGCCCTCAGGGGATGTCCAACTGATGGCTCACCCCCAGCCTGGTGAGGCCTAAAGACTCACCAGAGGCTTTAGGCCTTGGGCACCCAGCCATCGCCCTGCTCAGCTCAGCCTCAGCTGCCTGCAACCACCCGGCCCTGGGGGCTGGGCGCTCACTGCCACTTCCGCTCACAGCACCTGGGGGCTGGGTGCTCACCGCCACCACCACCATTTCATCTCCACCCCCGGGGCCTGGTGCTGGCACCACATGGCCCTGCCCCCGCTCCTGATTGGTTGGTAGCATAGCCAATCAGGAGTGAAGGTATGGTCAAATTTGCATGTTTCTCTTTTATTATATAGGACTAGGGGCCCCGGTGCACTAAATTCATGCACTGGGGGTGGGTGATCCCTCAGCCCAACCTGCCCCCTCACACATACTAGGAGCCCTCAGGGGATGTCCTACTGACCACTCACCCCAGGCCTGCCTTCATTGCCCTGCCTCTCCTCTCTCCCCCACCCCCATGGTGTGTGGGTGGCGGTGAGCCTGCTGGAGGCCCGTCCCTCACCTTTGACCTTCACTGATGCTGCTTCATTGGCTGTGTCTCTCTCTAGGCCTCGCTTTCCATCCTATAAGGATGACCAAGCACTTGATGTTGGACATGGCCGTTTCATGAGGAGCTCTGAGAAATGCCTTGTCATAATTAATAATCAGATGCTCGTGAAATAGCCTAAAGAACAAATTCGGATCAGGAATTAGCCACCGAGACGAAGTCTCTGGAGACACATGCGATCGTTTGGGTGGGTGGCACGTTCATCATGGAAACGCTGCTCCTATTGTACATCCACGCTTTACCAGTGGCCGCTCCTTTCTCAGTCGCCTTAAATTTCAAAATGACAAGTTCATTTCTTTTTCTCGGTGACTAAAAATGCACATCCTGCCCTAACTAGTGTGGCTCAGTGAATGGAGCGTCGGCCTGCGGACTGACAGGTCCCAGGTTCGATTCTGGTCAAGGGCATGGACCTTGGTTACTGGCACATCCCCAGTAGGGGGTGTGCAGGAGGCAGCTGATTGATGTTTCTCTCCCATCGATGTTTCTGATTCTCTATTCCTCTCCCTCTCTGTTAAAAAAAAAATCAATAAAATATATTTAAAAAATAATATCCAAAGAAAATGCCAGGCTCAGAAGGACTGGATGCTTCAACATTTCTCCTAAAGGCAGCCCCCGACACCCCCCATCCTGACCCGTTCCCCAAGCTGCTAATCCTCCAATCAGAGCTTTTCCTCTGGGATGTTCTTCTGCGTCAGTTCTCAGCGTCACGACCTGCGGAAGCTGCCAGGGGGACCGCTCCCATGGACACGGCTGACCACTCCCTGTCAGGAGGAAACCGCTGAACACGATCATTATGAAACGGGCGCTGGTTTCCGTGCGGTTGAGACCAGCCCCACGTCATGCCAGCTCACGACTGTAAACGCCGTTGCGCTTTACAGCCAGGCACACGGACGCGGTGCCCGATCCGTCCAGCGTCGGTCTGTTGTGGTCAGAGTTCTGCAGTGCCGGCTTAATAGTTTAGCCCTTTGGTGGCTCCCGTTTCTTACTGTCTCAGAATCGTGAGGATTCAGACTCGTCCTCTCTTTCCCCGCCCCAGGGGGAGCCGGTACTGATGTTGGAAGCCGCGCAGGCAGATTTACGTCTGAGCTGAGTAACTTGCTTCCCACGAGGGAGCGCGGGTTCTCGGAGGGCGTGGGCTGCGGATCCTTTGCCGGCAGCCGGCGTGCGGGCCGGGGAACAGGCCTCGGCAGCAGGCGGGAGGCGCGGTCCACAGGAAAAGCGACAGTCCGCCTGACTTCTGGCTCCACTGATTCCTCTAGCCGCCACGACTTGTCAGCGCTCACTCTGGAAGTCTCGAGAAAAAGGACCCCCTGGCCATTAAGGCGCGGGTCCGAGTGTTTGGAGGAGGCCGATCCACAGCGAACGCCGGCCTGTTATTGGATGTGGGTCGCTCTGCCGGGAGAGGGTGCGGCAGGAAAACATAGCCCAGGCTCGGAAATACTCTTTTTTAAAAAAAATTTAATCTTTATTGTTCAGATTATTACAATGCCCTCCCCCCCCCCCCCGCATAACTCCCCTCTACCGGTACCCATCCCACCTTCTGCCCTTACCCCCACCCCCCCCCCGTCCTCATCCATAGGTTTTTGTCCAGTCTCTTCCCGCACCCCCAACACCCCCTTCCCCCACCCCCGAGAGTTGTCAGTCCACTCCCTTTCTGTGCCTCTGATTCTATTATATTCACCCGTTTATTCTGTTCATCAGGTTTCTAATTCACTTTATTTTTAGGTTCACCTGTGGCTAGACGTGTACTTGTTGTTGATAATCTTTAGAAATGCTTTCATGTGAAAGGGCGAGCTGACCTCTGACAGCAGAGGGAGGGTTTTGTTGCGGAGCAGGTTCCGCCGCCCGGGAACTGATGTGAGAAATTAGTGCCAATGGCTCCCTTTGGAGAGAGCTGCAGAAACAGCTCCCTGCCCCCCCCCCCCCCCCCCCCCCCCCCCGCCCATCTGTTCCTCACTCGAGGGCGTACGTCGCCTCTTCCAGCTCCGAAGGCCCTGATTTACCGCCTGGAAAGTGGCAGCGAGTGGAGAGAAAGGTGGCCTGTAGCTCCAGGCCGTGGTTTGGTGGCCCCGGCTCCCACAGCTCACAGGCCCAGGGCCCAGGGGGATGAGCAGGGTGGGAGCTGCAGGCCCTGGGCCAGAGGCACTGCAGGGACTTGTCAAGTCACTCCCCCTTTTTTACGTTAAACGCCACACCCCCTCCACTGTGGAAATGTGGGAGCAGCCGGCGTAGCCCGTTTGGCTCAGTGGATAGAGCATCGGCCTGCAGACCGGAGGGTCCTGGGTTCGACTTCAGTCAAGGGAATGTGCCTTGGTTGCAGGATCCTCCCTGCAGGGCCCTGGTCAGGACTCATGTTGCAGGTAACCAATCGATGTGTGTCTCTCTCATGTGGGTGTTTCTCTGTCTTCCGTCTCTCTTCCCCTGTCCCTAAACACTGTGGGGACCCCTTTCACGTGCCACGTGGTCCAGGGTTCCAGTTCAGGGTTTGGATTCTGGAGCAGGCCGCACACAAATGGAAAGAGACTAGAAAAGCATTAATTTGGGAATCTGTGGGGCCAGGCAGGAGCCCAAGTAAGGACTACACCCGGCTCTGGCCCTGCTACCCCTTTTATTAAGACTATGGTATTTACCTATGTCCTTTAGGCAGGAAATTCCAATAACAGTCAATCAGCAAGGATTTACACAAGACTAGCAGGTGAGGCTGCTTCAGCTACCAAGGTTCCACCTAAACAGTGAGTGGTTAGCTCTGACCTTTCAGAGCATTTAAGGTCGACCAGCCTTCCGGGTTCCCTGTCCACATCTCTCTGTTAGTGAGACAATGAGTGGTTTCCGGCAAAAAAAACCAATGGACAAATATCATGGGGTGAGGATTAACAAAAAGAGAAAAAGAAGAAGAAAAGAAAAAAGAAATATGGGAGCAGCCCTTGGAGGCCTCAGGGTGCCACAGCTAAGGTGCCACATTGTCACTCACTGTCCCATGAGGTGGGCTTGCTGCCCTCCCCACTCAGGTCTTGTCCTTTCGGGGGAACCGGTGCTCTGATCCGGACAATGGAGTCTCTTGCTGCTGGTCGGGAATCCTGCGTGGGGCCCCACCTGCCCTTTGGGGGTATCGCCACGCCGGCCTGGAGAGAGAGTCTCCGTTCCCTGCAGGCGCTGATCTCAAGGTCTCTGTCTGCCTTATCACTGGCCACGCGGCCCTGTTCTTCGCTGAAGCACTTTCGAGATCAAAAGTCCTTTGACAAATGACAAATGAAGTCAGACGGTAAAAAGGAAAAATCGATGTTTGCGTGATGTTTTCATTTAGAGGGTCACAGGGTCTCCTTACATCTGGGGCCTCCAGGTACCCCGTGAATCCCACCCCCTGCGGTTGTGCTAAAGCAACTCTTCTTCTTTCAGATGCAATCGAAATACTACGTCAGATCATATTCATACCAATTTTAGTATTCGAGGTGACAGTCTGAGGAAATAACATCTTATTTTTGCCACAATGAAGGTTATCCTGACCTTGAAAGTTTTATGGTAGGATAATCAATTGAATTCACGTAAAACATATACATTTATACCTGTATTATTACGATTTTACTCTCAATATGGAATAGATGCATGTTTATTTTATAAAATATTGAAAGGTAGGAGGAATTAAAAAAAAATCACCATTTCATCATTCATTGAATGCAATGGTGTCAACATCTTTCAAAGTGTATGTCTTATCTTTCTTTTTGTATAGTAGAGAAGAGTGTACAACTCATTTTTTAAAAATCTTATTATTGAAAGTATTATGTAAATCCCCTTTTTTTCCATTGGCCCCACCTCAGGCCCTCACCAGCCCATTGTCTCCGTCCGGGGTTGTGCATATGTGCACACAAATTCTTATCTCTGCCCACCTCCCCCGCCCTCCTGCTGAGACCCGTCAGTCTGTGTCATGCGTCTGTGTTTCTGGATTTATAAATAAACTGACAATTAACTCATCCTTTAAGATTTGTCATATGACCCAAAAATTATTGGCACTCACTAATTTTTGTTCATTTTTGAGTTTTAAACCAATAGACGATTGGTCTAGAAAATTTGGAAAACGGATAACATTTATACAGAAGACAGCATTCATCTGAGATGACAACCTTCAGTACGGGATTGATGTTTCAGTCAGTCTTTCTTCTACACGTATATATTTTACTCGGTTGAAATCATGTTTCGTAGGATGATTTTTAAGGAAATCAAAGGAACATTCAAGGGTTTAATTAGCAGAGGAGATGAATAATGGCCATAACTGCCACAGGAGAGTCGCTTATTATTATTTTCCCCAGTTTCACTGCAGCAACTAACAAGACAACCAGAGTGTAGTCTGCCTTTTAACAGTGTCTTAAAAACTCTTACTGTTGAAAGCATTACAGCTGTCCCCCCTTTTCTAACCCCGTGGACCCTCTCCACCTGCCCATGCCGCCCCTCCCCCATGCCTGTCAGTGGTCTGTGCTGAAGAGCCGTGGGGCGAAGACACGCCTGTGCGGCTCTGCTTTGGCAAGGTCACACGTGGCGTCTCCCTTCTCCTTCCCATGCCACAGTGCCAACCACATACGTGGATTTGTCACCGTGAGCGTGTCGTTTGTTCATTTACGGAGAATAGGAATGGATATTAAGAAAAAGACATGAAATATGAAACACGTGGCTTGATTTGGGGACAAGTATAAAAACGGACAAAGACCACTGACAGAATCCTGACAAATCTCCGTTCCCAATCTAAGACAGACAGTCCTACAGAATCTCCAAGACTGCGTTCCAGTCTGAACAAGGGAAAGTCCATAAAACTTTAAGCCATACATTTCCATTTCTTGAGTTCTTACTGAGATTCACATCTCTATACATGTACATGGTCTATTTCAGAACTCTTGAATTTTTTGCAGACATATTTTTTCAACTTTCATATATGAACCGTGATTTGATTGGTCACGGTTAACGGGCTAAAATTACAACCATTCTCCTACAAATAAACCTCTGAACATTTAGCATCATTATAGTCTAACATATGGTTGCTGAGAGATGAAGGCCACTCTAATTTTTATTTCTTTGATCTGTTTTTTGTTTGTTTGATTACTGATTTTCACAGCCTGGGTAATTGTAATATTTTTGTGTAATTAAAAGTTGCTTTTATGAATATATATATTTTTTATTCACATTAATTCTTTAATATAGTGAGCTTAATCTGTCTACCTACTTGAACCTTTTTCTCAAGTGAGGAGAGTTTTCTTCTGTGATGTCATAGGTTACTATTTTTGTCACAATTTTCCTACATTTTTTCTTAGAACAAATGTTTTATGTAGACTGTACATATATTTGATCCTATAACTTCTATCATTGTTTCCATCAGTATTTTTATCTCTGTTCGTTTTTTTTTTAAAATTATAGAGCTTTTATTTTCTATTTTCTTTAGTATCAATTTTTCTATTGCTGCCTCAATTTAAATTTTACTTCTACTGCTATATTAAGCCTTGCAAATCTTTATAGTCCTCATTTCTTCTGTGATATCGTTATACACATTGGCTTAAGAAGCTTGCCGTTGTTGTACAGGCAAGTTTATCATAGAAAAAGCTGAATGAATGATATGAATGAGTTATAACCTCACAGCTGTGCGCATGGAGAGACGAGAGCTAGTGTGAGGGCCATTGAGAAAATACATCCCATAGGGTTGGTGGTTGGTTAGCATCTGAAGCGGGGAGATGAAAGGGGTTTTGTCAACTGGGCAACTGATGATGCCAATGAACATGCACTTTAAAACCATTTTGAGACTCTCTAGTGGGTTTTGTAATGTCACCAATGCCCTATTGTTGGATATTAATGTTTTTATTCAACATTTTGCTGTTATAAGCAATACCATTATCAACATCATTGAATATATGTATATGTATATATGTATATGTATATACTATATATATATATTTATATATATATAAATATATATATAAATATATATATATACATACACACACATATATATATATTTTGCAAACATGTCTGATTATTCCCTCAGGGTAAGGCTTTATTTTCGCATCTACCTGTTACCACAATAAGAACGTTTGCTCTTCTTTTATGAAGGTCGGTTACTGAGCCCTTGAGTGCTCCTCTTTCTAAAAATCACTGATTTCTGCAGAAGTGACTTTAAAGTCATTTCTGCAGAAGTGACTGTCAAGCCTCTAAGATTATAACCATTTCTTGTTGTGAGTAAGATGTTTATGAAAACCACATATTACTATATATTTTTGGTTTGACCTCAATCGAGGACAGTGTTTGCCAAGACACAGGACATGGGCCTGTGCTGGACCCCACTTACTCTTGGCTTGGGGACAGGTGAGCTCTCCTTACCAGCCCCACCTTGGGAGACGGCTCAGCTCCCACCTAAAACTCAGGGTCTGGTATGAGCATGTTTCACCAAGTTCCGTTCTATCGCCTACAAGGGGATCTCCTGTGACTTTCGATACTGAGATAGACGGAGCAGATGAAACCTGCACCCCTAAGATGCACAGTGCGCAGTCCCGCTTCCCTCTGCCCTTGCCCGCAGCATTCTGCTTGTAGAGCGCACTGCTTTCCGGGATGCGGGGAAGGTGCTACCCGGGGCCTGTGTCCCTGCTTCCTGTTCAGCTCTTCTCTGAGGTGTGGCTGGCAGTGGCTGTAGAAGCGATATCGATGGGGATGAGAATGGAAGGGAACAGCACTTTTTATTAGAAAGCAACGACTTGGCTGTAGCAGAATGGTGTCCCAGCCTACTACCCCCACCCTCTGAGTTTGCTCTGGATCTCGTGTTCCTGACCAAGTGGCAGAAATGGTAGGAGGGACGCAGAAGCTACCTGCTGACTTTCGGATAGGTGCCTCTGGTGGCAGCACATGAATTCACCAAGAATCGTGTGTTTTCTTTCCAATTCCACTGGCCTTGTTATCTGTAAAAGTTCCTTATTTGTCTGCCTGTGTCTTCCTTCCTACGCCTGGTTTTCAGTTGCATGTTGAGTTTTCCTCTTTTTCTCAATCCGTGGAAACTCCTTCCCATGTCCTGCGTGGGTCAGGGTTCGGGTTCTGGAGGAGGCTGCGCACAAATGAAAGAGACTAGGAAAGATTAATTTAGGAGATGGGGGCCAGGCGGAAGTCCAAGAGAGGACTACACCCCACTCTGGTCTTGCTATCCCTTTTGTTAAGATTATGGGACACACCCATAGCCTTTTAGGCAGGCAATTCCAGTAATACTCAATCAGTAAGCATTTACATAAGACTAACAGGTGGAGGCTGCTTCAGCTACCAATGTCTATTAAACACCGAGTGATTAGCTCTGACCTTTCAGAACCTCCAAGCTTTCTGGGTTCCTTGTCCACACCTTTATGCTCTTGGGACAATGATCGGTTTCCGACATCCATCTTCATAGGCAGCTTTGTGGCATGTGGAAGACCTGTCGAGACTCTTGTCCAGGGGTTATTAAAACAGCCGAGTCCAGCTTAGTTTAGTCCATTATGGGATTGTGCCCCCTTGCAGAGACCATTTGTGACCTTACCAACCCCTGGGCAACAGTGGCTCGCTTGCATCATGAGTAACACACAGCGGTGAGTAACACACAGTGCTGAGTAACACACAGTGCTGAGTAACACACAGTGCTGAGTAGCACACAGTGCTGAGTAACACACAGCGCTGGCCCTCGAGCCTGCAGAACAAGGGCTCTTGTCTTGAGTAGCTCCTTGAGGAGAATAGATCGCTATTCAACAAAGTATCTGAGAAAGGTCCAAGGAGCGCATGTCAAGTGTTAAAATAAATTGCTTCCTCTTGCATAAACCATACATTCTTATTCCTCTTTCAGCGTGTCTAAAACAGTCCTGCTTTTGTGATCTGCTTCAAATGATTTCTGTAGACAAATGTTTTATTTTGGGAGACTATGACATTTGTACCATTTTATCTATTTGTATGCATTTCAGTGAATGTTCTTTTCTCCCACTTTATTTAGTGTTGTATAAAGGACTAGTCCATTTTCCCTGTGCGATGGCCTTGAGATGATGAATTCACGCATGTGTATGTCCGCAGATTACAGTGTCCCCAAATATCAGAGACGTCACTGACTCCCAGACCTGCTCTGCACTCGGAAAACGGTTCTCTATTCATGTCTGCACCTCGGTGTGAATTTTAAAGATTGGTTCTGCTTCGAATTCCATCTGCTTTCCACTGAAGATTCCTACGTCCCCATTAGAGATGAGCTGGCCCTTCTGGCAGCCTTCACACTCTCCGTCTCTTTTCTTCTTCTTTCCCGTCTCCCTAACCCCCTGGACTTCATTCCAGGCCATTTCCCAAACCTGTCTTCTAATTTGGGACCCAGTTAGGGTTGACTTACCATCTAACCTGTGTATTTCTGTAAATATCAATTCGAGATTCCATGTTTGTTTCTTTACAAGATCTACCCATTGTTGTTGTTTTTTTAAAATAATGTCTCCTTCTTGCTTTATGATTTCACTCACTGTCTTTAACAGCTTATGTAAATTAGAATAAATTTATTTAAAGTTTCTTTCACATTCTTCCATTACCTGTACTTGCTGGAGTGTTTGCACCTGCCAACTTCCTCTTGTTCTCAGCTGACATTTGAACTTGACATTTGAAGCGGGAACCGCTGTTTTGTGCGGTGTGCTGGGCACCCTAGCGCTCTGGGCTGGGACACATCGCTGTGTGGTTGCTTCTAAGGGGGTCGCCCCGGGCACAGGCTCCGACCGATGGCTGGGAATCGGGTTCCGGGGTTCGTCACCCGCCACTGCGGAGCCCGGTATTGGCCTTCTGACCTTGGAGGACGGCTCTGTGTTGTAACTTTCCCTCCAGCTTTCACAGCCTTTTTGTCACGTGGACCAGAGGTCTCTCTGTGGGGTGGTTTCCTCCGTTAACGTCATGTCTTTGGTTACGTACAGAAAAATGGAGCTCTCTTGCCATACAATCCTGAGCCATTGAAAGATCCGTCCTAAAAAACGTTCCATGTAAAAATGCCAATGAATTAAAATCTTCTTTGTATTTTTCACGGAAGTCCTTTTACTTAAACAGATGCAATCAGCAAATGTTGTGTGAGTTTGCATAAATGTGTGTGTGTGAGTGTGTGGGTGGGTGTGTGGATATGTGTGAGTGTGTGCCTGTGAGTGTGAGGGGGTATGAATGCATGTTTGAGTGTGTGTTAGCGTGTGAGTGTTTGAGTATGCATGAGGGAGGGTGTGAGTGGGTGTGCAATCGTGTGTTAAATCTCGTGCAGACTGAAATTTGGGTTTGGGAAAATCACAAAGGAAAGACAAAGATTTGGTGCCAACTCTCAATTCTCATTTCTGTGTACAATGTGTGCGTGCATGTCTATGCGTAAGCATATAGGCGTCTTCTTCCTGTTTCGGTCCTGGAGGTAAGATCTCTGGGTTCATTCGGTAAGATTTTACCACCTAATTAAGGGATGCGGATGACCCTAAGAAAGCTTTTATTTTTTCAGTATTAATAGCTGGCAATAGTGAATCTCCTGAAAAGCATTCATTCATCATTTTTTTAAAAAAAGCTTTCCATTTGCGTTAAGCTATATAAAATTTTGTCAACCATCAAGTATTTTTTTAAAAATCAGCAAAGTATAAGACTAAATTGAAAAAAAAATAGTGTTTTTAATCACCCTTCAAAGATCATTTTTGAGGAGTTGCTTGGGTAATGAAGCTTTTGCATAGGCACAAAAAGAGATGGCTCTGTTACATCAATTTTTCTTCATATATTTTTAAATGCACTATGAGAAATGCTAATGTGTTAGACTGATAACATGAAAACCACAGGTCAAAAACATAAAAGTTGCTAAAACCGGTTTGGCTCAGTGGATAGAGCATCGGCCTGAGGACTGAAAGATCCCAGGTTCAATTCCGGTCAAGGGCATGTACCTTGGTTGCGGACACGTCCCCAGTATGGCGTGTGGAGGAGGCAGCTGATGGATGTTTCTCTCTTATTGGTGTTTCTGATTTTCTACCCGTCTCCCTTTCCTCTCTGTAAAAGACAAACAAACAAAACAAAACATGAAAGTTAAGATCTTAGTCATCCTGTTTTGGACATCTCTGGCTCACTCTGCCCGTGTGGGTTGTAACTTATTGCATTTAATAAACTAACAACGGGACTGCCTTTGAGTCTCCAGCGGTGGATTCCAGATGGTCCATGGCACAAGGAAGAAGTCTGGACTCGTGATGGGAGGGTGTCAGTGGGGAGAGGCGGGAAGGGTGAGAGGAACATGCACTGGACAGTGGCAGTGTTACCAGGAATATTTGGTCTGGTCAGTAACGCCAGGATTCCGGTCAGTTCTCAGAAGTAGTGAGCTTGGTATCTGGTGAGTACCACTCTGGAATTGAACAGGATTGGAGAAAACTGCGTTTGCTCAGCAATTTTGCATGTTACCCCATGTATAGCCTCGTTATTCGGCCTCTGAGACAATCGCCGTTGTTTTTCTGGTCTTTGGCTGTCTTGCTCTTCATCCACGGGAAACCTTTGTGTGTGGATCTCTAGACACACCACTGTGTTTCTTTCCTCGTGACCGCTCCTCACGATTTAGTATCGTCTCTGGGGAAGCCAGAAACCCTCCCTTAGTCTCAGTGCCGAGGAAGACAGAAATCTGTGTTCTGTGTCCATGCCCCGTTGGGGGACCGGGACGGGGTATTATTTGACTTTCATTACCGGAGCCCCTGGTATGTCATGAATACATATTCTAAAGCTGATGTCTGAAATACTTTTATTAAAATAAGGTAGCCTACATTTTTGTATGTTTTGTTTTGTTTAATAGCAGTTTGAATTTCATCTACTTGGTAGCTAAGAGTGAGGATGGTTATCTCAGACATATTTTATTCTTACTTTTGTTTTATTATGTTAGAAAATAGTTTATTGATTATTAGAGAGAGAGGAAGGGAGAGGAAGAGGGAAACCGCCGTGTGAGAGACTGATGGCTGCCTCTTGCGCGCCCTCCCAGGATCACGCACAACCGAAACCCAGCCTGGGCCCTGGCCAGGAATGGGGCCAGCAGCCTTTTGGTGCACAGGGCAATGCCCTACCATCTGAGCCACCCGGCCAGGGGGACCTAGGCATATTTTACATTTTATTTTCAAGCCTCATAGATCTTTGCTTATTTTTACATTTTCTTACAGAACGTAGTTTGTAATCCTCTTAGGACCTATATGAGATTAGCTCGCTGAATATTACTTACTGCTGATACGTAGAAGTAGTTTATTTAAATTCCAGTGGTCTGATCACATTGAAATTGTATCCTTATGTATGTGTTTTTAACTGTGTGTGTCATCTAATTGATGTCCATGCAACTTAATAAGAAGTGGCTATTTATGCAATAGATATTACCTGAATACCTACTATGTGTCAGGCACCATTCTAGACTAGAAAGACAGCAATGAATAAAGCAGATAAATTCCCTGTCTACAGAGAGCTTCCATTGCAGTAGGAAGAAAAATAACCAAACTCAGTGGCTATGGGGTGCTAAATGGTGACAGAAGTGATCATGAAGGTATAGGGTACCGTTTGCTGGGCAATGAGGGGAGATTCCTCTAATGATAATGCATTTAATGGGAGGCCATTTGGAACATTTTCTAACTTCATTTTTTAAATGACGGTGACTACTGGATGCCTGTCACCGTTAAAAACGCGCCGATTCCCCAAAGAGGAAAATGTTGCCCAGAGAACACAATGTCAGCAGCCAAATGAGTCACGTGCTTGCGGGACCCGTTCATTACTGAGAATCAGCGTCAACGCTGTAACTCGAACGACTTCACAAATCACATCTTAATCAAGTTCTGACTCTGCTTAAAGGCTAATTAAGGGATCACGAGTGACTGTGTTTTGTATATTTCAACGTAAATATTTTATGAGCATCTGCAAATACATGTTTCCTCTGTGGCAAGTGCTTTCCGCCCTTTAGATACCGTCGAAGGGAGCTTAAGTCACCACACAAATCTGCTCTCTGGGTCCCGTCTGTTTCTCTTTTCTTTTCAAGTAAAATCATTGCTAGTAAAAAGATTTATCGAAACAAACCAGAGACGACGAGACACATGTGAGCAGACACATCTGGTTGCGGAGATGCCGCACCCCGCTGACCTTCCTCTGGCCGCCCGCAGCGCGGGCTCCTGGTGCGGGGCCGCGGGGAGGAAGGGCGGCCCGCTCCCCGAGGCGCGGTCTGATGGACTCACGGCCACGTGCTTTTCCCCAGACGCACACACGCAGGGATCTCCTGTGACGGTTACACACATCCTGTCATGCACCGGAAGGTCCTGGGATCGCACACGCGCCGGGCGGCTGCAGTGAGCCGGGCGCCGTGGTGTTGGGGAGAGAGGTCTTTGGGCCGTTAGTCAGGGTGAAATGAAGTGAAGGGTAACTCAAAATCATGCAAAATTACCTGTATTTTGGAAACCATGCGTCAAAACCCCTGCCTGGCTGTGAGCCATAAAGTTGGGAGAGGAAATGTGCTTGAGAAGTCAACTGCACACCAACCCCATGATATCAAGCATCGGAATGCTGTAACGTTGATAAATAAACATTTTACAGTTTATTTCGCTTCACAAAATCACTTTGTCGGCATGAGCATGTACTTCCGTTTCTTTTTCTCTTTTTTTGTACATCTGTTTCTTAATGTGAAACTGATGAGGGATTTTTTTAAATCCTCATCTGAGAATATTTTTATTTCTTTATTTTCTTGGAGAGAGAGGGGAAGGGACAGAGAAAAAGAGACAGAGACAGAGAGAGACAGAGAGAGAGAGAGGGGGGGGGGAGAGAGAGAGAGACACACCTATCTAAGAGAAAGACGTAGACCAGCTGCCTCGGGCGGCCCCCACAGAGGGTCAAACCTGTAGCCCGGCCATGTGCCCTGAGCAGGAACCGAACCGGCGACCTTCTGGCGCAAGAGAGGATGCTCAACCAACCCAGCCAGACCGGCCAGGGCCCAGTGCCTTACCTTTAACCTGCTTTATCTGGTTCTATCCTGCTGGGTACTGAGACTCAGCCGCTCTGTGGTTAATCCCATTAGGGCTGCTCATTCTTCCAAAGAAAATACTGTTCATTGCTTAAACCTAAAAGCGTGGGACTTCAGGAATAGCGCCCCGGGGGCACCATGGCAGGCAGGGCGGGGCTGGGAATAAAGGGCCAGCAGGGCACTCGTGAAGGGGACACAGTCACTACTGCTTGTTCCTTTAAGATAGATCTTCATGATTAAAAGTCAGCGGAGCTTTAATTTATCCTTATTGCTTTTCATGATTTTTGACTGTAAGTCATTCAACGAATACTTACAGTCAACGACACACCGGGCGCTGACTCGGTCCTGGAGATTCAGCGCCCAACTCGGGCCCCGGTGGTGCTGGGCCGTTTGCTGTGATGAAGTCGTGTTTTTTAAAAACAGGCATCTTGGTTGTCTGAGATTGCCACTCAGAGGGTCACGTAATGATAGTCTTCTGCTCTTCCTTTAAGAAATGGTTTTTAAAAATTTTAGGGAATAATGGCATTTTTGTTATAACAGTTTTATTTTTACTGATGACTTTCCAATAAATACCGGCACAGTCTTATCACTCTTCTTTTAAAAACATACACGGGGCCCCCAAGGCTGGATACGCATGCATTTCCTTTCAGATTTGACACACTGGGGTTGATAATCATTCAGAGCATGTCTGTGAGATTGGGACACTCTGCAAACACACGACATGAACTTTAGCCTCTTACCTCACTTTCACCGGACATGATGGAGGGGAGGCACGTCTTCACCTCTCCCCCCTTAGGCTTTTCCCCGGGCCTGAGAATTGTACTGACACTAGAAGCCCGACGCACGCAGATTCGTGCCGGAACGGGCCTGCCTTCCCCTGGCTGCCAGCACTGCCTTTGCTCTGGCAGGAGCTGCTTTTCCGCTTTCCCACGCTGCCCAGCGGCCCTGAGCAGCTGGGAGTGATGCAGAACGCCTGCATCGTCACCATGGCGACGACGCAAGCATCCAGCCCCACCCCCCGCCTTCCGCTCAGCGCCTGTGAATGCAAATTAACTCGCTATCTTTCTTGGGTTAATTTGCATACTCACTCCTGATTGGCTGGTGGGCATTGTGAAGGTATGGTCAATTAGCATGTTACTCTTTTATTAGGTAGACTAGAGGCCGGCCTGGTGCAGGAAATTCATGCACGGTGTCCCTCAGCCCAGCCTGCTCCCTCTCCAATCTGCGATACCTCGAGGGATGTCTGACTGCCTGTTTAGGCCTGTTCCCACTGGGATCCCACTGGGATTGGGCCTAAACAGGCAGTTGGAGATCCCTGTCGCAATCTAGGACTGCTGGCAAAAAACTGCTTGCCTGCTTGCCAGCCTGATCACCCCTAACCACTCCTCTGCCAGCCTGATTGATGTCAAACTGCTCCCCTGCCAGCCTGTTAGCCCCCAACTTCTTTCCTCTGCCAGCCTGGTCACTCTTAACTGCCCTCCCCTGCAGGCTTGATCACCCCCAACTGCCCTCCCTTGCAGGCCTGGTCCCTCCCAACTGACCTCCCCTGCTAGCCATCTTGTGGTGGCCATCTTGTGTCCACATGGGGGCAGGATCTTTGACCACATGGGGGCAGCCCTCTTGTGCGTTAGAGTGATGGTCAATCTGCTTATTACTCTTATATTAGATAGGATGAGACAGATGAGCAGAGGCAACGTGTACACATTTACATCAGTTTTGCCGGACATGGGAGCCCACATAGGAATGAAGAACCCATGGAATTGTGGGGTCCACATGCTTTTCAGTAGGTTGCACAGAGAGGCAATTGTGGGAAAGTAACTGACAAGTATGTGGAGCAGCTAAAGGGAATATGAATTATTTGTGTGTGTGTGGTTTTATTGATTTCAGAGAAAGGAAGGCAAAGGGAGAGAGAGAGGAACATCCATGGTAAGAGAGAATCATCGACTGGCTGCCTCCTGCACTCCCCAAGCTGGGGACCGGTGCCCTGCCTGGGAATTGAACTCTGACCCCCTGGTTCATAGGTCGATCGACGCCCAACCCTTGAGCCACACCGGCCGGGCAGATACGACTGGTTCTAACCAGGGCTCATACCAGGGGCTGCTCAGCCTCAGGCCCCCCCTCCCCCCTCGGCAGGGCCGGTACCTCCTCTGGCGTGGGAAGAGCACCCCCTGCTTTGGGGGAAGGTGTTGTCCTGACTCAAACGCAAAGGAATCCCGTGCGGAAGCAGCACAGTCAGGCGGCCGGGCGGGGTCGGTGCGTGCGTCTCGCTGTGCGGCCGAGCGGCACAGTCCTCTCACCTGTGAAACGCAGACTGTACCTGCCGACTCCTGTCCCCCGACCCCCGACCTCCACCCCATCCCCCGCCCCCCAGCTCCCCCTGCCCTCCGCAGCCTCTCTTCCCGCTCACGTAACAGACCGCATTTCCTTCGCTGTGGGATATTAATTTAGAATGAGCTTAAAAATAACCTACAGGCACATCCTTATTTCTACGTTTGCTGTCTTCCTTGGTATCCTCCAGCTTTCTTTCAAGGACTTTACCCCGATACTTATTCGGTTTCTTTTCTTTTTTTTTTTTTTTTTTTTTTTGCATTTCTTTCCTTTGTTTGAGGTTTGAAATGAATTACACCAGTGAAACCACATCGTCGTTTCATTCCCCAACTACATTTTCCTGGTGATAAATAGACTTTAGAAAGGACTTATTTAATAAAACAGCGTTTCATCCGTCATCCCTAGCTGATTTAATATGCAAAATACACGTGAAATATTACAGAAAAACCAACATTAAGGTTTATTCCGCTGGTCATTTGTCATGCCTTCATAATTGCTTATAAAGTAGATCCCGTTTCTGACGGGAGCTATGATATCATCTGCTCTCTCTGCCTCCTCTGCTGGGTGTCATTCAGCGACAGAGGACAAAGTGCTGTCGGAGAAAAAGCATATCTCGTCCCCGACCCCCTTGCCGGCGGGCGTGGCTTCTCGGGGTGCCGCTGGAGTGAGCGTTTCCGGGGGCCCCCGCGGGAGGGTGAGATATGGCAGAAAGCGTCATCTCCCCGAACCACAGCTCTGGGTGCCCAAGGCCCCGGCCCCCAGTCCAGTGGTGGGAGAAGCACAGCTGGGGCTTCGGGAGAGCGAGAGGCAGAGCCGGTGGCCGAGTTTCCTCTGCATGTGGAAGCCGGGTCCAGCGCAGCCACCAGCTCACTGCGTGGGGTCCACATGGCTGTGGGCCGTGTGGCGATGGCAGGGCAAGGCCCCCGCCCCCCGCCTCCTGCCCCAGCGCAGAGGCACCCAAATGCCAACAGCATAAAAGAATGAACGCTTCTGCTGGGAGGGTCAAGTGCCCAGAATCTCCTGGGACTGGCAGCGGCCAAACCCATTGCAGCCAAGGACCTCTGTCCCCCAGTGTGATGGATAGCAAGCACCCTCCTTGTGTTGCCCCGCTATCCTGTCTGCCTCTGTCTGCCCTCTCTGTCTGGTCCCCTCCCCAGTGTTTTGCGGAGAAGATGCCTGTAATGTGTCCCTTCTTTTGATCGCCCCCAACTGCCCTTCCTTGCAGGCCTGGCCCCTCCCATCTGCTCTCCCCTGCTGGCCATCTGTGACGGCCATTTTGTGTCCACATGGGGGCAGGATCTTTGACCACATGGGGACAGCCATCTTACGTCCACATGGGGACAGGATCTTTGTCCACATGGGGACAGCCATCTTACGTCCGCAGGGGGGCAGGATCTTTGTCCACATGGGGACAGCCATCTTACGTCCACAGGGGGGCACGATCTTTGTCCACATGGGGACAGCCATCTTACGTCCACAGCGGGGCAGGATCTTTGTCCACATGGGGACAGCCATCTTACGTCCACATGGGGACAGGATCTTTGTCCACATGGGGACAGCCATCTTACGTCCACAGGGGGGCAGGATCTTTGACCACATGGGGGCAGTCATCTTGGACCACCTGGCGGTCCTTTCCTGTTGCTGAGGACCGGATCCATGACAGCCGTCTCCAAGGCACTGTTTGAGTCCTCAGTGCAGGCCAGGAACTCCTCCTGATGGACACTGTAAGGGGAGCAGAGACAACCCACCACACAGTCAAGTGAGCACCGAGCTGCACTACTGGCAATCTATGCCCTCTAAGTGTATTGTATAAATATTCACTTCATTACGTATCGTAAAATATATGTTTGGTCATGTCTGTTTACAATCAAGAAACCAAGGACTTAACGAAACTCTATAGTGGGGGCTGGGAAAAATTCTACTTTTCTTCCCACCTTCTCAATTCTTCCAGCCAGGTTAATAATCAGTCAACAGAGACACATTAACAGGAAATCAAATGCGTAACACACGGCTCTGGGAATGCACACGAGCATGGAAATTCCAGACACAGGTGAACTTGGGTGCATGTGGCATTGAGGACAGAGGAGAGCGAGCGGGGAGTGGTGGTCTGAGACTTCAAGGGAAGCAGGCAATTTCCAGGCAGTTGAAATGCAGAGCGTGAGAGGCAGGTACCTTTGGCTACAGAGCAGGTAGGTTTTTGCTAGGCAACCCGGACACAAGGACGGGGTGGGGGTGGGGGGACAGGTTGAAGGGGGCTCTTCAGTCAGCAGGGGGTGCTCCGAGGGCTCCTGCCTCCCTCGAAGGTGGCTGTGCCGAGTTCCCTTCCTGACGCAGGTTTCCTGGAATTTGAGGGAGGAGAGGGGGGAAGTCTAAGGTTCTTCCTAAGTCTTTGTTTCTTAATAACCAGTGTAAACCAGAACCCTCAGAGGCAGCTCTAGGTCGGCACATCTCAGGGCCCCTTCGCTGTGTGAAGCGGAGACCCTGGGCTCCGTGCTCTGAGGTGTCCCCATTACACTCTGCAGCCTGTGCTCCCCGTCTCCCTGTCACCCTCCCACACTCTCACGCAGGGCAAATCTCAACAGCAGTAATAATTCCCGCCACTTGTCACCTCTCAAGGCCCGATGGGACAAAGGGAAGTGAAGGCGTCCCAGACGATCTGTGTGTGACAGCCTATCTAATAAGAGTAATAAGCAGATGGACCATCACTCCAACACACAAAATGGCCACCCCCATGTGAGCAAAGATCCTGCCCCAATATGGATACAAGATGGCCACCACAGGATGGCCAGCAGGGGAGAGCAGTTTGGAGGGACCAGGCCTACAAGGGAGGGCAGTTGTGGGTGGTCAGGCCAGCAGGAGAGGGCAGTTGGGAGGGACCAGGCCAGCAGAGGAGGGAAGTTGGAGGCACCCGGGCCTGCAAGGAGGGGCAGTTGCAGGGGACTCTGGCCTGCAGGGGAGGGCAGTTAGGGGCAGACATGCTGGCAGGAGAGCAGTTAGGCATCAATCAGGCTGGCAAGGGAGTATTTAGGGGGTAATCAGGCTGACAGGCAGAAGCGGTTATGGCAGTGGTCAGCAAACTCATTAGTCAACGGAGCCAAATATCAACAGTACAACGATTGTCATTTCTTTTGAGAGCCACATTTTTTAGACTTAAACTTTTTCTAACACCACTTCTTCAAAATAAACTCGCCCAGGCCTTTGTATATTGTGGAAGAGCCACACTCAAGGGGCCAAAGACCTGTATGTGGCTCGTGAGCCGCAGTTTGCTGACCACTGGGTCAGGGGCAGTCAGGAAGGCAGGCAGGTGAGCAGTTGGGAGCCAGCAGACCTGGATTGGGAGAGATGTCCGACTGCCCGTTTAGGCTGGTAGGATTGGGCCTAAACAGGCAGTCGGACATCCCTTGAAGGGCCCCAGATTGGAGAGGGTACAGGCTGGGCTGAGGGACACACACCCCCGCGCACGAATTTCGCGCACCGGGGCCTCTAGCGTACTGATCAAGTTCTCCTTTCTGACACAAAAACGTGATGAGAAGCAGCACACGCTTTGCCTTCCTCTCGCCTCCCCCGTTCTGGCTCATCGTCACTCCCACATCCTGCCCTGTCGTCCTCGGCTATGTTGTTATTCAGCTCTTTCCTTTCCTAAATCTTGAGCGTTGGCATGTGTTTGCGTTGCGTTAAGTTTGCAATCCTTCGCTGTCTGCTGTTTCCTGTACTCTGTCTCCTGCCGAGCCACTTCTGACGCGGGGGGGGGCGGGGGGGGGGGGCGCTGGTGCAGCGCCCGCGGCTCCCTCGGGGCTGGTGTCACAGAAACAAAGGGGTTTGCTCGCCTCCGAGAGTCAGAGCCCCATCAGCTGTGAGCGGGTTTGCAGCAAAGGACGCGGAGGTTCACTTAAGGAGGCGGTGTCGATCCCGCGTCCCGGGGAGCTGCACGTCTGAGCGGATCCCACGGGGAACATCATTCCTCATGGCGACTGGGGAGCCAGGGGCTGGGTCCCCACGGATGGGGGGGGGGGCCCTCGCTCACGTGGGGCCAGCAGGTCAGGGCGCCTGGACTCCCTCGCTCTGTCTGGTTTCACGAGGGGACTTCGGTGGGGTGGTTGCCCTGGTTTCCTGGGTCTGGAGGCCTCGATGTCTTCGCTGGAGTGCCCGCAGCTGGCTCAGTGGTCAGCGGACCCGGGCTCTGTCCCAAGATCATGAGATGTGGGCCAGACCCGCACGGCGCTGAGAGCTCATGCCAGAGGGGGCGGCCAGGCCCGGGAGAGCGAGGCCGGGGAGGTGGGTGCTGGACGGGGCCAGTTTGAATCCAGAGGTCATGCCGGAGAAATGAAGTTTCTTGGAGTGCCACTGGAAGCAGCATGCCTTGTGGTGGCGGTGTTGCTGTTGTTGCTGTCATTTGTACAGTTTTTCCTGTTCCCCGTGCGTCTGGCTCCCTTACTCCAGACCGAGCCCCCCTGCCTGTCGTGGAGCCTGAAGGCTGGCACCCCCCCCTCCCCCGCCCCGCAGCCCCGTGGCCTAGGCCCCCGGGAAGGATGTCATGCAGGGGAGCGGGAAGGTCATCTCCGTTATGAGCGCTGGAGAGCCGCCCGCAGCCCGACAACTAAGGAGCAGGAACGGCATCCAGTGCGTGCCCTTGGTGTAGTTTTGCTAGTTTTGAGGCATTGCCATTGCTGGTTCAGGCTGGCACTGTGGTGAAATATTGATGATAGGATGTTGAGTTTAAAGGAGACCCACCTCTGGGTACATGGTGGTGTGTCCCAGAATTCAAAGAGTCACACACCCTTAACAGTGAGCAAGAGCAGACCGGTGTGCAGCCCTGTTTCCGTGCGACAGAGGATGAGCTTTGAGGGGAGCAGAGTTTCCATACTTTGAGTTAAAAGTCATAACTCATGTAATTAAAAAAAAAAAATTTTGCCCCTGCCGGTGTTTCCAAGTGGCCAGAGCATTGACCTGCACACAGTAGGGCCAGCGTGTCAAACTCGCGGCCAGCGGGGTGCACATGCACCAGCCCCGAGTTTGACATGCATGCTGGAGGGTCATGGGTTCAATTCCCAGCCCAGAGCATGAACCTGGGCTACAGGTTCAACCCGGACACAGGTGATGTGGCTTGATGAGGGATGGCAGAGGGAGGGGAGGGACAGTTTCTCTCTCTCTCTCTCCCTGCTCACATCAATGTTTCTCTCTCTCTCTCTCCCCCACATCCCTCCCTCCAACTCTCTAAAAACGATCAATGGGAAAGGTCCTCGGGCGAGGATTAACAAAATCCTTTTCACTGTGAAGGTACAATATAGAACGGAAATTGCCCAATGTGCACATTTTCAGCTGTCGGCTGCTATGTTGTCTGTGAAATCCTCGGCGATCACCGACCACGGAGCTGCACGTGGACCTTCTCCGGTTACTGCAAAGCGCGTGGCTCTGTAAGGTTCTCGCACCCGTGACCTGTGACCTGCGGCGCCACCTCCCCATGAACAGGGTGTTGACGGTTAACAGGAAGGTGCCCATGTCCTCCCGCTGGGACATTCCCGCCCGTGTGCTGCTTCCAGTCTTTGCATTTCCATTTGCAAGACGTCGTGCATGCCCTCCAGTGTCACACCCTGCTCTCTCTCAATGTCGCACGTGGCCGCTTTCAGGGTCGGGGGACACTGAACCCTGTGTTAGCTCCTAGGTCCCAGGCAGCTACTCGAGCCCCGGGCCAACACACAGAACCCGGGCCAGGTGGTCCCTGGGTGGGGAGGAGGCCGGCAAGAGCAGGAACCTCAGACCCTTAGGCAGGTGTGACCCCAGGGCGGGCCACGGGGCTGGGGGGAGTGGGGGTGGGGAGGAGGTTAGAGGAGGGTGCTGAATGGAGCCCTCAATGGACCGCTGGGGCTCGAGGAGCTGGGCGAGGGGCTAGGGGTCCCGTGCCCCGTCACCTACCCGAGAGGCACCCCTGGGAGCAGGCCACCTTGTTCCTGCTGCTCAGGGACATGGTGGGAAGCATGGCCTCCGCCCCAGTGCAGTGACACAGCTCAGAGAGGGACGGTCACAGATCCTGCGGCCTGGTCTCACGCCCTCACACGTCACGAAGGGAATTCCAATGCTCAGGCGTCCGGTTTACGGCTGCATTATGCTGAATGTGATTTCTTGAGTCCCCCAGGAATCTTCTGGACAACTGTCCTTCACCTCCCTTGGCTGTCCCCAACCAAGCCACATCACCTGTTTCCGAACTCTGACCTTTGATCTGTCTTCAGACCTACAATAGCGACAGCCCCACCTTTACGCTAACTTTCAGAACAACCTGTGGCCAGTCTGTCCCCCTCCAGTCGTGACTCCGCCAGGTCCTCAGAGTAACCTCCGACAAAGGGAGCCGATGTGCCCGCTGTGCCCTTCAGATCCACCTGTGCTTTGGGTGGTGCACATGACCTCATAGCTCCTGTAGGCATCAAGCCATGCCCCGCCCCTACTGCTACCCGTGCCCCTCCCTGACCCTGTGTCCTGTCCACTGACCCTGTGTCCTGTCCACTGACCCATACCCCTCCCTGACCCTGTGTTCTCTCCACTGACTCCATGCCCTTCCCTGACCCTGTGTCCTGTCTACTGACTCCATGCCCTTCCCTGACCCTGTGTCCTGTCTACTGACCCCGTGTCCTTCCCTGACCCTGTGTCCTGTCTACTGACCCTGTGTCCCTCCCTGACCCTGTGTCCTGTCCACTGACCCCGTGTCCCTCCCTGATCCTGTGTCCTGTCTACTGACCCCGTGTCCCTCCCTGACCCCGTGTCCTGTCTACTGACCCCGTGTCCCTCCCTGACCCTGTGTCCTGTCTACTGACCCTGTGTCCCTCCCCGACCCTGTGTCCTGTCTACTGACCCCGTGCCCCTCCCTGGTCCTGTGTCCTCTCCACTGAACCTTGACTCTAAGCTGTTGCACCTCCACGGTCCTCCTTTAGAGCTTCGGCCTCCCGTTTGTTTTCAGAATCCCCGACCACTCCACTCTGTAACGTGCTGGGCATCCATTGTACTTGTCTATGAGAGCGGGCCCCACTTATTTCTGCCCACCAATAATTCCTCTCACTGAGGACAGTGATTAGAACAAAGTAAGTGTCTGTTGTTGGGTGAAAAAATAGGGCTTTCTGTGAAGGTGTAAGCTGTAACGTGCATGTGGGCTATGACGTGGGCACAGGTGTAGCCATAAGGATGGATGTGGTCCCCGAGGCAGGAAGAGAAGAGGAGGACGTCCAAGAAGCACCTGCCACCTGCACTCGGGTAGGGATGTCCAAGCGTCTTTGGGGCACAGGCGTGCCAGCCTCAGCGTGTGTTTCGAGAATCACAAGTAGTCCTGGGTCAGCAGAGCTAAGAGGAGGATCGGGAAGAGCCAGAGATGTGGGTGCAGGGAGTACTTCACGTGCAGATGATCCCATCTGGGCTCCACATGGGAAGCTAATGAAAAGCACAGGGGGGTTTAAGGGGGAGACCTGAGCAGACTCACCTTTTGGAAAGGTTGTTCTGTCAGGAGTGGGGAGAGGAACTCGGAGGAGACCACCTGGAGGTCACTTGTCTGGAACCCAGGTGGGAAGGAGGGCAGCTTGGATTAAAGCTGTGGCAGCAGTGACCTTGGGGACAGAGGAGGTTGACCTTGAGGACGGAGGAGGGGACGGGCGGAGGCTGTGGGGTTGGTGTCCACAGCCCGGTCAGTCCTGCACTGGGCGGCAAGCTGGAGGCTGGGAACAGGCCGCAGGGTTTGGCCAGCGGGCAAATCTCAACCTCCCCCCTGAGCAGCCAAGGCCCTCGCTGTCCCCCAGACAGCGCCAGCAGGAACGCGCAGTGACTCCTTCACCTGCTCCTGACATTGTCCTCCGGCTGTGGGGAGGCTGAGGGTCCCTGGGGGGGAGGAGAGCGCCCCTCTGGCAGCCACTGGCAGACCTGAGCCTGGGATGGGTGTTGGCGCGTGAGCACAGGGCACGGACTCCCAGGGACACCACAGAACTCTGTGCCCAACCGCGTGATCTTCTCTCCTCCTGAGCACATCTCTCCTCCACACCCACCAAGGAGCACGTGCAGGAAACCCCTCGCTCTGCGACGGGATGTCGGGAAAGCTTTGGGAAAACACTTAGAATATTCTCTTCCCACCTCTCAGATCAAGGGAGCCAACGTATTCTCTCCGAGGCTTCCTTAAGCCAGTTTTTATGAAGAGTGGGAGTTTTGAAAGCAGCTTGTCTCCATTCTTTGTGGCTTTAGTTCGGATTCACGAATGGTAGCTATGTTGCCTGAGTGTAATTTAAGGCTTATTTTATGCCACAGCAACTGGATAATAATCACTTTACTGAATATACACCTCGTGTCAGACACTGCAGTAGGTGCTAGGAGTGCAGATACTGAACACAAAAGGGTCTTTGGCGGCTGAAGTTCAGTGTCGTGGGGAAAGGAACCACGTGTGCTAATAATGCTAATGGCAATAGTGACAGTAATAGTAATAGTGATAGTGATAGTAATCTATCCTATATAATAAAAGGGTAATATGCCAATTGACCGATCCATAGAACAACCGGTCTCTAGGATGCATACTGATCACCAGGGGACAGATGCTCAACTCAGGAGTTTCCCCCTGGTGGTCAGTGTGCTCCCACAGGGGGAGCTCTGCTTAGCCAGAAGCTGGGCTGATGGCTGGCAAGCACAGTGAATGTGGCAGGAGTTTCTCCCGCCTCCACAGCAGTGCTAAGAATGTACGACTTAAGCCATCAGTCGGACACCCCCCAAGGGCTTCCAGACTGCAAAAGGGCGAAGGCCTAAGAGTACCCCTCACCCCCGAGTGCAGGAATGTCATGCACTGGGCCTCTAGTCCTATATAATAAAAGGGAAACATGCAAATTTGACCATACTTTCACTCCTGATTGGCTATGCTACCAGACAATCAGGAGTGGGGGCAGGGCCAAGTGGCATGAGCGCTGGGCCCTAGGGGTGGAGATGAAACTGCGGTGGTGGCAAGCGCCCACGCCCCTAGTGCTGTGCAGGGAAGTGAAGGCAGCAGCAGTGGTGGCAGTGGCAGGGAGTACCCAGCCCCCGGGCCGGGTGGTCACAGGCAGCCGGGGCTGAGCTGAGCAGGGCGATGGCTGGGCCAGCTGGGGGTGAGCCATCAGTTGGACATCCCCTGGGGGCTCCCAGTATGTGAGAGGGGGCAGGTTGGGTTGAGGGACCACCCACCCCCAGTGCACAAATTTCGTGCAACGGGCCCCTAATATATATATATATATATATATATATATATATATATATATATATATAAATGCCAATCGACCAGAACGCCAGAACAACCGGTCGCTATTACGCGCACTGTGGCCAGCCAACCAGCCTGATGGGGGTGGGGTTAGGGGTAGGGGCCAGCCTAATTGGCCCCCATGGAGGGAGGAGAGGGCTTGCCAGGCCCCACCTGTGCATGAATTTGTGCACTGGGCATCTAGTAGTAACAGTGATAGTGATAGTGACAGTGATAGTGATAACACGCATTTGTAACAGAGACACAAAAACCTGAGTGCTGTGGAAAGGCAGAGAGACAGCCATGGGGGGACTAAGTGGGTGGCAAGCAGGAACTGGAGGTTTGCTGAGCGAAACACGAGAAGGGCTGGGATAATCTGTATCTTCGCTGTTGCTTTCTTACCTCCTCCAGTGCCCCCCACACCTGTAGTCGGCAAACTCATTAGTCCACAGAGCCAAATATCAACAGGACAACGATTGAAATTTCTTTGGAAAGCCACATTTTTTAGACTTAAACTTCTTCTAACGCCACTTCTTCAACACAGACTCGCCCAGGCCGTGGTGTTTTGTGGAAGAGCCACCCTCCAGGGGCCCAAGAGCCGCATGTGGCTCGCGAGCCGCAGATTCCTGACTACTGCCCCACACCACGAGCATTCGCTCGGCGCTGGGGGAACTGCATCGTGTAGAGGCTCACCTTTCTCACCTGTGAGCCCCCGTGAGTGGTGAACAGTCTATGAAGTCGGTTCCGGAAGCTTCTGCCTGCATATTCCACAGAACAGGGTGTGTGTGACCAGTGGAACTGCAGGATGCTGTGAATTCGCTCAGGAGTGAGAGGTGTGTGCCCCCCCACCCGCTCCCCCATAAATGCCGTCTGACACGCAGTGAGCCGCTGTACGAGGGGATTCAAAAGCACGTGTTGCGGGTCCTGCACTAATGTATTTGCGGGGGGAGGGAGTGGAGGCTGACTTTGTTTTTCACAAAAGAGAAATGAAAGCAAATGTCCTTTGTGTGTGTGGTCTCCATCACGTTCATTTTGGTCAGGAATGTCACTGACACCAATTGCCGTGTCCGAGCGAGAGCTGACAGAAAGCCGCCGTGCCGCCCGCCGTGTTTGCGGTCCTCGCGTGACCAGGACCGGGCTGAGCCCAGGAGGAAACGCACTTGACCCCACCGTCCGTGAGCGGGCCTCGTGACGCGTCCGAAAGGCCCCGCTCCTCGGCTGGCCGGTGTCAGCGCACCCCTTCTCCGTCCTCTCTGGTGACCAGCCATCACACCCTCCATGGGCAGGGGGGTCCCAGGCTTTGCAAAAGCCTCCTCTCCAGACCCCAGTCCCGGCAGCTGCATGGAGAGCGTGTCCCTCCGTGGCCGGGCTCCGGGCGTGGCTGGGGGTCCCAGCTGCGTCCCTGGCTCTGGGAGCTCCTGCCTGGCCCTGTGAGTGCTGCCTGGGGTGACCAGTTCCCCCCCACAAATCTCAACCCCCCCATCCCCCCAGGAGCTGTGTGATCCGGGGCGAGTGACTGAAACGCCCTTGGCCTTTGTTCACTCCGCTGTGAGTTAGGGGTAAGGGTGGCAGCGTGTCCCCACCATGTTGAGCTGTTGTCACGATCAGGTGACACAGGGCATATGTCACACTCAGCCCCGTGCCCGGCACCCTGTCAGCGCATGCTCAGCGATGGCCATGGTGTCATGTGCCCACGGAAGGAACTGTGGGGAGTAGGGCCTCGAGGTCCTTCAGTTTAGACCCGTTCCCAATGTCCTAGATGCTTCCTTTCTCCACTCAAAGACATGGAAGAGCGGTCCGTTTTTTCCGAATCATTTATTGCCATTTATTACCATTTATTACATCGTTATTATTCAAAGGAAAATTGGAGAAAGAAGAAAAGCAGGGTGGCTTGAGTTTCCAAATATTGAAATGGATTTAAACATAAAAGAGCCACAAATATCAGCGAAGCCAGTCCCTAAGAACACGCCCTCGTGCGAGCATGAATGGGGGGACGTAATGAGCGCAGAGGGGTGCGGGGGAGGCCACACGGGTGCTCTGGACTCAGCACTGTGGGCTGGGCACCCCCTCTCCCCCCGTTGGAGGCTCTGCTGGGTTTCCTGCACCCGGGCTGCCTCAGGAGCGCGGCTCCTCGTGCCCATGGACCTGTGGGGGGTGGGCGAGGGGGGACATCTCCATCACTGACAATCGGATGTGCGTGACCACGGACACAGACAGTAGCTTGGGGAAGGCCCGCAGGGCGGGGGCTGGGTGGAGGGCGCAAGGGGCAGGGGGAATGGGGGACATCTCTAATAGTGACAACAATAAAAAAATAAAGTTTCATTAGAAAAAAATAGCAGACATTACCAATGGATCGTAGCCCCTTTCCTCACGGGGTCCAGGTCCTGCCTCAGGTCCTCTTGCCGGGGCCGGGGCGACCTGCACCGAAGGGAAACCTCGCCCACCACCCCCCTCGCCCTAGGGTCCGGTCCTAAGCCTGGGACCCTGCAGAGCAGTCGGGGCGCCCAGAGACTCTATTCAGCCGGCCACCACGTCACCGGGGTCACGCAGCTCGCCGGCCTGCAGGCGACAGGGGGGCGTCAGGCATGCACCGCACAGAGGCCCGCCAACCAGGAACACACCCGAGGAACCCCACACAGGGGCGCAGAGGCGGTGGGGACCCGGCCCCTCTTCCCGGGCCACCAGGCACTTCCCACGTGTGACTCGTTAGTCTCAGCCATCGGCTGGTCTGTGTCATCAGCCCTGGTCCCTCCTGTAGGCCATGCGAGCGATCGCTCAGGTCTCCCGCACAACAGCCTTTGAGAGAGCGCCTCTCCGGCTGACTCTAGCCTCAGTGTCGCTGGCGGACCTCCTGTGAATGCCCCCCCCAACCCTCCTGAATTTCCGGGTTCCCACTTGGGGCTGACAGGGCACGAGGAGGGAACCCCGCCTGTCCCCAGGTCGGGTCTCCCCTGGAGAGGCCCTGATCAGACAGGGGCGGGAGGGAGAGCGATTCGGCCAGTAGGTGGCTCACTGAGAATGTGCTGGAACAGCCTGAGATGTCCCCCTCCTCCGAGGGGCCTTTGTCCTCCATCCCTGTGCCTTTGAGGCTTTTCTCTAATGTCTGAGTCAGTGGAGGGGGGGGGCAGGGGGGGGAGCGGGGAGGCACAGACAGCGCGGCCTTTGAGCTGGAGGATAGCAGGGGCCCTGTCTTCCTGGCGCCCACAGGGTAGCGGTCCCAGCTCTCTCCTCCACACTGACTGCTTGTTCTTTTGTCCTCTGTCCTTGGCCGAGGCTGAAAGAGCCAGGCCCGGGGGACTCGGGCCTCCCTCCCGTGTCACTTAAGGAATAGTGCGCCATTGTCTTCGTTAAGCCAGCCTTGTTTCGGCAAATGGGGATCCAGATACCGGGGAGAGGGGGCGCGCCCAAGGGGCCGAATCAGAGTGGAGACGGCGCAGAGTTCCCGGGAGGAACACCCCGGTGCTGCTGTTTCATGGCTCCTGAGCGAGGAGATTCATATTCAAATGGGCCGCGCGGTGAATAGCGGCCCGCACATTCTCATGCACGCGGGCGCCCGCGATCACGGCTCGTTACGGTGGAGAATGGGGCCCAGCAAGAGCGCTCAATCAGACCGCCGTTCCCGCCCGAGGCCACCGAGGCCTGCCAGGCCCTCGAGGTGTGAGGCTGGTGATTGCCAACAATGTGGCCACTGGAGAAACGCGAGGAAATCTGGGCAGGACTCAACAAGGCCTGGTTAATCAGCTCAGGCGCCGAGGCCTCCTGATGAGGCGTTTGCCGTGCCTGTGTGTGTGTGAGTGTGTGTGTGAGTGTGTGTGTGTGTGAGTGTGTGTGTCCCTTTAACACACAGGGTCTATGAGAGAAACCATGTTCATGTGTGTGTGTGTGTGAGGGTCCCTTTAACACACAGGGTCTATGAGAGAAACCATGTTCATGTGTGTGTGTGTGTGAGGGTCCCTTTAACACACAGGGTCTATGAGAGAAACCATGTTCTGTTGCCCACAATTGTGTGAGTGTGTGTGTGTGTGTGTCCCTTTAACACACAGGGTCTAAGAGAGAAACCATGTTCGTGTGTGTGTGTGTGTGAGGGTCCCTTTAACACACAGGGTCTATGAGAGAAACCATGTTCTGTTGCCCACAATTGTGTGAGTGTGTGTGTGTGTGTGTCCCTTTAACACACAGGGTCTAAGAGAGAAACCATGTTCATGTGTGTGTGTGTGTGAGGGTCCCTTTAACACACAGGGTCTATGAGAGAAACCATGTTCGTGTGTGTGTGTGTGTGTGTGTGTGTGTGTGTGTGTGAGGGTCCCTTTAACACACAGGGTCTAAGAGAGAAACCATGTTCTGTTGCCCACAATTGTGTGTGTGTGTGTGTGTGTGTGTGTGTGTGAGGGTCCCTTTAACACACAGGGTCTAAGAGAGAAACCATGTTCTGTTGCCCACAGTTCCATTTGTGGCAGGAATGCAACCATGTCACGTGGTAGGAAGTGTCTCTCCTGCCAGTCACTTCGCCACCTGCTTTTCAGGCAACGTGACAGGTTTTTTTTTTAACAAAACCAACACGCGCCTGTTGTTTGCTGGGTCCAATGGGAAGTGCGTCGTGGAAAGTTACTATGAAACATTGACCGTGAACTGAGCGAGCGTTCAGGGCAGGGAGGTTTGCAGTTGTTGCCATGGCCAAAGGCGTGCAGGCCATGGCCGTGACTGTGGCTTTATTATCCCGGAAGCATGTGCTCACGACTGTCCGCCTGTCTTGCCCACCCCTACGCTGGTCCCAGCGCTCTGCCGATTTGTGCTAACCCCTGATCGCTCCACGTGTGTCGTGTCGGGTTGAGGGGTTTCTAGCTACATTTTGCCTCAAATGATTGGAGGCCCCAGTAAGGCATGACTGGGAGGTTAACAACTCCTGTGCACGTCCGTCCTGACATTCCTTCTCCCAACGCTCTAGCGAGCAGTGTCTGGCCCTGGACCTTGCTTCTGCTGGCCATGTCCTACCTTTGATTCCTTATCTGAATATTGGATAATAAGCTGGGCGGTTACTGCAAGAAATCTCAGTTTTTAAATGCATCAATCTCCTATTCTATCTATTTATCTATTTTATTGATTTTTTACAGAGAGGAAGGGAGAGGGATAGAAAGCCAGAAACATCAATGAGAGAGAAACATCGATCAGCTGCCTCCTGCACACACCCCCACCGGGGATGTGCCCGCAACCAAGGTACGTGCCCCTGATCAGAATCGAACCCAGAGCCCCTCAGTCCTCAGGCTGAGGCTCCATCCACTGAGCCAAACCGGTTTTGGCCATCTATTTATTTATAAATATATTTTTATTGCTTTCAGAGAGGAAGAGAGAGAGGGAGAGAGAGAGAGGGAAACATTAAAGACGAGAGCGAATCACTGATCAGCTGTCTCCCGCACGCCCCCCCCCCCCCCCCACACACACACATACACACACACTGGGGATAGAGCTTGCAACCCAGACATGTGCCCTGACCGGGAATCGAACCTTGACCTCCTGGTTCATAGGTCAGCGCTCAACCACTGAGCCGCCCGGCTGGGCTCGATTCCATTTAAGTGTCGAGTAGAATGAACTCTGCGCGGCTGCCGGGGGAGTCGCGTTAGCTTCGCCTCGTTTGTTTGCTGTATGTGAACCCAACAGAGATACCTGCTCTTGACTGGCGTCACATGACGAGAAATTAAACTCGGCACCGATTTTGACCTGAGAAGAATGGATGGTTTTGTGGGACTTCAGACGCTCTTCTTTGTAAAAGAGGGGGGACGGGGGGGGGAGGGGCGGGGACCAAAAGCGGAGATCAGTTTTTGTGCAGACATATGCTTATTTTAGCTAACTGGCATCGCATGTCGTCTGTAGGGAGAAGCAAATGCTGAAGTCGCTGGTTTCCCATGAGGATAGGGGGAAAAAATACCCGTGTGGGAAGGAAGAAATAGTCCCACGGGCACATATCTCTACATCCATATCTCGCTCTCTACAGGCTAGCAATTTACAATTAGAAGCTTCTAGTAGCTTTCGCCAAATGAATTCTATATGAACGAAGATATAACATGACAAGCAATGTAGGAAAAACATAAATTTTACAGCCTTGTCTTTACCTTAAAAAAAGAAAAGGACCGTGTGAAATACAACTTGCCGGCTTGATCACTTAACATTACAGTATTGAGTTCTGTTTACCATATTAAGTTACCATTGTTCTATTTCACCTAACGCATGTGAGTTAAAATAACTGGCTATTACCGTTATGCACCAAAAGCACAGACGTTTCTGTGATTTGACAGGATAATGTGTTTGTTGTAATCATTTAATGGTTTATCTCAAATTCCCCATGGGCCAGTCAGTATGTGATGGCCGACTTTAAAATCTTAATCCAGATGTCAATTTGAAATGCCATGACGTGCGTACACCCTTAGAGTCTCTCCTAGTCGTGGGGCGTCTGAGTGGGTGACTGTCCCAGCCTTGTCCTCTCGCTGCCTTAGCAGAATTTCCACTCTGAGGACAAGGATGGGGCAGAAACACCTGGGGAAGCCCGGTAGCTGCTTGAGAGTGTGAGGAAGGCCATTTCCCCCTGATTAGAACTGAGTCTGCTGCATCCCTCTCTGCTCAGCGCGCACATCAGTACAGATGCAAGTAAGAGAGGACCCTCCATGGCAGTCAGCTGTCAGCAGGAGTCAGGGAGGAACTCGGGGAGCAGATGCCAGGGGTGCTGGCCGCCAGGAGGGTCATCTCTGTGGCCCTCCCAGCCATTGGCAAAGAGCATCTATACTAATAAAAGAGAAACATGCTAATTGACAGTACCTTTGTGACACCAACCGGCCAATCAGGAGTGAGTATGCAAATTAACCCAATGAAGATGGACGGTTGATTTGCATACAGAGCCATGGGGAGCAGCCGGGCAGAGCAGGACACCTGCTATGAGGGAGAGGGTGGAGGGTGGAAGGAACTACAGGAGGGGCACTCTACAGGAGTGAGGACTTGAAGGCTCCTGGGTGGCCAGGAGCAAAGCCAGGGAAAGGAAGGCCTATTCTTGCATGAATCTTCATGCAGCGGGTCTCTAGTTAACAATATAACTTCACACTTGTCCAAAGCATGTTGTGATTGAAATCAGCCCAGAGCGCAGGCTTGGGCGGGGTGAGTAGGGTTTCCTCGGAACCGTTAATAAAATGGTGTTGGGTGGATATCCTATCCAACTGCCTGGCATCTATTCCCAGGTTTCGTTCAGAGCTCAGCCCTAGAAAAACGCAATAGAGTCTGTTTTAAGAGCTCATTGTCCTAAGAATGTGAATATAGTGAAACATAGTTAAAATGATATTTAACTTTTGATGTAGCATCTATGAGGATAGCAGTAATCCTGAGCATATAATAGTGCCTTATATTCCCCCAAATGTGTATTGTTTCCAAATTTCCAAAAGTATATAAATAAAAAAGGAGGGCAGGCGTCCTTGGCCACCCCACAGGGATGGCTGTGATGGAGGCATGAACCTGAGCACTGGGAAGCGAGGGCCAGCCAAGCCCGAGCTCCTCCCCCTGACCACCTACATCATTGCAAACACCCATCGCTGTGGCCCCGGACCCACAGGGTGGGCAGGAAGCGCAGGGCTGGGCAGGGAGCTTTTCCTGACCTGCTGGAAGCACAGGTTCCAGTGGCTGGTGAAGTCTGAGATGCGCCCTAAAGAGGAGCCCCTTGTGGGGGCGTGGCACCTGCTGGAGGGGCTGCCAGGCATCCCAGCCTCAGTTAGCATCTGGGTCTCGCTCACAGATGAACTCCGTCCCCTCCTGCCATCCACAGGAGGCTTGGAGTCAGGGAGCGGGAAGGCAGTCATGGCGGGAGGCTATATAGGAAAGTGGGGACAGCGCCCCTGGAGGAGCTGAGGGAGGAGTCTCAGACGCTCAGCTCAGGCTGCTGTAGCCCCGTCACCACGGCCGGACGGCCTACAGACACCAGCTCACTCCTCATGCTCCGGGGCTGCAGGTCCGGCTCGGGGTTCCACGGGGGCTCTGGTGGACACCCTCTTTGGGGCTGCAGATGGCCGGCTCCCACACCCTCGTGGCGAGAGCAGAGTCTGCGTCCCCCTGGACTCCTAGGAGGGCCTCTTGCCATGTGGGCTCCACCCGATCCCCTCATACCATCCCAGGTGCCCCCCAAAGGCTCTACCTGGCAACACTGTCCAGAGTGGAGAGGGTGCAATGTGTGGATTTGGGGAGACACACTTCATGCACACCTCCTTTGTCCTTTTTTTTGGGGGGGGGAACCTTCCTTTCTCCCTCATCAGCACGGAGCACCGCAGAGGACAAGGGGCTCCCCAGCAGGGGTCAGCCTCAGGAGGGGTCTGGGGCCTGGGGCCTAGGGCCTGGGAACAGTGCAGGTCCCAGCAGCACCCATGCGGCACCCCCTTCGGGTCCCTGGTTGGGCCAGATCATTTCACTGAGAGGCAGATGAGCAGGAGAAAGCGCACACATGGATTGACCAGGGACAGGAAGCGTGAAGGGGGCTCAGTGGACCTGTTCATCCCGAAGTTGACAAAGGGGGGACGGAGGAAGGTGCTAGAACTGGCACCTGGTCGGCGTTGGTCACTCGCGTTTTCCCGTGACCCCCCTCTTCGGAGGTGAGGGCGGGCTTGCCTCCCGGGGCGGGGCGGTGCCTCCCCCCTGAGGGGCACGTCCTGTTTCGGGGGAGGCCAGGGAGTCCTTCCGACACCTGCCACTGCTCCAGTGAGCACACACTCAGCATGTCGGGGTGTGCCAAATTTGGGGGTCATTTAGAGACATCGAGGCACGTAATCGGTGTCTCTCTCACATGGATGATTCTCTCCTCTCTGTGTCTCTCCCCCTCCCTTCCACTCTCTCTAAAATTCAAAGGAAAAATATCCTCAGGTGAAGATTAACCAAAAACAAAAACAAAACAAAAACAAAGAACTGTGTGTTCCCTGTTGACATGTTACTGGCGTTTATTCACGCGGCTTGGAGTAAAAAGGTATACATTTCAAAATTTCTGCCTGCCAGCTATCCATACTTTGCTCCTTGATTTCCATAATGAAACCACAGTTCGATGAGAAAGATATTGTTCTAAAGAGAAACCAGTTCATTAAGACAACAGAGTAAAGCTAAAAAGAAAGCCCCTGGGGTAGACAAATATTTTCTCACTCCATACGTGTTGGTTGAGTATCTACTATGCATCAGACATCGTCCTCGATCCCCTATGGTCCCTAGCTTCTCGTTGACCCTAGCAGTTTAAGGGTAGACAAAAGGTAAAAGGAAGATAGAACATAAAACAGACACATCCTTTCTCCGTGCCTAGCTCCTGTCCGCCTGTCCACGTCTCTTCCTGAGAGAGAGAGCTCCAGAAAAAGACACCGATATTCGTGCTTTTTGTTCTCGTTCTTGCTTTAACTGGACTCTTATCTCTTTCCGTATTCCAGAACATTTAACTTTCTCTGACATAAACTTTCAGGCCTCGCAAGTCGACTGGTTAACTCCAAGAGTTCTTTCGTTGGTGGGATGATCATTTTCTGATAAACCAGGACTGCCGAGGGAGGGCTTCTGCTTCTCACCAACTCACCCCCTTTCCCTGAGCACTGACTACATGCCCTCCACATTCCTCGTAAGCGAGCGCCACATACTATTTTATGGTATTCCCATAAGTGATCTATGAAGTATGTGCTATTATGTCTTGGTTCATATCGTGTTCAAAGAATTTTTGAAACTCCCCCCCTCCCCCCCATTCGCCAAAAAGAAGGGCAGAAGTGAATTTAGACTTAATGATTACTGTTAAGGGAGCAATCTATGGGTACCTCTCCTACCAATAATGAAATGTTAACTGAACATATATGGGCACGTGTCATATACTCCCTCTAGGACAGTATGTACCCTCACGAAATCCAGGGAAATGGCCCATTTTTTGCTCTGGACCATTCCCTTCAGCAGTAGCTCGCGTGCACTTGCTGTTTAAGATCTCACAGCTGCTCCAGTGGGAATGCTGTTTGACATACACATTTCTGGGCCATCTACCTCAGCCCTCACAACATGAAGGTTCTTTTATGAGTAGTATATTGGGAGAATTGTACATTTCTGCTGAATATGCTAGCTTTGCTTTTTTACCTCCTGCTTTAGAATATGTTAATAGTGTCTTAATATAATGTACAGTAAAGTTTCTCCTGGCAAATCAAATGGACCCTTCACATTATAAACGTAATTCCTTTTCATGTATATATCAAGTTCCGACTATGTTGTCCCTTTTCAACTTTCTAAGGGAGATTTCGTGAAGCTTAGACGGCAGCTCTCCAGATTAGCAAGTCGACCAACCCTGTGCCTCATCCTCCACCTCCTTTCACAGAAGGCCCGCCTTCTGCAGAACACCTGTCACTCACCTCCCGCCCTGAGCAGTTAGAAGGACTCCCTGTGACCAGCACGCAGCTCACTAAATAGAGGCTTTAATTAACGAGAGGTTCTTCTTGTTTGGCTTTCACAGAGAGAACAGAAAACAAACAAGATAACAAGGATTTGTTTTCAAACCTCGGCCTTCAAGCCCGGTGCTCGGGCCGGGGAGAAGCCAGCCAGGTTTCCCAGGACCAGCCAGAGAGCCGTGATTCATTTAAAATAATGAACGGGGGACACCGGTGCTCTCTGCCCCCTCCCCCCATGGGGAGGCGTGCTGGGCTACGGCTGGCACGCTGCCTCTTGCTCAGGCGGGGGAGTGAGCGGGTAGATGTTGAGGATGCTTCCCGCCACGAAGGAGGGAACCGTTGGTTTTCTAGTTGTCACGTCGAACACCAGGAAATTAAAGAGCCCAGCCTGGTGTTTACCCGCGCATGCTCACTAACCGAGGAGTGAGACATGGGTGGGTGAGAGGGGACAATCTCTTGTGGGAAAACAGAGGCAATGCTTCTGGCGAGAGGAACCGCTCACTTGATGCCTGGACTGAACGGCACCCATGTCCCGAGAGCCGCAGACAGTCCTGCCCTTGAGTCCCTGCCAGCTCTCTCCCATATGTCCCATGTCACCCCTTCTTCCAGAACTTGAAAGCCCACTGCTGCCTCCACGGCCATGCCCCTTCCCTCTGCTCCAGTCTTCTTTATGAGAACCTCGTGCCATAAGTTACGTGACAGCTGAAACCGGTGTGGCTCAGTGGCTAGAGCATCGGCCCGCAGACTGAAAGGTCCCGCATTCGATTTCGGTCAAGGGCATGGACCTTGGCTGCGGGCACATCCCCAGTGGGGGGCGTGCAGGAGGCAGCTGATCGATGTTTCTCTCTCATCGCTGTTTCTGACTCTCTCTATCCCTCTCCCTTCCTCTCTGTAAAAAAATCAATAAAATATATTTTTTTAAAGAAGAAATATTGACAGCCTGGCAGCGTGGCTGAGCGGGGCCTGTCCTGGTCCACCCAGGAGCCCAGGCTCCCGCCGATGCCCCGCTGAGCCTGCTCTGCCCTCAGTCCTGCGGTTGACTCTCTTCCTCTGCCCTTTTCTTCAAAGGGGCCTGCCCGGCGCCTGGGGGATCCCTAAACTGGAACTTGGCCTCTCCATCACTCATTTCCCTTCCTCACCGGCTTTCTGATTTCCAAAGAGCATCTGAGGGGACCCAGGAGGCTCCAGAGAGCCGGGCCTGACCAGAACAGGGGCAGAGGTACCCAAGAAGGGTCCTTGCCGAAAAGTGTGCGGAGGGGGGCTGTTTGCACGGAACCAGGAGGCACCACCGATGTCCAGGGCAGCCCGCAGCAACGGGACACGCACCGTCCCCGGTCCACACCGACCACAGGCCAGGGGGCTCCCGCAGGCTCAGCGGCCTGGACACTGACCCCCGGCCACGCCGCACCCCCTTCTCAGAGCGAGCTTTCTGAGCGCGCCCCCGGGGGGGCCTGCCGGGTTAAGGCTGCCAGTTATCACTCGGGAACAATGAATCGGAGCTAGAAGGATGTCGAATCCGTGGCATATGATTAGGTTCGAGTTTGCTAATCCTCATTTTATGAGATTTGATTTTCGTGACGTGTGCTTTCCTAGCCAGCCCGTTGTCCGCCAGAAGAATGGCTTTGTGTTCATTGAAGAGATGGGCGGGGACCGCGCCGCTGATACCTTACACGCTGTCTACAAAGCGGGCGAGATGTCCCAGATTTATTTCTAATATCATCTCAAAGCTGGAAAACTGGGAAGCATGCAACCTAGTCCTTGATGAGTTCGATGTCAGGAACGCCGTGAGCAGAAGAAAATGACGCGTTCAGCAGAAAAATATTCTTCTACTGGATTTCATTATTACTCTGAGGCTAAACTTTGTAATTTGCAAGTGATTGAAATCCTACCTGAAAATATGTGTCCACCTGAGAGTATATAGAACACTTTGTGTGATCTTTTAGGTTCGTTTTTTTTATTTATTTTGAAGTCTTTATTGTAGAAAGTATTACATAAATCTCCTTCCCTCACCCATTAACTTCTCCCCAGCAGTACCCCCCAACCCCTGGCACATGCCCTCACCCCGCTAGTGTCTGTGTCCATTGGTTAGGCTTATCTGCATGCAGACAAGTCCTTTCCTCGATCACTTACCCGCCCCCCACTCCCACGCTCCCCTGCCTTCCCTGTAAGGTTTGACAGTCTGTTCGTTGCTTCCATGTCTCTGGATCGACTTTTGCTCATCAGCTTATGCTAAGCGACAGGAGCCAGCCGGAGAAAGATAAATACCGCACCATCGCACCCATCTGTGGAATATAATGAAAGACATAAACTGGGGAGCCCAAGGTCCGTCTTTCTTGACTCGCTGTATTCGGGAGTGACTGCAAGGCCTCACAAAAGCGGGGCTCAGCACAGAGGAGCCAGAGGAATGAGGGGCCTGCCTGCGGGTGAGGGAGGCCCCTCCCTGCACCAAAAGGCGGTGTTCTGGGTGCCTCGCCCATGTCTTATCACCTGACCTCGGGTGACGGTCGCTGTGTGCTCGCTCCTGTGTCCATGCACCGCCTCTGTGCACTTTTGCTTATTTATGTTTCTAATGCAGAGAATTGTTTGCAAAGCAACTAACAGCCTGGTGATTACTCACTGCCCCCCAAAGGGCACTCTTATACCCTCTGGGTTTCCGAGAGCTTCACCGAGATCTAGGGACAGCGTTGGTCAGCTCATAAATGTATCATTAAAACACCTCCATTCTAGAAATACAGATTCATAAAGCTAAGTAGATATTTCCGATGATGGAAGACTCGATTGCTGTTACAAATAGACACCAACAGACACCATCCTGCTCCGGCCAGTGTGGCTCGGTTGGTTAGGGCATCGTCCTGGACACCAAAGGGTGGTGGGTTCCATTCCGTCAGGGCACATGTCTAGGTTGCAGGTTCGATCCCTGTATGGGGAGATGGGGAGATGGGGAGCGTGTGAGAGGCAGCCAACTGATGTTTCTTCCTCATATTGATATTTCTCTCTCTCTCTCTTTTTCCTCTCTCACTCCCTCCTTTCTCCATCTCTCCCCCTCCCTCTCTTCCTCTCTGTAAATCAATTTTTTAAAAAAGAAAAGAAAAATTAATCATACTGAATTGGAGATCAAAAGGGAAGGAGATAAGTAAATCTGTCATTCCCACTTACTCTTGTCTGTGAAGAACTTGGTTATTTCTGTTCAACCAGTCTTTTAGCTTTCTGGAAAAAAAGAAAAAAAAGATATCCCTAATCTGAGTGAGCTGCAATTGAACATTTTGAATCTCCCAGTTTTTCTTAATGAATCTGGGGAACAAGCAGCAAGGGGAGTATGATTACATGAAAAACACATGGTGTAGATTTGCATGCATTTATGTCCATGTATATTACAACATTAGAAGCTTCCCTAAAAAAGAGTGAAGAAACTTGCACAGATCGCAGCAAACCTTCACAGGAAAGAAGACGCAAGTAGCTAATTTCTATACTTGGATTATTCGGGGGAAACTTATCAAGAAATACTGCAGGTCCGGGCTTCCAGTTTCCCCCGCAACTGTCTTTGGTCCCGCCCACTGGCAACCAGGAGTCTTCCCAGGAGTCTGTGTTAAGCGAAGCTGATGTAGATTATTGTCTCCCATTAGTACATAGGGCGTGGCCTCTAGGTCCAGATGCCACCGGGTCAGAAGCTCAATGTCATTGGTATATTCCCAAAGATAGATGTGATTTAGAATATTCCCAAAGATAATTGGACAGTGACGAAGTGACAGTGCAGAAGCTCCTTCAAGATGCAGCAAAGGCATCTGCAGTGCAAACATGAGCTTGACTCGGACTCAGCTTCCAGAGAGATCTGCTGAGCCTGGCCTTCATCCGGGAGAGGCGCCCCCAATCTAAATGCATCCTTATATGCATGACATTGATTACCAATCAATCAATAAGAACGATGACTTGCAAGAGGAGTGTTCCCAATAATGGTCGAAATAAGCTAACATTACCCGATGGACAACTTCATTAGCTGGGCACCGTGCCCCCTGAGGGCACATGTCTGGTTTCCCACTGGATCCCAGTACCTAGTGCAGTGGCCAGACCGTAGTAGATACTCATTAAAGATGGTCCCGCATCATCATTTTCTAAATGTTAGTGGCAGGAAGTCGTATTATTTAACCACCAATTTCATTCACTCAGCAAATACAGGATGTGTGTGTCCTAGCTCAGAGTAAGTTTTATAGGCCAGCAAAGAACTTCATTAATTGATCTCGATATACCGCTATGAAATGACATGATCTGCTCAGTAATAGGGAAGCATCTGTTGTCATGCGTTGAGAGGTCACTCGAGGTGTCACTGGTAATTGTGTGGGCATGAAACCATCCGTGAGAGAGTTTAGATCCCCAAAAAACCCTTGAAGCCATTAAATGAACTGAAAATCTCTTAAATGTTCAGGAATCTTCAGTCAGATGTGGAACAAATACACTGAGTGGCCAGATTATGATGATCTCTGAACACATGATAATCTGGCCACTCAGTGTATATCCTATATAATAAAAGGCTAATATGCAAATTATCTCCTTGACCAGGAGTTCGATCAGCAGGCAGGCCAGCCAATCACCCATGTCCCCTCCCCCTGGCCAGGCTGGCTGGACCCCACCCATGGACAAATTCATGCACCAGGCCTCTAACACACACACACACACACACACACACACACACACACACACACACACACACACTCACATACACACACACACTGAAGGGCCAGATTATTATGGGTTCAGAGATTGTAATAATCTGGTCACTCGGTGTACACAGCAAATGTATTTCCGCGTCATAGAAATGCTTTAAGGAAAGTGTTGGTCAATGACCTTGGACCCAGACATGGCCTTTCTCCTTGTCCAGAGTAGCAATAAAATGTCAGAAGTTGTTTTGCTCTTTAAAATATAAAGATTGGTGATCTTTTTCTTTATAAAATTATGGTTACCGATGCACTATTTCCTATCCCTAAACTATTGGATATTATTGTCACCATGGTAACTGAGTTGAGTGCTTTGAATTATGTCTAATGACATTGCTTTTGGAACTTTACCTAAGGTGGGAGTTACATTCACTTAACTATTTAAACACTAATTTTACACTGTACTCGTGAGTTGTAAATGGTGTGAGGAAAAGCGTAGGGTTAGTGGATTAAAATTCTCATTTTTGTATTAGGAAAGTTTATGAACATGATTTGGATATTTATACCTATTAGTGTGGATGAGATGCAATATCACTACTGACATTTTTACAATAAAATTAATGAATATTATCATGTTGAAATAAGAGATTAAGTGATAACAAATTGTTTTTAAAAGGCCCGTATATAATTGATAATAGAAGAAAATGATCACAGACTTAATTTTTAATATCCCTTCTCTAAGTAAAACTGTACCAATGTAATTATCTTAATGAATGGTTCCTTTTTAAGTAAAGTAATGACAAGAAACATTTTAATAAGTAAAGGCTAATATTTTACTTTTTTGGAGTGATGCTTTTTAAACAGTATTGAATAGACTTTTTGGTGATTTTTTTTAAGGAGAAAGATATGATATGTATCTGTCTATTTGTCTATCTGTCTGTCTTCTGTCTATAGAATTAGAGAGTCAGCATGTTGTACTTTATTATATTATTAGGAAAATTTGGAAAATTTCTGGTCTTTGAGTTCAGAGATAGAGCCGACACATGTGGGGCCGATTAAAAATTAATCCTCCAACTTCACACGGTCTGTATTTCCAGCTTGTAGTTTACTATGATTCATAGCATGCTGACATTAATATATGTACACGAGCCCCACAGGATTCTAAACCTAGTGGAGTGAATGATTATGGTGACACATTTAACTAAAGCTGTCTTGCTTTTTTTGGTTTGTTGTCATTGCTATTATAGGATGGCTCTTTGTATCTAATATTAAAGTGTTCATACTACTGAAATCTTCATTCACCGAATAGTACTTTTCCTAAGATGGGTGATTGCTTGCGAAGGAACTTTGGACTGTGCCAACGCAGCCCACATGCCTTCCTCTACCTAAAAACAAGGCCGCTCAGTGTACGCCATGCTCCTCCTAAATTAAACTCTGGTGTGAGTCTCTGTCAGCCCACAAAGCAGCAACAGGAAGCAGCATGTAAAAGATGTATGTAATACAAGCCTAAGCGACTGTTAGGGTATAATAACCAGAACGACCCGTCGCTAGGATGCGCACTGACCACCAGGGGGCGGACGCTCAGTGCAGGAGCTGCCCCCTGGTGGTCAGTGTGCCCAGAAGCCGGGCTCACAGCTGGAAGCTCAGCGGTGGCGGTGGGAGCCTCTCCCGTCTCCGTGGCAGCGCTAAGGAGCAGCGAGCCGAGTGGTTAGGAGCCTGCCATTAAAGAGCAGCAAGTCAAGTGGTAAGGAGCGAGCAGGCGGGCGATAAGGAGCAAGGGGTCCTGGACCACGAGAGGGCAAGGCTGGGTGAGGGACATGCCCCCCAGTGCATGAGGGACATGCCCCCCAGTGCATGAGGGACACGCCCCCCAGTGTCCCCCAGTACCCTGGGCCTCTGGTATATTATAAAATAAATCAGAGGCCTGGTGCATGACATTTGTGCACTGGGGAGGAGTCCCTCAGCCTGGCCTGCACCCTCTTGCAGTCTGGGACCCCTCGGGGGATGTCTGCCTTCTGGCGGGGAGCTGGCCTAAACCAGCAGGGGAACATCCCCTGCGGGGTCCTTAGCACCGCAGCAGAGGTGGGAGCGGCTCCCCTTACCACCACTGTGCTTGCCAGCCATGAGCCCGGCTTCTGGCTAAGTGGTGCACCCCTGTGGGAGGGGCAGCTCCTGCATTGGGCATCTGTCCCCCTGGTAGTCAGTGTTCCTTTGGGGCCACAGTGAGGCCTAGCGCCCACGTCTAAGTCACACACAGGCCCACGCGAGAGTGAGGGCTTGTGGGAAATCTGAGTCAGGAGGGCAGAGCTGGGAGTCAGGCTTGAGAAGGCGCTGTTTTCAGTAGAATGTTCCAGAGGTGCGCAGAGGCGAGCGCCTGGGGCGCGCCTCCGGGGCAGGAAGACAGGGCACGCCCTCCGCACACAGGGACCTCGTTGCAGTTGCACTGATGGCTCCCCTGGGCATGAACCCCGAGTTGTGGATGAGCGCAGGCCCTTGGAGACACCCTGCACACCACATGTGGGGAACCTGTTCTCGCCCGGGCCAGGCCTTTGTGCACAGGGCTGTGGTCCCACCGCCCAGCGAGTTCCCACAGGGCGTGCCTGTCGCCTGTCGCTCTCTGCGGGTCTTTATCACCTGGTGGGCCATTTTTCCTAGCGGGGCGGGCGGGGGGGGGGGGGGTAAAGGGGGTGAAGGGGAAGGCGAGTTCTGGTGGGGCGGGTCCGGCACTCCTACACTCACCAGGGGAGGCACCCCTTCATCCAGGCTGGAGGGCAAGGCTTCGAGCTGTGTCCACGGGGCGGGCGGGCCATTGTCCCAGCCTGTGGACCACGTCTGACAGGAGGCCTTGGGTTCCTATTCATTAAGTCAAATCAAGTTTTAAATAGTTAAAGTCCCCGTGTTGCATCTGTCACTCACTACCCACTGTTTGTTTGTTGTTGTTGTTGTTTTTTTTAACCTACCTCTGATTAATTTGCTAGAATTTTTTTAAAGCATGATTTTGTATATACTTTGCTGGTACTATATAAACTGTCTGGCACATCGCAAATGCCCAGCCAACAAGTTCTCTCTTTCATTCCCTTTATGACATAGATCACTGCTGTCGCCCCCCAGTACCCCGCCCCCATTAAAAAAAATGATTAGATTTTCTGGTTCCCTGGTAAGTACTCATAAAACTCAGCTTCACCAAGTACAGCCAGACTTCTGGGTAACAACTCCTTCCCAGCTGGAACCCTCTTCTTAGAAAGAGAAAATGAAGATCTATGTTCCTTTAGAATTAAACTTATCTTGCATTTCAATGAACGGATGCCTCATACATATTACAGAAATATGTAGCAAAATATGTATTGCCTCTTCAGGGGACAGACTACCAAACCCCATGGTCCCCGGAAGATTCCACCCCAGAACCCAATACCAGTTACAGAGTCACGCCATCTCAGTTCTTCACTGGAGCCAAACAGCTCGACACACACAGCAGAATCAAGGGATGGTGCCATTTCTCCTCCCCACTGAATGCGCTTTACTCGTTCCCCCATAGGGCTTGTCACTAAAGACGTCTGAGAATCATAGCTGGTCATGAACTAAACTGTGAGTTGTTTGTTTTTTTAAGTCCGCTTTCCCATGATTAGAAGACATGTCTTCTGATAGTTTGTGACCTGGTTCGTTACAAACGTCCCATCGACATTGCCAGCATGTCACAGATTATTTTGGTTCCCTGCTTGTTTACGTTGCTTTCACAATCTTAACCAATTAAGCGATTGGTTTCACATTTCACAATTTCTTTTAAATTATATATTTTTATTATCATTTTATTAATATTTTACAGCGTGGTGGCCGGTTTGGCACATTTGGTCTTTATTTAGCAAGAGTGGACACCAAATGACATCTCACCTGAAAACTGGGTCAGAGAAAGTATTCATCTCATCTGATCAGACTTTACATACATTTTATTTTATTTTTCAAATATATTTTATTGATTTTTTTTTTTTTTACAGAGAGGAAGGGAGAGGGATAGAAAGTTAGAAACATCGATTAGAGAGAAACATTGATCAGCTGCCTCCTGCACACCCCCCACTGGGGATGTGCCCGCAACCAAGGTACATGCCCTTGACCGGAATCGAACCCAGGACCCTTCAGTCCGCAGGCCGATGCTCTATCCACTGAGCCAAACCAGTTTTGGCCATTACATACATTTTAGCTGTTACTCATCAACCTAGTTATCATGGTGAAGAGCTCTATAACTATATATATAAAAGCCTAAGCGGCCGTTATGACTAGATGACCAGATAACCTGCTGGTAGCTATGACATGCACTAACCACCACGGTGCAGAGACTCAATGCAGAAGCTGTCCCCTGATGGTCAGTGTGCTCCCAAAACCAACCTCCCACAGCTGGTGAACCTCCCATGATCCCTCCCCCTGGCCAGTTGGCCCTGATCGGCCACACTCATTGGCCAGGCCTCAAGGGATCAAATTTGTACATTGGGCCTCTAGTTGTTCTATAATCATGAACACTCCCTAAGTCTGTTCAGATGATACCCAATTTTCTACATCATTGACCCACCAAAAAAAAAAAAAAAAAAAAAAGAAAAAATCTTTCCTTGAATTCTGCTCGCCAGGAGTCAAGCTGTGCTACTGTGGTTTAGAGGTTGACAAATGGGAAACCCAGCCTTTAACTGTTGTAGTCGCTCCAAAGTAGGCATCTCCAACCCCAGATTCTCCTGACCCGCCGCCCTCAGCAATAAAAGCGTGCTTCCCGGCAGGGGACCCGGATCCTCGTGGGTTTCCTGTGTGGGCTAACACAGGTGAAACGTGGCTCACTGTCTGCGTCAGCCTCGTCGAGCCAGGATCGGGCGTGGTTTGCAGAGCCAGAGCGAACGATCGTCTGTCTGCTGTGATCGCCCAGCCCGTCCCGAGTTGTCCCCCACAGCTGCATTTCGAGTATCGATGACAACGCATCACTCCGATTCCCCCCCACCCCCCGATGGCAAGGAACGTGGCGGGTGGGATGGGGTGGGAGTCAGAGTAGAAAGAGACAGCCCGGTGAGCTGTGGTGATACATCTCATACACTGCATAGGCGTCCAATGCAAGCAGTGTAACGCGGCCCAGAAAAGACGCAGCGAGACACAGCGTGTGTCTTCTAATATTGAAAGGACTGTCACAAGGAAGAGGGATGTGATGGAAGGTCCCTCACCTCTCCGATAAAACAGAGCCAGAGGCAGAAGCTGGCGGGGGGTGGGAGGGGAGCACGTTGGGAGGATTTAGGGAAGAACTTCCTGGTAGAGCGCTGTCTAAAGAGGTGATGGCCTGTTTGGGGGCGATACGTTTGCTGTGATGCACAGCTGTTTCCACACGGGCCCTGTGTCTCGGCAGGGAGCTGTGAAGGAGAGTCAGGGCTCTGAGGGTAACTGGTGTGCGGGTCCCCTGGGCACCGATGGTCTCAGCGCTGAGAGCCCTGAATCTCTCTCTGGTGCCCCTTGTTCTGGGTGATGGACAGAGGGGCGGTTGACGGGGAAACGGACTCAGTTTCTAGTGACATCCTAATCCTCTTCATCTCAGACTAGGTGGGGGCACGTCCGCTTTTTCCGTTGGAACGAGTCTGAAAGAAACCAGATCGACGATGACAGGTCCAGTCCCGGGAACTGGCCTCGCCCAGGAGACCCGCAGAGGGTTTGTTTTGTAATTTCCTTCAGAGCCATGAAAAAAAAGGGGGGTTTCGGTAGCTTTTCATTTGACCGTGATTTTTGGCCACAGTTTGGATCACCCACATTTGTCAGGCATGTTGTTCATTAGATTTCAAGTCAAATAACTTTCGCCTCAACTCCAATCCCGGTGGGTAAGTGGGTGTCCACTGTGGACCTTTGAAAGACCACGTTGAAGACTGGAAGTAATCGCAGAAGAGCGCACCCCCAAATATTTTGCGCAGTGGTAGTGAAGCACAGTGACCTTCCTCTTGGGTAAAAACTGCTGTTTAAAACCTTACCCCTGCTACTTTGGCGCCTGTAAATGTTTGCTTGCTTAAATAATAGGGAGAAGTAAGACCACTCCCATTCCAGAGAGGCCATAAACTATGCCCCAGACAGAGTTGTCAGGGTCTCACGGCCTGTCCCAGCACACAGGGCTTTTTCTCAGCCGGTCCAGAAGTCTCGTTCCAAATGTGGAAGACAAGGAGCTGAAAAACATATAAACAGGAAACACTTCCATCATGTTGGGCCCCAGAATTTGAGAAGCAAGACTCCCTCTGGGGCCCACCAGCGCTAGCGAAATGAAAAAGACTCCCAGTACATTTGGCTTATCCATTAAGGCGTCTTCTGGTTTACAATGTGACAGCAGGACCGCTCAGAACTCCTTTTAAGGGAGTCACTATTGGAGGAGTGCCTCTTGGATATATCGACGAACAGAGGGGAGGGAGGCTGACAGGGAAATGGACTCAATTTCTAGCGACATCCTGATCCTCTTCATCTCAGACCAGGGAATGTCAAAGAAAACTTCACAGACACCTCTCGTTCCCGTCCTGTGACGTGCGTGCGTCAGTGTGTGCGTGCCTCTCGGGGTCCCAAAGCCCGCTTCCCGATGGCGCCCTCGTCCCTGCACTGCGGGTTTTGAGGGGACGGGCCTCGTTCGGCGGTGCACGGCGCACACCTGGGTACGGAGGCCTTTGCCGCTGTGAGAAGCCTTGGTCCCGCCGCTGGGAGAGAGTTCTTCACAGCGTGTGGAACGTGTGTGATGCTTCCCGCCACGTGTGCCCGGTTGGTCCGTCGTGCGGCTCGTGTGGGATGGGAGTGTCGCACTCACAAAGGGAATCGCTGTGGCGTGCGAAGCGCTCGGGCTGGATGCCGCCAAGAGGAATTTGAGCCGTCTCTAAGCCTTTTAATGTTTTGTGTAACACGCCCGGCTAATGGCACGCCTTTAAAGGGCACCGAAATAACGTATTTGTTTCCCTTAAATGACTATAGAAATTCTAAGCGTATACTCGGTGTGTAACATATTCCAAATTATGTGTTTTTTTGTCCTATTTTTAAGAAACAAAGTGCTGTTCTGTGTCTAGCTCTAATTTATCATTCTGTAGTTCTGCCCAGTGAACTGATAGGCCATTATCCCCTCTTATTAAAACACTCATGGTTTGCTATTCTGGCAATATATCAACCTAAGAGCGAACCACGGAGGTGTATACGGAATAGGTAGGTCAGTTTTATCGCTGGCATGAAAATTTGAGGGAGAGGAGGCATAATCCCTAACAAATCTGCAGCGTGGTTTGGGTCTGCCTGAGTTTTCAGATCCATCTTGCGGACAAGAAGAACCCCTAGTTTCCCACGCTGCCGGATCACCCTCTCTGGAAGCTCCCCGAGGGAAAATAACCTGCTTCTTTCATCTTGACCCCTGTCACAAACAGCATCCTGGAGACGTGGTTCTCCAGTTCCAGAGACATTTTCACAGCCATAACCCAAGAGCTGAGGGCGTCTCCTGTCATCGGATGGTTGTTGCAGGTCCCAGACCTCCCTGTGGGTGGGGGTGGGGGGGGTAAGGAGGTCTCACCGCACACCTTCCCACTGCTCAGACCCCTCCGAGCCAGGAGGCCCCTTGTTCCCACAGCTAGGAGGCGCACCCGCCTTCCCCCTCCCCCACCCCCCTCCCATTGAAAGGAAGCTATGGTGTCTCCCCAGGTATTGACAGGCCTGGCGCCAGCTCAGTGGGGATTCCCCAGGAAGGTGGCTGGTTGCTGTGTCCCAGGCTGTCATGTTGCTACACCCAGATGACCCCCTCCCCGCCTCTATGGGGGAGTTGGGTTCCCAGGCTGTGTGCGCCTGTGTGACCTGAGTGATGAGTGACCAGGAGAGGGAAGGGCTTTGCTCAGAGGGGAGGGTCCGAGTGAGGGGCTGGTGACAGAAGGATACAAGGAGGTGGAAGGACAGATGGCGCAGACAGGCAGACAGGAGAGGCAGGGGCTTCATAAGACAGTATCACCCAAGCCCGCGGGGGGCCCCGTAGGCCACAGCCAGGGTTCACGCAACAAGAGAGATGGGGCCCCTCTCCTGAGGCGGGAGTTCGGCCGGGGGGGGGGGGGCACTCAGGACAGTGAGGCAGGGAGGAGAGGCCACTGAGCTGTATCGGGGTTTGGAGCCCAGGCCCCTGTCTGGCCTGTCGCCCGCGGTCATTGCAGCGGGGCGGGCAGGACCCCGATGGGGACGGCTCTTTCCGAAGGGTGTCAGGAAGAATGACATCAACAGGACGGGGGCGACGGTACTTCAGTCCGCTGCCACTTGCACTGAGCAATTCCGAAAGAAAGGAAACCTTCAGTTTGCGGCCCCCACAGACGGCCAGGCGCAGTCACAGAATGAGGGTGGGGAGAGCCCCAGAGCTCATCGAATTCAGCACTTGAACTTCAGAAGTAAAGACACTGAACCAGGAGATCAAGCAAACTCACCCACAGCCGCACCTGCCCTTTCTGCTGAGGGAGAGGTGGAGCGAGGAAGGGAGCTCTGACCTGCGACTCTTCCCATTTCTCCATCTGCACCGATTCTCTTTTTATAATTTCTTTATTGATTAAGGTGTTAGATATGTGTCCTTATTCCCCCATTACCCCCCACCCCCATTCATGCCTCCACCCTCTCCTGTTGTCTGTGTCCATTGGTCAGGCTTGCATGCATGCATACCAGTCCTCTGGTTGATCTCTGCCCCTTCCCCCTCCCCTCCCCTACCTTCCCTGGGGGTTGACGTTCTGATCGATGTTTCTCTGTCTCTGGATCTGTTCTTGCTCATCATTGTATGTTGTTCATTATATTCCACGAACGAGTGAGATCATGTGATATTTATCTTTCTCTGCCTGGCTTATTTCACTCAGCACAATGCTCTCTCTCCATCTCCAATTCTCTCCGATGATGCTCATCTGCATGACCTCTCTCAGTCGGTGGTGAGCTGGGACGGCTTGGCGGTGGCCGCGTGGGGCCCTGTGTCCGAAGCCACATGGTTTGCAGTGTCGGCCACAATTGGGACAAAAGTCTATGCTGATCCCCCACCCCCCACCCCATCCCTCAGAGGACCGGGACCGGGAGACAGGGGCTGATGATCCGTGGACAGAGGCCTGAGCCAGGCTGTCCGTAGCAACTCTGTGCCCCCGCTCCACGGGGCCGGAGGAGGGAAATGGCTCCTGTGCCAGGTGCCCTCCCCATTGAAGCTAGAATTTGTTTTGATTTTTGAGAGGAAACAAAAAAGACAAGGAAAGTTGACTCCCAGCGGCAGCAAGGTTCAGAGTTGACTGTCCTCTGTCCCCGGATCAGAGGTTGTGAAACGGCGGTCTGCGTGTGGTGCTGCCCTGTCCCAGGGGGAGCCGTCGCGGCCGAGTTGCTTCCTAGCGCTCGCCGGTGGGAGAGTGTCTTCGCCTCGGTCCGATCTGGAGCTGCCCTCCGTCAGCCTTCCTTCCTCGCGAGAAAGAACCTTCCGTGAGGGCCCCCACCTCCCCTGCTTCCGACACGCACTGCTGGAGTTCGGGGAATCACTCCGACACAGGATCAAGTTCTTTTTTTTGGGATAAGTTAGACCAGGGGTCGGCAAACTCATTAGCCAGCAGAGCCAAATAGCAACAGGACAACGATCGACATTTCTTTGGAGAGCCAACGTTTTTAAAAATAAACTTCTAACGCCACTTCTTCCACACAGACTCACCCAGGCCGTGGTGTTTTGCGGAAGAGCCGCCCTCCCGGGGCCAAAGAGCCGCGTGTGTCTGGCGAGCCGCGGTTTGCCGACGGCTGAGCGAGGTAGTCAGAGGAGCAGAGTGCCGCAGAGCGCCAGGTCATGTCGGGAGGCAGCGTGTGGGGAGAGTTGCACACGTTTGGAAAGGCAGGCGGCACCCGTTTGAAGGGAAAAGGCAGCGTTAGGAGCGGGGGGAGGCGGAGAGGAGGCCCCGGGAACACGCTCTTTCTTGTGCCCTCTGCCCCCCTGGGGTTTGCCTGCGAGTCCATACAAGAGGCCTCTTGACAGAAGCTCAGACCTGGAAGGTCTTGGTCCCGTGACGATGGGGTTTCTGTAGCAAACCAATACTTGCCCAAGAACGGACACGGCACCCACTGCCAGCTTTCATTTGCCTCTCTGCACCTCAGAGCCTGTTTCCCCCACAGCCATGGCCCATGCCCAGCATCAGCGAGGGGTCCTTGTTAGGGGACATGCAGAAGCAGGTCTAGAATCTAGGGCATTGGTCGGCAAACTCATTAGTCAACAGGGCCAAATGTCAACAGGACAATGATTGAAATTTCTTTGGAGAGCCAAGTTTTTTAAACTTAAACTTCTTCTAACACCACTTCTCCAACATAGACCCGCCCAGGCCGTGGTGTTTTGTGGAAGAGCCGCACTCCAGGGACCAAAGAGCCGCACGTGGCTCGAGAGCCGCAGTTTGCCGACCTCGGCTCCAGGGCATTAGTAGCGTGTGACAACCAATGAGGCTCAGGGGAAGGTACAGGTGGGGACATGCGAGGCGTCCTGGAACGTGGGCCCCACTAATGGGGGGAGCTGGGGTGTTGGGAGACCGGAAGTCAGGAAGGTACAGGCGGGGACACGCGAGGTGTCCTGGAACGTGGGCCGCACTAATGGGGGGAGCTGGGGTGTTCGGAGACCGGAAGTCAGGAAGGTACAGGTGGGGACATGCGAGGTGTCCTGGAACGTGGGCCCCACTAATGGGGGGAGCTGGGGCGTTCGGAGACCGGAAGTCAGGAAGGGTACAGGTGGGGACATGCGAGGTGTCCTGGAACGTGGGCCCCACTAATGGGGGGAGCTGGGGTGTTGGGAGACCGGAAGTCAGGGGGCGACCAGATGCTCCTGAAGCTGAAGCCTCAAGTGAAACGTCTCCTCCAATAAAATGGCCCCAGTATTGCAAATCACTTTGTTCCTATGCCGTGAGTTCCTCCTGTGAACTATTTGGATGTATCAGATTTTTAAAAATTTAAGACAATCTTCCTGAGGAAGAAAAAAAAAAGTGCATTTGTTTATGCAAATTTTGCCCTTGAAATCTTACTGTTCTTAAAGATGGCTGCTCTCCATTCTATAGTTTTGAAATGGTTTACATTCCATGGCGTTATTCAAAAATAGTGTCAGTCAATGCCATTCCTGTGGATTTAGTAAGTGGCTGTTTAAACACATTTGTAAAGCAGATTTGAAATTATATCAGTTTTCCCTCCCAATTGGACATGTCTAATATATTTTCACAGTCTGAAACTCGGCTCCTGAGATCATTTGAAAATGGACAAGAGGACGGTGAGAATCCTTTCCCACACGCTTAGCTCATTAGCTGCGAGGCCTCCACATGTTTTCTGGTAGCGCTTCATTAAGCACACCATAGCAGGAAAAGAATGATTTGACTTATTTTCACCTACAGCCTCAAGTAACGGAGACCCACGCATTCTTTGCGTGGCTTTTTTCCCGGGTGGGGTGCGGAGAGGGGTGGGGAGGATACGTTATTTCATACCTATTCTAGCTAAAAATTCCATTGATGGTTGAACTAGACTCATAGATACTATTAAAGCTATGAAACACGCTTCTAAAAAAAAAAAAAGGTCCTGCTGTCTCAGGTGTACGTATTTTCGTGACCAAATTGTGAGCGGGGGTGCCTCTGTCTTCCAGAATTTAGGTGGCCAGATCTTGGGGACCAGACGCACCGGGCAGCGTTTTCAGTGGGATCCCCTGCTTCATGTTCTAAGGCATCATGTGCGTCTGTATCGATGTCAACTCGCCTTCATTAACTGAGACCGTTAAAATCGGAACCGGGTTATTCTAAGCAAACAGCTTCACCTTGCATTCATGTATCCGCTCCGCATGGCGCGCAGCTGCGTGACGCGTGACCGCCGCAGTAAGGCGGCGGCTGTCTGCAGGCGGAGCCCCGGTCCCGCTCAGGTGGCGGCGACATTCCACCTCAGGCCCAAGCGCAGGAGGCTGTGTTCTCTTCCCAAAATACTTCCCACTCAGACTTCAGAAACCGTGCGTTTCCTACCTCCTATTACCCAGAGCAAATGAAATGTTCTGGCCCACTGGCCTGGAGTTATTGAATTGGAGTGATTTAATTGGCAGCATCTTTTCTAATGTTTCTGAGTCCTTTGGGAAAATAAATGGGCCCAATAGCTACTGCATTTAGGACATTGCCAGAACACACACACACACACGCACACACACGCACGCACAAGCACACACATGCACACACATGCACACATACATAGATCACTCCTGGTACACGTGTGTGACAGTTCTCCAGCTTTATAACCAGAAGTGGCATCTCTGTGACATAGAGTGCTCAGGGCTTTGGAGCTGCTCACAGTCAAACTCCCTCCGAGGCCAAGCCAGCACTGCTCAGGGCCGGGGAGGGGAGAGGGAGGGGGCTGAGACTCAGCCTGCTCTCAACCCGTCCTCCTCCTCTTCCTGTTCTTCATCCCTGCTCCCCTTCCTGCTCTTCCCGACATCTACCTTGCTTTCGACCCCTCTGTCTTATTTTCCTCCTTTCTCCTCCTCCTCCTTCTCTCCTCTCCTCTCTCCCCTCCCCTCCCCTCCCCTCCCCTCCCCTCTCCCCTCTCGTTCTCTGTGCTCTCCCCTGTATTGGCAGTTCTCCCTTTTACTTTATATATGTACAAATTCTTTATGACATAAGGAGGCAGGTGGTAGCTCCTGCATACGTGCGTGCTGTCTCCTACACCAGCGGTCGGCAAACTGTGCAGCTCGTGAGCCACATGCGGTTTGTGAGCCGTGGTTCGCGCCACTCTGTTGACTGAGTTTGCCAACCACTGACCTAGACTCTCAATTCCAATAATTACAGGCTATTGCTGTTCCTTGTGATTAAGCCCCAATTCCAGTGGCCGGCAAACTCAGCAGTCAACAGAGCGGCAAACCTCGGCTCATGAACCGCATGTGGCTCTCGAGCCGCAGTTTGCCGACCGCTGTCCTACGCCATCTCTCAAGCCATCTCGGTGTTTTGGCGGTTCCCTTCAGTAACTGCTGGCAGAATGAAAAGGTGCACATGTGGGGGTCCCTTCATTCAGGGCGAGGTGTGGTGAAGGGAGCTAATGGGGTTATCGTCACGTGACAGAGGAATGGTTTCCTCTATCGGAAACCACAACACAGGAAATGAAGAAGGGTCTGAGAACTCAGAATTTGGCTGTAAATTAAGTCACGTGGACAAATGTACACCTTCTTTTTAGAATATGTTTGTGTTGACTTCAGAGAGAGGAGGAAGAGGGGGAGAGAGAGAGAAACATCAATGATGAGAGAGAATCACCGATCAGCTGCCCCCTGAACGTCCCACGCTGAGGGCTGAGCCCACAACCCGGGCCTGCGCGCTGACCGGAAATCAGCCGTGACCTCCCGGTTCAGAGGTTCACGCTCGGCCCCCGAGCCACGCTGTCCAGGCCACATGCAGCCTCACGACTGGCCGGGCCATGCCAGCCGCGGGGTCTGTGCGGTTCCCGGACACTGTTGTATGTGCTGGGCTGTAATTTCCTCTTCATTTGAGCGATGTTTTTAGTCCATCGTTACATCTGAGTTGTTCATTTGCAAAATTTATTTAGTGCCTGCTGTCAGTCTTTTTCTTAAACTAGGAGCCATGCAGTAAATTAGTTGATACTGGTAATTATATTTTCTGAAATTATCGAAGCAAATTAAAACTAGAATATCAGAGTATTTTCTCAAATGAAGCTGAACCGAACCCATAATTTAAATCTGTTGCTAATTCTAATTGCACGTAAACAGTCTTTCTAATAGATTTCTGCTGGATGGTGGGGGAGGAGCTGTGGGATGTTTGATACGCGGATACCCATGCGGCGGCTCAGAGAGGCACAGCCCTGAGGGCCCGGGCTCAGAGAGCAAGTCAGGCCAGGGGGGAGGGTTATGGGAGAACCCCAACTTCATAGCCTGGCTCACTCTGGGGAGGCAGCCACAGGATGCTGCTTCCGAGACTGCTGTCTCCTTCCTGTACTCAGACCTGCCGTCTCTTCTAGGTGCTGCCCTCTCTCTCTCCCTCTCTCTGCTCTGCTCTGCCTCTCTCTCTCTCCCTACCTCCCTATCTCCCTCCCTCTCTCTGCTTTTCTTTCCCTCTCCCCCTCCCTCTCTCTGCTGTGCTCCGCCTCTCTCTCTCTCTCCCTACCTCCCCCTCTCCCTCTCTCCCTCCCTCTCTCTGCTCTGCCCCCCTCTCTCTCCCTATCTCCCTCTCTCCCTCTTTCCCTCCCTCTCTCTGCTTTTCTTTCCCTCTCCCCCTCCCTCTCTCTGCTCTGCTCCGCCTCCCTACCTCCCCCTCTCCCTCTCTCCCTCCCTCTCTCTGCTCTGCTCTGCCTCCCTCTCTCTCCCTACCTCCCTCTCTGCTCTTCTTTACCTCTCCCTCTCTCTCCCTCTTTCCCTCCCTCTCTCCTTCCCTCTCTCAGTCACTCTTCCTCCTTCCCTCCCTCTCTCCTTCTCCCTCCCTCTTTCCCTCCCTTTTTCCTTCCCTTTCTCTCTCTCTCTCTCTCTCCATCTCTCTCCCTCCTTCCATCCCTCTCTCCTTCCATCCCTCCCTCCCTCTGTCTCATTGCAGAAAGGCCTACTAAGTAAAAAAGAAAAAAGCACCTGGACAGCCCATCCAGTGTGGCTCAGTGGTTGAGCATCAACCTGTGAACGAAGTAGGTCAGGGTTCCATTCACAGGCCCGGGCTGCGGGCTCGATTTCCAGTGTGGGGCATGCAGGAGGCAGCCGATCGGTGATTCCATCTCATCCTCAATGTTTCTCTCTTTCCCTCTCCCTCTCCCTTCCTCTCTGAGGTCTTTGAGACGTGTCCCACTCGGCTTTCTCTGAGGGCCCATCTCTTGGGAAGGCTCACCAGAAGGCCTGGGGTGCCCGCCGGGCCCCGCACCCCTCGTCCCTGCAGCTCGGCTCTGATGTTGAAGAAGTCAACAGCAAAGGAGTCAGCCACTTGGTGAAAGTAAGGACTGGTTCGCTCATCAGAAAAACAAGGGAACGGTCAAGGGACTACAATACGCAGCTTTTTAAGTTGATGAAAGAACACCATGCGAACTGAGGCGCACCCAGGGAAGGTGAACTTGACCCCCGAGCAGCTGAAGGGAGACTTTGTCCTCTTAAAGGGAAATCACATCTTCCATCTAACGGGTGGTGGATGGCCTGCGCCTCCCCTGTAAGTCAGGGACGTTTATCCATATTCTCCCTTTTACTTCATTTTACCCCAGTTCGGCGGCTGCAGACAGCAGCTCGGCAGTCCTTCCCGGAGGGCGGCTGAGAAGCAGGTGCCTGAGCCGGTGCCCTCTGTCTGGGAGCTTTCCCAGGAGTCCGCTCTGCCCTCCCTCCCGGCTCTGAGTTTGGACCTTCGGAGAGAGGTGCTCTTTGCATTCGCAAGCGCAGGAGTGCGATCCCTCACTAAACAGATGTCGGTAGCCCCGCCCCCTGGGGGTGAACCGGAAAGGCAGGGGTCAGGGTCCATTCCCTCTCGCTTCTGAGGGTCGTTAGCATGGAATTTCAGTTCCCAATAATCGAGTTCTTTGCTCCATACGTGTCAGATAAGGTTGACTTACTGTCTGCTCTCTCATCACGAGCCAGTGCGGAGGGATAGAACTAAAAGGGGACACAGTGCGTGCCTGTGCCAGGTCACCACATGGTGCCGACAGGGGCCGTCTGTATCCGCGGTTCTGCATCCGCGGACTCAACCAACCGTCGTACCGCAATATTCAGGGAATAAACATTACGTGTTACTGCCGTGTACTATGTTGTTAGACCTACGATGGTTGTATCCATACCAAACATGTACACGTTTTTCTTGTCATTATTTCCTAAGCAATCTACACTACTACAAGGGAAATATGTAAATTAACTGTACCTTTGTGACACCCACCAGCCAATCGGGGGTGAGCATGCAAATTAACCCAACAAAGATGGTGGGTTAATTTGCATACATAGGCACCTAGTGGCCGGGGTGCGGGACATAGGCGTGCTGCACGGCCCCAGCCACTCCGTGCCTCTGGGCAGCATGGGAAGGAGGAAAGATGGCTCCTGGCAGAAAGGGGGATCTGGGCCAAAGCAAAGGCGATACTGGCAGCCAGGGGAAGGAAGGCCCACACTTGGACGAATCTTTGTGCATCAGGCCTCTAGTGTAGTATAATAACCATTCATGTCGTATGTACATTGTATCAGGTGTTACAAGCCACCTATACATGATGTTGCATGCATGGGAGGCTTGCGTTGGTCAGATGCCAATCCTCCATGGATTTACGGGAGACCTGAGCATCCCAGGATTTGGGCATCTGTGGAGGGTCCTGCAGCCAGCCCCCACCGATCTCTGAGGACAGCCCTTTCCAATGTCTCACTGTCATCCGCTCCAGCGTTCCAGCTTGGAGATCCTTCGCTGCTCTCACGGCCATCTGCATTTTCATAACACAATCCTCTCCTCTTTAGTGCAGAATGCCCGAAGGCTCTCCCATCAGAAGCCGCTGTAACAAAAGGGAAGGCGTCCGGGTGGTTCAGTAGATGAATAGCTCTGCTCGGCGGGAGTGAGGTTCAGGCCCAGCCTCCGGTCTAAATGAGATGGGCCTGATCTTATCTCCCCGCTCCTGTGAGCGGCGCTGGGACGGGAGCCGGTGAGTCATCCCACCGCCGGCGTGATTGATGGTCTCTACCGGGAGAGGCCCGGGTTCACCGACAGCCGCTCCGCGGTATCGCATCTGCAGCCGAGATAGCCCAGCCTGGCGGGGCCCCGAGACACGGAGGGGCGTGTTAGGTGGCGGCCCCACTTAGCGGGCCCCGATAGAGGAGCCCCGCCAGGCTCGCCTGCCCGTCAGCGCCCGCAGTCTCGGCGGCCGGGCCCCGGGTGATTTATTCTCTTCTCGGCGCTGCTTCCAGCCTCGGGCTCTCGGTGGCTTTTCCATCTCCTGATAAATATGTGACTTTTTCCTGCGAAATAATTTGTCTCCGGCAATGACAAGAAGGATCCGTGAATTCCAAACGCAGAATGCTCTTCCTGTGGCCAGAGTCCACGTGTGGCTCTTCGGCTCCCACACACCCTGGCATTTATTTCCCTGCCACCTCCAGCTCTTTAGAAAGTACCGTGTTTTCCGGCGTATAAGACAACCCCCGACTCTTCCAGTTAAAATATAGAGTTTGGGATATCCTCGCCGTATAAGACGCACACCAAATAAAAATTAAAAAAAAAACCCACACAACAGATTTGATTTCAATATGGTAATTTTTGAGAAGATTTTCCTGGGTTAAAAAGTCGTCTTATACGCCGGCAAATACGGCATGTTGAAGTGATGAAACCTGGGCGTTCAAGGTGTTGGCTGCTTGAACGGAAAGAACCAGGAGTGTCCTCCCTGGAAAATAGACTTGCCCGATGAGCTGACTCGAGTCAGTCATGCCCACGCCTTTCACTGTGGTGAAGTGGGGGCTGCAACAAAAATAATATGGAAAGTGCAGCTATAGCCATCGGTATTACCTTACTATTTCTGAATTATTATTAAGCTTTCACTGAATAGCATCCACTCCGACTTTTCAGGCTTAATTAACCTCTTAAATGACACAGAGCCCCTTCTGAATGAACAGTGTGTAGATGATTTCATCCGTGGAAGGAAACTAATGTGATAAAGGTAATAAAATAATCTTAAACAAAATGAGCTTTTTCCCCCCCGGAAAGGCAACATAACACTGTAACCTTTATCCGGTGAAAATGGAAAATTTAAGGTAAATTGCTCCCAAGAAGGTGAGGGCTTAAATGACCTTGAGGTTGTTCTCTGGCTATCAGGCCAGCGCACGGGAGAAAGGAACTTTTCTCAGGAGCCTTCTGGAACGGCAATAGCACCTGACTGACAGCTCTCTCTCTCTCTCTCTCTCTCTGTCTCTCTCTCTCATCATTGCACTGCCAAATGTCACTCATCCATGATTAAACAGGAAAGAGTAACGGCACACTCTATTCTCAAACACAAAGTCACTTTTTTACCAACTTGGTAGACTGTTTGGGGCGTCTATGGGCTGTGGCTTTGCTTTGCCACTCAAACAGGCAAAAATACAAAAACTGGAAATAGCACAAACTTTTTGATAACACCCTTAACATTTCTATTAACAGTAACGGTTGAGAAAGGTAAAATATTGTGAAAGAACACCAATTTTTATATAAAAAAAATTAATATAGGAGAACTAAGTAGCTGTAGCCTCAGTCTTTTTACATAGTTGTTGTGTACTAATGGACAAGTAAAGCAATATAGAGTAACGATTGCTTTCCCTGCGGATGGAGCATTAGAAGTAACCTTCGTCTTTCCAGGCGTGCATTCCTACCGTCGACCACAGGTCAGCTAAGAAGTGACGGGTTGACCTAGGCCAGTGGTCGGCAAACTGCGGCTCGCGAGCCACATGCGGCTCTTTGGCCCCTTGAGTGTGGCTCTTCCACAAAATACCACGGCCTGGGCCAGTCTGTATTGAAGAAGTGGCGTTAGAAGAAGTCTAAGTGTGAAAAATGTGGCTCTCCAAAGAAATGTCACTGGTTGTACTGTTGCTATTTGGCTCTGCTGACTCATGAGTTTGCCGACCACTGGCGCCTAGGCTCTTGCTGTGTGCATGCTGGTACTAATGGTCTCAAAGTAGTGGGTGGTTTTAATGTATAATAAAGTAAGCGTTCACTGCTAAGAGCAGGAATGATGGAGGGCTTATTCACCTGTCACACACATAAAGCAGGTATTTTGAATTCCCTGACCTTCACTTTCAACATGGGAAACATAGGTCATGTGAATAAACTTATCTTCATCTTCCTTCCTTAGAGTTAAAGGCGGCGGGGGGGGGGGGGGAAAGCTTCGAAATGCCTGAGTTTTTTAATAACCCTTAGTCGCTCAGTGTAGAATTAATCACTCTCAATATTTATTTATTTTTAAATATATTTTATTGATTTTTTTACAGAGAGGAAGGGAGGGGGATAGAAAGTCAGAAACATTGATCAGCTGCCTCCTGCACACCCCCTACTGGGGATGTGCCCACAACCAAAGTACATGCCCTTGACCGGAATCGAACCTGGGACCCTTCAGTCTGCAGGCTGACGCTCTATCCACTGAGCGACACCGGTTTCAGCCACTCCCAATATTTCTATAGCTGTGCAAGCTGGCAGCCTCGAACATGGATCATGAGAGCAGCATTTCCGGGGTCCACTTCTGTTTCCCACGAATGAACCCAGGGTGACCAACTTCGCCCTCTCATTAACATTCCCTCCTCAACTGAGCGTGTTCGCAAGCCCACTATGTAATAGGCACCGTGCCGAAATGAACGAGTCTCTGTGGGTGAATAAAAATCCCGTGTCACAAAGTTATTAAAAAATAAAATTCAGGTCAAGGCGCTTGCAGGTGACACGAAGATGGGGCGTAATCAAACAGACACAGTGTCTTAGCAACTGCATTTCTTTTATCCTCAATCCCGAAAATGGGTTCCTCTAGTCTTTGGAGGGGTCACGGCGAGTGACCCCGTTGCAGCTGGCTTTGCCTTTTCGTGGGTGAAGGACTGGCCCGAGTTCTCTGCTGGGGACAGCAGCAGACGGCGAGCCCGTCGTGACGTGTCATCGGGGCCACAGCGTGGCCACTGCAGATCCTAGAACGCATGCACCGTGACCATCGTCCTGGTCTCAGGTGAACTGCCGGGGCTCACCGTGGAGCCGCTGTGACATCGCCTTCAGTGAGCTGTCTGCCCTTAAAGATAGCCACCGGTGCACACGATCAGGACAGAAAGGAAGGAAACAAGAAAAAGCAGAATGGAGAGCTGCCTGTGTGGGTGCGGGGCTGGGGGGCCATAAACAGGACTGCGGGGTGGTCGGCCCACCCCCTTGCCGGTCTGGAAGCTGTCTACTGTTCCGCCCTGCTCGCTGGGACACCTCCAGGCCATGTGCTCTTCACTGATGACCTGGAGTCCAGGTCTCTGCGGACTCACTGTGCGTCCTCCTGATGGACTGGATGGAGCAGGGCGGGTGCAGCCCTGGAGGTGCGTCTGGCCGGGCCTCACCCATGTCTCTCCATTGCCTGAGCTCTCCGCCGTTTCCCTCTCCTTCCTGGCCTTCCGTCCACCAGGCTGGTGACAGCACCGTGCGGGCAGACACGGTGTGGGCACGGGATTCCGGGGGAGGCAGGGAAGGCCGGGGCCACGCCGCTGCCCATCCCCCCTTCTTTCCCCTGAGCCACGAGCCCAGCGCCGGCACGTGCACCGGGCCCTGGCTTGGTCCGCTCGACAGACCATCTGCCTAGACCAGTGGTGGGCAAACAGCGGCTCGCAAGCCCCATGCGGCTCTTTGGCCCCTTGCATGTGGCTCTTCCACAAAATACCACGTGCAGGCGCGCACGTACCTACAGTGTGATCAGAACTTCGTGGCCCAGGCGCAGAAGTTGGTTTTCGGCTCTCAGTAGAAATTCCAGCCGTTGTGCTGTTGATATTTGGCTCTGTTGACTAATGAGTTTGCCGACCACTGGCCCAGACAGGGACAGAACGAAAACGTGGGCAGTGGGCCACCGCCATTTTCTGGAGAAACAGGCCGGGCCGTGGGCGTGAGGGAGAGCCAGGTGAAACGCATGGCAATGAGGCTTTCATTTATTACTGAAGGTACCACGCGTGTTGGCTGTCAAACACACGTGTGCATTAGTGAGAAGGGAAAGCCGCCGGCACGCTGAGAACAGTTAGATTCGTGCCTGATGACTCCCCTCGCTGTCCTCCAGAATTTTAACAAATAAGTGAATAAAAGCGAGCGGGACGCACGGCCGGGCTGGGCTGTGGGGGCACGCCTTGCGAATCCAGCCCGAGAAAGGTCTGGAAGACTTGAGATGAACTCCGTTTTATAAAAACGGACGAGTTTCAAATATTGATGCCCTGCATGAATATTTCAGCGTTCATTTAAAAACCCATTTCTAAAACAGCCCAGTTAAGGGTTTTTCACAACACAGCTCATCTGTATGACCGATTACCGCCCACAGCGGCCCACGTACGACTCCTGAGAGGAAACCGGAGTCCCCACACCCCGGGCCGCGCACGGACCCCTTTGTCCTGTGCACCGCGTGGCAGGCAGGCCCTCGCGTCCTCTGCCCACGTCCCACGGCCACAGCGTTGTTTCGCTTTACACACGAACCCACTCACTGGACAGCAGGTCGGATGCTGTCTGGACACAAGTGTCACCAGTGAACAGAACGGCCCACGTCCTTTGTAGACGAAGCACAGGCGTGTGGAAGCATGTTGTGGCGTGGATTGGAAGGCAGTCACTGCCAAAAGATCCACCAGGAAAGGAGATGGGGAGGGTGTGGGTCCTAGCGTCACTGGGGGATGAGGGTCCACCCTACTGAGAAGGTGATGTCAAGCTGCAGGCCAGGGGGCGTCCACCAGAGGGCGCTCCAGGGGCAGGACCACCCCATAGGAGCTGGGCCAGGGGCTGGAGTGGAGTCTGGCATGTTCCACAGGCCGCACAGAGGCCTGTGCCTGAGGGAGGCGGTGGCCAGAGCAGCGGGGTGGTCAGCAGCGTCGTGGGGCAGGTGCTTTGAGGAGCCCCATGCCACCTCTCCCCAGGCGGCAGCCTGCCCTTGGCAACGTGGGGGCCTCAAGCCCTGTGGCCAGTCTGTGTGGCCTGGAAACCACGCTCAGGAAAGGAGAACCCCAAGGGAAGGGCACCCGCCCCTCAGCAACGGGGTTTCACAAAATCAACAAGTCAGCTGTGACACAGAATTGTCTGCCTTTCTCTCCTGTCTACCCATGTGCCTCCTCCTTCCTTCAGCAGCAACGCCGCCGCTGTCTGTAACAGCTAACCCGGGTCTAACGGGTTATGTTCACTCCTCACTAGACCAGCCTTATGCGGTAGAGATTATCAGCTCCATTTTACGGACAATAAGACTGACTCACAGAGAGAGGGAGTCACTTGCACGTCTTACAGGCCATTGTCGAGTGGGACCTGAGCCCCGTCGTCACCTCCCCCCAAGCCCAGGTTGTAAGCCACGCTTAGAAATAACGCCCGCTTCGCCATGGCCCGCGAAGGGGTCCCAGTCCTACAGAAGCGGGTCCACACACAGGGCCTCAGGGGGTGTCTGAAGGCGTGGGAAAACACACCGATGGGCAGAAGGTCCAGCACGTCCCTACCTCGAGCTGAGCCGACTCTGCCACGTGCCCCTGCTGGCTTGTCTGGAGCCCGCCCGGCAATGTGTCCAGGCACCCAGCCCACGTGAGAACACAGGAAAGCAGATGTGTCCTGGGTGAGTGACGGAGAGGAGCAGGAGGGCGGGTTTCCCGTGGCGTTGACAGGATGTGAGAACTGCTGGAGGTGAGGGGGCAGGGACGGGAGTGGGGGGCAGTGCAGGTTTCCAGACTGAATGACTTGGTGGAAGGTGCTGTCAATAACTATTGCAAGAGACAAGAGGAAGAGCAACTTGTGCATACCGATAACTTAGGGTTTGAAGTGTTGAGATTAAGCAGCGGCGGGGCATCAGATTGAGAAATCGAGTGGGAGGAAAGAGGTAATAGCGGGGTGGAGGTGAGAGGAGAGCTGAGAGCCAGATACACATTTGGGGGCCGCAGGCCAGCAGATGGTCGCTCAAGCTGCGGAGGGACCTGGCCACCTTCACGCACGTCGCTGCTGTGATCTGAGCTTGATTATCTCCGTCGTGATTGAAGCCTGACGGTGCACATGGGAACACGCCCCACGTCTGGGAAACGAGCGTCATGCGTCACAACCAGCGACACAGAAGGCGCGTCTCGACACACACATGGCGGCACTTCGACAAGCGCTGCGGAGCGACACGAGGCGATCGGCCGCTCCTCGCTCGCGGGTGCGGGTGTCACCCCTCGGGCTTTGTTTTACCCTTAAACGCGACCAAGTGTTTACAGAGCGCAAAGCGCCGTGCTCATTTGTCATGTCTTCGCCAGCATTTCCATTTATTCTCCTGCCCTCTGCACCGTTTTCACTGAAGACAAGTTTGCTGACACGCAGCACAATTACTCATTTTTTCCCTCTCACTCAATTCTGTTCCACAGTTTTTATATATTAAAAATTTGCTTTGTTTAGTTTATCCTTATTAATCACCTCAGCATGTTTTATTGATTCAGTGCTGTCTTAGAAAGAGGTGGTTCTAAAGTAATTCAATTCAAGTAAAATCTTCAGGCCTTCCTTCCTTCCTTCCTTCCTTCCTTCCTTCCTTCCTTCTCCTTCCTTCCTTCCTTCCTCCCTCCCTCCCTCCTTTTCTCCATTCCCTCCCTTCCCCCTCCCTCCCCCCTCCCCCTCCCTCCCTCCCTCCCTTCCTCCCTTCCTTCCTTCCTTCCTTCCTACTCCTCCCTCCCTCCCTCCCTCCCTCCCTTCCTACTCCCTCCCTCCCTCCCTCCCTCCCTCCCTCCTTTCCTCCCTTCCTTCCTTCCTTCTTCTCCCTCCCTCCCTCCCTTCCTTCCTTCCTTCCCTTACTTCTTTCCCGAGCGCTGCTGTGACTACAGAGGCGTGTACTAACCTGCGGAGAGGACAGCGGGGGCCAGGTGTCTGCAGGAGGCTGGGTTTCTGAGGGGGATCTGCCGCCCGGGGCTGTGTGGGAAAGCCAGCTCTGTGTGGGCAGGCCGAGGGAAGACACAAAGATGAAAAGCCCATGTGTGTCTGAGAAATTCTGCACCACAAAGCAGTGCGGAGGTTACTGCAGTGAGAAATAGCAGCAACCAGCATTGGGTGCCAGTTTCAAAACTTAAATTTTACTTGGAGGTTTAAAGAGCCATTGGAGATTTTTAAACAGAGGAGGAGAATTGTTTTTGCGTTTTCACAAAATAACCTTGGGGACAATTCTAAGGCTTGACAGAAGTGGAATAAAGCCGGAAGGTGCGGATGAGTGGAAGGTGAGAACAGAGTGAAGCAGATGTGTCCTGGGTGAGTGACTGGGAGGAGCAGGAGCGGGTTTCCCGTGGCGTTGACAGGATGTGAGAGCTGCTGGAGGTGAGGGGACAGGGACGGGAGTGGGGGGCAGTGCAGGTTTCCAGACTGAGTCACTTGGTGGAAGGTGCTGTCGGTAACCATTGCAAGAGACAGGAAGAAGAGCAAGTTGTGCATAAAGATAATTTAGGGTTTAAAGTATTGAGATTAAATGGCGGTGAGGCATCAGATTGAGAAATCGAGTGGGAAGAAATAGGTAATAGCGGGGTAGAGGTGAGAGAAGAGCTGAGAGCCAGGTGTGTAGGCACGGACACTGCCGGTCCAGGGCTCAGGCTGCTCTGAAAATACTGAGACTGGGGGGCTGAGACAACGAACGCAGATTCCTCACAGTTCCAGAGGCTGGGCAGGCCAAGCTCATGGGGCCTGCAGGTTGGGGTGTTGGTTTTCAGATGGCTGCCTTCATGCAGTGTCCTCAAGGGTGTGAGCAGAGAGAGGAGGGAGCCATTTCTGGTGTCTGTGTAAGACATGATTCCATTCACGAGGGCCTCTCCTTCATGACGTAGTTTCCCACACTCCCATCTCCAAATGCCAGCAGAGTGAGGATTAGAATTTCAGTCTGTGAGTTTGGGGGCGCAAACATTCTGTCCAGAACGGTTGGAGCGTCTGTATTAGTTGAAACTACAAGCAACGAATGAAGAGCTGGCCCTTGGGAAAAGATGGCAAATGAGATGAGGAGACCAAGCATTCATCCTGAGGATGGCCAGCATTTCAAACTCGGGGCAAAGGGTAGAAGCAACTGATGATGACTATGAGAGAATGTGACGAAGTAAGCACGAGAGATAGTATTGGGTAGGAAAAAAGTAATAAAAATGTAGACAGTACGGTGTTTTGTGCTATGAACCGGTTTCCTCTTGACCGAGGGTCTTAACACATTTAAGGGTGAAGAGCCCGTGGAGAAGCTGGATGAAACTCCTCCCCCAGGTCTCAGATCCACAAGCTGTAGCTGGGTAGTTTTCTATGGCCTCTATTCTCAAGTCTCCTGGTTTTTAATTAAAAGCAATTGGGGTGGGGGGCGGAGAACCTTGAAAACAAATATTCCTTAATTATGTCCTGTTTTCTCATTGTTTTGATAGTAACCTATGTTTAGTGTCATCTGATTTCTTAGAAAGAACGTTCATTTCACTCTTAAAGATTTAAAATGAATTCAGTCCCACCAGTGGGAGATTCCTTTCCTCTCCTCTTCAAGTTTCCACTTCAGTTTTCCAAACCAGACCGTTAGTAATTCTCAAACCCGGTCCAAGTTCCGGAGTTTACATCTCTCATCACCTTTGCCTCTTCTTAAAGTACCCCTCTCACTCCCCACCCCTCGGCCGTCCTGTTGCTGCCTGTCTAAGTCCTACTCGTCCTTCTAGATCTGGTTCAGTGCTTTCTCTCGATTTTAATCTTCCTCTTGTCCATCCGCTGCAATGGCTCTGTCTTCGTGACCCCACAGCGCTGTTTTTATTTGCATTAATTTCTTAGCGTATATGTATCTGTACTGTTAGGGTTAACTGTGTAGATGTCTTATGTCATCCACTGGCCTTGTAGGGGGGCCTCGAGGCCAGGACTCATGCCGGGATCATATTGAATCTGCCATCGTACCCAGTACAGGGTCTTGCAAAGAGTAGTTTGCTCCCAATAGATGTCACCCCACCCCAAATGGATTTTGCACTAACTGCCGTGGAAACCGGAAGTAGAATGGCATTTCCGGTTTGGAGTTTTCTAATGCAATTTCGTTCCTTTCGTACAAATGGGCCTCGGTCAATCTACACAACCAGTCCATAGTTCTTATCTCTCACTTTCCAATTGCACCCCACTTCAGGTGATTCTAGTAAATGGTATCTACTTAATAAAAGAATAGTGAGCTACTTTTTTCCTGTCCTATCTATTAGATAGCCCCTTTTAAATGGTGATCATATATCACAATTACTTATACATTGTTTAATGTGGTTCTTCTATTGCTTAGACATTTGAAGTTTTGATATAATTTTATATGTTACATGAATTGGTTTTGGCTTTACCTTTAAAATGAATAGTCATTTTTAAAAATGTTCACCTGAGGATATGTTTTTATTGATTTTAGAGAGAGAGGAAGGGAGAGTGGGGTGGGGGAGAGAAACATCAGTGTGAGAGGGAAACATCGATTCCGTTGCCACATGTACGCACCGTGACTGGGGATCCAACCCACACCCTGGATATGTGACCAGGAATCGAACCAGTGGCCTTTTAGTGCGCAAGGCGACATCCCAACCAACTGGTCCACGCCGGCCACGGCCCATCCTGGGCGTTTGAAAACTAAAATTGATAAATAATATTCAGATCAGAAAAACAAAACTTAAAGATTAACAGGAAAGGATAAGAAACTGCTAAGAATTTACATTTAGGAAGAATAAAGGTCTTAGAGGTTTAGAAATGTATACAGTTTAATGGTGGCATTTAATAGTCGGTCGATTTACTAGTTTATTTTATTCAACAAAATCATTATGCTAAGAATTAAGAAGGTTCAAGGTTTTCCCAACACTAGTGGTGCTCATCAGGGCTATGTCTCACACACACACACACACACACACACACACACTTCAGTGTAGTTACGGGCATAATTTTAATAAGATTGCATATATATTCCACCTCATTAGGCCATAGTCACAAGTTTATGCCTAATATTGTCCAGTAAATTCCCTGTTGTGTTACCTGCTTTTAAGCAAGGCAACTGAGACCTAAGTGCTCCCTCGCCTTCTACTGAGAAAACACTTCAATTAGATGCTATCGGGGTGTTTTTCCATCAGGATCCAATAAGGTAGGTTCAGAAGTCGATTATAAATTAAGGGAAAATAATGATACCCTGATTATATGCATTCATTTGTTTGCTTGTTTATTTAGAATCTCTAGGCATATTCATATTTGAATAATTTTTCATTTTAGAAACATTCTGTGGCATACAACAAGGAAATACTGTTTTTATCTCCTTAACCTACAGAGAAAAAAACTAAGTCTAAAAGGGTATCTAAGATCTGACTTTGTTGAACTTGCACTGGTTCAACTAAGTACAGCTTCATAAACATTGCTAAGCAACACTTAGTGTGGAGACACGAAGTCTGACACAAATAGCAGTAACATATGGTTCTGCCTTAAAAAAAAAGCTCATTATATTTTTCCATAGTAAACTATAAGGCAAAAATGATAGCATTTGCATAGTGTATATATATATATATACATCTCTATATATCTACCTATATATATACTAGTGGCCCAGTGCACGAAATTCGTGCATGGGGGAGGGGGGCGGGGGATTCCCTCAGCCCAGCCTGCACCCTCTCCAATCTGGGACCCCTCAGGCCTCTGACTCCTAACCACTCACCTGCCTGCCAGCCTGATCCCCCTGACTGCTCTCTCCTGACAGCCTGTTTGCCCTAACTGCTCTCCTCTGCTGGCCTGGTCCCCCTAACTGCTCTCCCCTGCTCGCCTGATTGCCTCTAACCTCCTCTGCCTTGGCCCTGCCAACATGGCTTTGTCGGGAAGGAAGTCTAGAAGGACATCTGGAAGGTCGCCAGGAAGATGTTCAGTCTAATTAGCATATTACCCTTTTATTAGCATAGATGAGCCTAAGTGACTGCCCCACTGGTAGCTATGATACACACTGACCACCAGGGGGCAGATGCTCAGCCCAGGAGTTGCTGAGTTGCAGTGACCAGACAGCTGCAGTTCTTGGGTGACACGCCCAGAACCAGAGAGGGGGGAGCCTGATTCCAGGATGTGTCACCCAAGATTCACCCTCTCATAATGCAGGACCCCCTAGAGGGGTGTTGGAGAGCTGGTTTTGGCCCGATCCCCACAGGCCAGGCCAAGGGACCCCACCAGTGCATGAATCCATTCATGGGGCCTCTCGTATATGTATAATAAAGATGTAATATGAAAATGGTCATTATACCGTGAAGCATAATGACCAACCACACAACAACCAGATCATTAATCAGCAGGAGGGTGGGGCAGCGAGCTACAAGTGGGCAGCAGAGAGCTACAGGAGGGGGCAGAGCAACAAGTTATGGGGGGTTTGCGGGGAGCTACAGGAGGGCTGGGCAGCAGGTGGAGAGCTACTGGAGGACGGCAAAAATTAGGCTTTAAAGTACAGATTTAACTGTATAAATTAAAGAATGGAATAGCTCCTAGAAAAGTCAATGCTTATGTATAAATGTAACAACATATGCACATGATCTATATAAGGGAAACTATAAAACTTTGTTGAACAAAATCAAGACGAGCCAAATAAATTAATATACATTCCATGTCCATGGATAGGAAGAATTAATATTGTCAAGATGTCGGTACTTCCCAAATTGACCTCTAGATGCAATGGAATTTCAATTAAAATCCCAGCAAGTCGTTTTACGTCTATCAACAGACTGATTCTGAAGCTGGTACAGAGCCCAGCCAAGTGGCTCAGGGGTTGAGCATTGACCTATGAATTAGGGGGTTGCAGTTGATTCCTTGGCGGCTTGCAGGAGGCAACCAATCAATGATTCTCTCTCATCCTTGATGTTTCTATCTCTTTCTCCCTCTCCCTTCCTCTCTGAAATCAATAAAAAAGTACATTTTAAAAAAATTAAAAAAACACAACACAGTTTGTATAGAGAGGCAAATACCCAGGCTAGTCAACACCATGTTGAAGGAGAAGAACAAAGACAGCAGATTGATGCTACTCACTGTCACTTACTCTAAAGCTGCAATATCAAGACAGTGTGATATCGGTGAAATGACAGATTAGTGAAACTGAATAAGCTCATGAATGTAGTCAGCTGATCTTTGACAAAGAAGCACAGGCAATGCAATGGAACAAAGACAGTCTCTCCAACAAAGATGCTGGTCATCCACAAGTAAAAAAAAAAAAAAGAAGAAGAAGAATCTAAACAGACTTACACACCTCACAAAAATTTGCTCAGAATTGATCATAGACCTATATGTGAAATGCAAAACTTAGAAAACACCTAGAAAATAACATAGGAGAAATCCGAGTTGACTTTGGGTGTGGCAATAACTTTCTAGATATAAGACCAAAGGCACCAATATAGATAATTGATATGGTGGAGTTCAAATTAAAAACTTAACGCTGAAACCGGTTTGGCTCAGTGTCAGCCTGCAGACTGAAAGGTCCCAGGTTCGATTCCGGTCAAGGGCATGTACCTTGGTTGCGGGCACATCCCCAGTGGGGGGCGTGCAGGAGGCAGCTGATCGATGTTTCTCTCTCATCGATGTTTCTGACTTTCTATCCCTCTCCCTTCCTCTCTGTAAAAAAATCAATAAAATATATTTAAAAAATTAAAAACTTACTCTCTGCAAAAGACAATGTCCAGATCATTAGAAAACAAACCGCAGATTGGGAGAAATTGCTTGCAAAAGGCACGTATGATAGAGGACTGCTGCCCAAAATACACAGAAAACTCTTAACACTCAACCTGGTTACACAGTGGGCCAGAGACCTGAACACAGACCACACCCCAGAAGGCACACGGGTGGCACATGCGCACGTGAAAAGCTGATCCACGTCTTCCGGCATCACGGAAGTGCATCTTCAAACAGCGAGATGCCCACCACAATCCCCTCTGAACGGCCAAGACCAAACTCCCCGCGGGCAGGGTGCGGAGCCCAGGGACCCCTCTCCTGCTGGCGGGAATGCATGCCGCAGCCACTCCTCCCACTTACCCACCGTGCAGGACTCTTGCCAGATGGCCCAGCAGTCTTTTGACACTTGCCCCAGTTCTTTGATACTTGTTCCCAGCAGTTCTACTCAGAATTGCCCACACTTGAGGGCAGCCGCGATATCTTCCAGTGGGCGAATGGATGCACCGTGGCCCATGAAGACAACGGAACATCATTCAGCTCTGGAAAGACAGGTTGGCATCTTCACTTACGAGTGCTCGGTGAGCAAAGCCCATCTGTGAAGGCTGCATCCTACACGATCCCAGTTACGCCATGTTCTGGAAAAGAAACAGCTGTGGAGACGGTCGAAATATCAGTGGTTATGGGGGCGGGGGGTGGAGGAGAATAAATACCTCGTACGGCGCTATAATGGCAGATGTAGGCAGTTGTACATGTGTCGGAACCCATAGCAGGTACCCCACCGAGCGGGAGCCCTGAGGTCATCTGCGGTGCCTGAGCGACTGTGATGCGTCCGTGTCGGGCCGTCCATTGTAAAGAGCGCCCCCCCCGCCCCCTCTGGGGAGGAGGGCTCATGGGGGGGAGGGGTGGGGGCATGCTGCTGGCTGGGAGAAATGAGAAATCTCCATACCTTCTAGTCAATCGTACTGTGGATCTAAAATGACTCTTAGAAAATTAAGTTTTAAAAGTAAAACAAAAAGGGGGGTAGTCTGGGTCCAGACAGCTAGCGATAGGAATGAGTCACAGAGATGAGTAGTTGGAGGAGGGAGGAGTACTTTGGTCGAGCTGGGCGCCAGGTTGGGGGAGCCGAGGAGGAGGACGGTGTCGGGGAGGGGTGGGGGGTCGATGGGTGGTTGCGTATGGAAGGTCTTAGAAGGAAGCTTGGGGGCTTCAGTTTTGCGTGCAGGGGATGAACGACCAGCCACACAGGTGTTTCGGGGGGTGGGGGTGTGACAGGACCTCTATGTTCTACGCAGCATGGCCAAGCCGCGGAGAAACGACAGAAACAGCTGATCTCTGGGGCGTTTAGACTCCGACGGGCAACCCCGTGTCTGGGAGCTGGTCCCGAGGAAGCGACCGAATCCGTTAAAGGAGCTTCGTGCACAACGGTGTTCCCGAAAGCGCTCAAGAGTCAGGGCAGCCGGCACGCAAACGGGGGCTCTTTCCCTCCCTGGATCACGAGGAAGACAGTAGAAATGCAAAAGTTAGAAAGACTCTCTCGTCCTCTGAGAAAGCTGTCAGGCTGTGATCAGAGGGGAGGCGAGGCGGGGAAGCGCGATGCGGCGTGATCACGGCCCACGGGAGGGAACCACTCCGGGGCAGCACCACCTGCTCGGCGGGCGCTGCCAAGGCGCCAGGCGCCCGGCGACTCCTCTGCTTCCCGCTTCGGAGCTCAGCACTCGCCCCCCTCCCCTCCCACCCCCGCCCCACGCGCTCCTTATGCAACCTGCAAACCGGGACCGTTTAGTGCAGCCCCGACAGAGGGAGTGGGGCCCTGACCCCCGTGGGGCCGCCTGGATGACAGGGAGGGACAGACTCAGGCTCGGGGGGCGGGGGGGACCTGGGTCTCAGGGACGGGGAGGGTGAGAGAGATCTGAGGCGGAGATGCCGCCAAGGCCCGGCCTCTACGCTGGCTGGTGACTCCGGTCTGGCCACAGCCGCAGGAGAAGGAGTCGGGGGAGGAGGGGCGGTGTCTGCTGGGAGAGGGCCCCCGGGCGCCAGCCGGCGCACCTGACGGCAGGTGGCAGGAGGGGTGACTGAGCTGCGTACCGACAGTGACACGGTAGGCCACCACCGCGTGGCCCGGGAGCGGATGGGAAGGCCTTTGGCGATGTGCGCAGGTTTGTCAGGTCAAACGCGCGAGTCATTATGCACTTCGGTCCTGAACAGACGAGGAATCGTTCTTCCCAAAGGTGCCCGCTGCAGGGGGTTGCCTGTCACCCCGAGGAAACAGACACAGAGAAAAACAGAACATCTTTCCCACCCCCGCCACAGCCACAGCCACAGCCACAGCCACAGCCACAGGCACAGCCACAGCCACAGCCACAGCCACAGCCACAGGCATAACCACAGCCACAGCCACAGCCACAACCACAGCCACAGCCACAGCCACAACCACAGCCACAGGCACAACCACAGCCACAGCCACAGCCACAACCACAGCCACAGCCACAGCCACAGGCATAACCACAGCCACAGCCACAGGCACAACCACAGCCACAGCCACAGCCACAGGCATAACCACAGCCACAACCACAGCCACAGCCACAGCCACAGCAACCAACCACTGGTCAGCAAACTGCCCCTCATGAGCCACATGCGGCTCCTTGGCCCCTTGAGTGTGGCTCTTCCACAAAACACCACGGCCTGGGCGAGTCTGTGTTGAAGAAGTGGCGTCAGAAGAAGTTTAAGTTTAAAAAATGTGGCTCTCCAAAGACATGTCAATCGTTGTCCTGTTGGTATTTGGCTATCTGGACTCATGAGTTTGCCGATCACCGATCTCATGGCGTATCACAGATAATACACGGACGGTAGGAAGTACTTAGGTTAGAGGTTAAAAGCACACGGTAACGCACTCTCCTCCCGAAAGCACGTCCCGGCGAGAGAGGCAAAATGCGGCGTCCCGGGTTCCACTCGTCCTTTTCACAGTCAGACCTGCAGCCTTTCCCTTGCTCCTCCTTACGCGCGGGGAATACAGATCGCAACGCGGCACCCCGGCACCGAGTGACCCGGAAGGTCTCAGCGGGAGGCGGGTCCCCTGCGCTCCACCCCGGGGGCCGCAGGAGATGGAGGCAGGCCTGTCCCTGCGCCCCGGTACCCGCCGGCCACCCCCAGAGACGTGACCATCTGGACTCCGGGAGAGAGGGGAGAACCTCAGATCCCCCCCCACAGATGCTGCCGGCCTGTCCTCCCAGGGCAACGGCAGTGCCCGTCCTTCTGGGCCGGGGCAGTCCCGCGTCCCGCATGCTGGCCCGGCCTGCACGGGGTCTCCTGCGTTGAAACGTGTTTCCGAGAGCTGCCCATTAATACCCCTGCCCATCCCTCCACAGCGTCTGTCTTTCCCTCACCGCCTGCCGGGCGCTCTGTGCCCCCCGCCGCTGGGTCCTGCCAGGAGACCGTTTCTCTCCCTTCTCCGAGCCAGACTGCCCGGACCCCACGCTCCCCGGCCGCCTGTCCATAAGCCACCGGGCCGCTCTGGCTGGCGCTGGGCCCATGGTAACCCTGGCATGATGGCACGCCCACCTGGCAGGCCTGTGGTGCAGGTTAAGCGAGCGGACAGGTAGCGCCCTCGCCTTTGCGTTTGGCGCACAGTCAGTGCTTTTAAACGGGGGCTGTGTGCGCACGGGCATTGCTGTGATCGCCCGTGAAGGGGTTTTCCCCCACCCTCCCTGCCCCCAAAGGCCTCCCTGTCCGAGTCCCGGCCCCCGAGCAGGAGTCTTTGTCCAGCTCCCCCCTTCGCCGGGACGACTTGCCCCCCAGCCTTGACCACGCGGCGCCCAGGAAGAGGGAGCGAGGCCTCTGTGCGTCTGTCCTGAGCTCCGTCCGTCCGTCTGTCCGCAGCTCCCTGCTCGGCTGCTGTTTCCACTGCTGGCTGGCAGTTGCGGGGATCGAGGCCTTGTTTCCTGCAGGTGATCAGTGAGCAGGTCCCTTTCGCCCTCGGCCGTTCTCCCGGTTGGACAACCCTCCGCCGACGCTCAGTACAGACGGCTGTTCCACGCGGACCCCTCCGTGTGGTTCTGGGCGTGAAATGCGGGCGGGCGGATCTGCTGCCGGGCGTCCGGATGAGCGCCGGGAGCGCGTGTTTGCCTCGGGAAGGTCAAGGCTGCGGCTTTTTCATTCGAGCCGGTTTTCTCGGAGGCTTGGGGGCCGCGCTGGGGGCCGGGGCCGGGGGAGGGACGTGCCCAGGTGGGGTCCCCCACACTCACAGGGGCCCCACGTGCGGAGTTGGGTTTGTCCCGCAAGTGCCGGTTTAGACAAGAGCAGGGGGGAAAACGGTTTGTTTCTCTTTCAGTCCATTCGATGAGGAAGAGCAAGTCAACTTGTCTCTCGCGAAAAGCCTGTCTGAGAACCCGGGGATTTTAACCCCAAAGGGAGAAGGTCCCTGTGTTTAGCCTGCAGGTGCCCTGCCTTCAGCGAGAGTCCAGTTCCTCTTCCTTCTCCCTGCCTGTTTCCCCCGAAAACGATACCGAATCCTTAAAGGCGCAGTTCTCCACCGCACCGTTCACGCCTAGTCCCGCAGTGAGCAGAGCTTTCCCACCCAATCACAGACACGGCTGAATGGCGTCCTTTCTCACAAACCATTCTGGTGCAACTACTGCTTTGCTTGAAGAGAGCGGTTTTGGAAAATGATTAATGACGTTCGTAATCCCACCGAGCACGAAAATGCACGACAGACAAACCCATGCTGGAGCGGACAGGAAATATTCCCCCAAAGGCTGTTTGGGCCCCCCCCCCCCCCCGCCGCCCACCGCTCCTGTGTGTGGCAGCCACGGTCCCCTGCAGGCGGGAGAGCGGGCGGGGGCTCCCCAAGGTCACCCCCACGCTCCAGTCTTGCGTGGGCACCATGCTGGGAGCGCCTGCGGGGGCGGGGCCTGTGCCCACCGGGTACCAGGGGCATCTAGCTCATGACACGCGGAGCCCCAGGAGAGAGGCGTGTGCCAGGGCTCAGAGGGACTGGGTGCGAGACGTCGCCGCAGCTTTAGGACGACCCCAGAGCTCCCCCGGGACGAGTCTCCTGCAGGCCGTCCTCTGGGGGTGCACACCAGCCGATGCCGGGGTGGGGAGGTCCTTGCTCATCCAGACCGCAGCGGGGAGCCCCCAGGTCGGTGGAAAAGGCAGCTGGGTCTTTTCCAAGCCTCGGGGGGGACAGGAACGGAAGTGCGCAGACTCGGGGATGAGGTTCGTTTTCCCAGGGGCTGGGAGAAGCGGGGCACGCTGGTCCTCCTGTGTCACTCGCCCCGCGGCAGGCCTCCTCTCTCCGGGGCCTGCGGAACCTTCTCCGGGTGCGCCCCCTGCTCCGGCCTCTGCTGCGAGCTGCAATCCCTGCACAGGGGCACCCCATTGCCCTGAGAATGGAACTGGGTCTAAGGACGCAAGCAAATCGGAAAGCACTGGCTGAGACCTGGAGACATTCTCCCTTAAAAACCACGGGTTCGGCATCGCATCTGAGTTCCTGGGAGCAGGGAATGCTCTGGGTCTGGGGGACGGGAACGGTTCAGGGTGGTTCTCCAGGCGCCCGTCTGACCTCCCTGGTGAGGCGGTCCCAGCGCAGGGTTTGGGAGACCGGCCCCCGTCCTCCCGGCCGCTGTGTGTCTGCAGGTCACCCCAGCCCCCCGTCCTCCCGGCCGCTGTGTGTCTGCAGGTCACCCCAGCCCCCCGTCCTCCCGGCCGCTGTGTGACTGCAGGTCATCTCCAGCCCCTGGGGCAGAGGGGGGCCTGCCTTGACCTCCCCGGAAGATCCTGTCGGGTTCAGCAGAGGATGCTTCCAGGGCACCTTCCCTCTAGGGCCGCGGCCCGCAAACCGCAGCTCTCGAACCACACGCGGCTCTTTGGCCCCTTGAGCGCGGCTCTTCCATAAAACACCACGGCCTGGGCGAGTCTGTGTTGAAGAAGTGGCGTTAGAAGTTTAAAAAAATGTGGCTCTCCAAAGACATTTCAGTTGTTGTCCTGTTGGTGTCTGGCTCTGCGGACTGATGACTTTGCCGACCTCTGGCCCACAGCTCTCTCGTGAGTCTCGGCCGTCACTGTGACCTCAGGGTCAGGCAGCGAGCTGTTCGCTTTTCTTCTCAGAGAGTCTGGACAGGCGAATGCTCTACGTCCTCTCAGGGTTAGGGGAGTCCATGGCGCTTCAATTACTAACGCGCTGCTGTTTCCGCCAGGGTTTTCCCTCTGGCCCAGACGTGATTTAAAAGTGTTTTTAAATTTCCAAATGTGTGGGGTTTAAAAGTATGGCTACCTTTTAGTTAACAATTTATTACTTTATTTAAGTTTCTTCTCAAAACCAGACCCGCGTTACATAGATAATTTGGGATTTCATGAGCCTTACTCTGTGGCCTATTATTCAGTCCCTAAACCATCTCATGTACGCTTATAAAGGACGTGTCTTCCCTTATTCCCGGATGCCAGGTTTTACGCAGGTCCATTAAGTAGCCCTTCCATGTAAAATTTACGGCGGGACGTTTCTATTGAAAAGTAAACAAATTTTGATGATAAAGAAACCAGGGAAGAAAAGTAATGCTAGGGGAACTAGCCCATCGGGTGTGAAGATTTCAAACAGCCGCGTTCATCACGTCAGAATAGCACGGGTTCGTGAGTGAGAAAAGCCAATGAAACGGAAGGGTAAGTCGAGAAGCAGGCTTTCTGATGGAGTGACGCGTTGAGCCTGTGAAAGACTGTGCGGTAGGTAACTACATTGAGACAACGGGGTGGCCGGGGGAAAGCCACACCAGGAAAATGTACAGGCGGGCCGGTGACTTAAACATAAAGAAAAGACATCATAAAAAAATGCTAGAGAAAACAATCATAGGTCACCTTTTCTAATTGTCCCTGTTGGTTCCGCTACAAAATATGGGAAACCTTCCTTCGGGTGACTCAAAATTCCAACCCCGCCAAAGTTCCATCCATCCTAAAACATTTTAAAAATCCACACGGCAAAAGAAAAACGTGAAGCTCCTATCCCACATGGAGCACGATGCTCCCTGAGGTAAACACTCCTCGCGCCACCCCCAGAAGAGACCCGCGCCTCCTTGGAAGAAAGGGACGCAGGATATGAAAACGCAATTCAGAGCGAAGTCTAAGGGCGATTATTCTCGCAGTAAGGCACATGCAGGAAGAGACAACGCTGACACACCGACGAACTACCAGTAAGACACGTTTTCCCTGTAACACGGCCAGGAATCAAATGCTGATCGTGTTCCCTGTGGAAAGGTAACAGAAAAGCAGATAATCTCATTTACTGCCAATGGGAATATGGTTGTCACCACCCATAGGAAGCACCATCTGGATATGTCTGTCAAAAATGCAAATATATATTCTCTTTGATAAATTTCCCTTTTAAAAAATGTTTATTAATTTTTTAGAGAGAGAGAGAGAAACAATCTATCTCTCTCTCTCTCTCTCTCTCTCTCTCTCTCTCTCTCTCTCTCTCTCATTTATGCATTCATTGCTCCCTCCTTGTGCCCTGACCAGGAATAGAACCCAACTCGGAACAATGATCCAACCAACTGTGTTATGCAGTCAGGGCTTACATTTGTCTTTGAACAAGAGAATTTAACCCATTTATATTTCATGCAGTTATTTATATACTAGAGGCCATGTGCACAGGATTTGTGCACTGGGGCGGGGGGTGTCCTGCGGGGATCTTCCGCTGTGGAAGCTCTCCTTATCCTGGTCAGCCGAGTGGCACTCCCACTGTGGGAGCGCACTGACCACCAGGGGGCAGCTCCTGCATTGAGCGCCTGCCTCCTGGTGGTCAGTGTGCATCATAGCGACTGGTCGACCGGTCATTCTGGTCGTCCCGCTGTTTGGTCGCTGGGCTTTTATTATATAGGATTTTAACTCATTATCTGTATTTTCTCTTTTCCATGTTTTTTTCCTGGAGGCAGGTGGGAATGTTTAACCAACCTTCTGACGGACTGATAGAACTTTATTCAACCCCTCTACTATATTCAATTTTCCTGGATGTTAATTTCATTTCTATTCTTTTGACAAGTGTCTTTGCACTTTAATACATTGTGTCCCGCATTAAAATCTCTAAGTCACACGCCAGGGACTGCACGTTTTTGGGCAAGCTGCACGTTATTTAAATGATCGTCACTACAGGTCATAATGCGCTTTAGGTGTTGTTTTCCAACAATTGTAACATTTTTATTTACAAAAACAATTAAGCAATTAAACAATTGAGCAATTAAACAATTTAACAGTTGAAGTTCCTAGTACTTTTTTAACATATGGTAGTGCGTAAAACATTTTCCTCTATGAAGAGGGACCAAACAAAATTTAATTAAGTATCTAGATTCGCTCCTTTTTTTCATGGGCGGCACAGATTCTTCCGTAGATTGACCTGCACGGTTTCCACCAATGAGATCACTTCATTCGAGGTGGACAAGACAGTGTGTTGACATCGAAAGCCCATCACAGATGGCGCGGGACAAACGAGAGAACCCGTGAGCGGTCCTTCACAGATGGTGTGTGAAACACGAGAAAGCTCGTGAGCGGTGCGAAATGTGTTAACATGCTCAATTACTTCCTTAAGTTTACAGTGAATCAGTAACTCTGTCCTCAGCCCCGCCGGCGGAAGGACCTTGCTTTGAGTTGGATCGCTGTCCTCTCAAGTTCTCTCCTTTTCCTTTAAGCGTCACAGCCTCCCTTTGTGAGCCACCATGATTGGTGAATATTGAATTTCTTATTTTTATGGTCAATGCTAGTTGGGCTCATCAACTTGTTCAACAATTTTTTTTGCTATTACTTGCATGTCATTTCTTTGTCCCGTGTTCATCTTATTTTTAGTAAGTTCTGTCCTTTGGTGAGGACAGTGACCCGTGGGTTAAAACAATGAGCACCGCGCCGCTCGGTCTCGGTGAAATACTCCAACTCGTCTGTTTGCGGGTGGAGGTGGAATGGGCCGTCGCATTGCAGGCTCACGGTTCTCTCTCTCAGCACGCTGCGGGGTCTTTCGTCTGTCTGCTGGCCCGGTTTTGGTCCTGAGAGATATAATTTCAGTCTAAATTTGATCTCTTACGTGTGATCTGTCTTTTGTTTCTAGTTGCTTTCAGATCCTTTCCTTGACTTTGGAGTGTCATGGTATTTTCTGAAAGAATCAGCATCTTCAATCTGAAAATCCACACCTTTCTTTAATTCTGAAAGGTTCTCAAACATTCTTCCTTCAAACACCACATTTGTCCGCTCCCTGTGTTCTCCCACTCCCACAGCCATGTCAGGGATCAGCTCTGGTAGGGTCCCCTGCCACCTTCCCCATCACCATCTCCCCCTGCCCCTCTGTCACCTTCCCCATCACCATCTCCCCCTGCCCCTCTGCCACCTTTCCCATCACCATCTCCCCCTGCCCCTCTGCCACCTTTCCCATCACTTTATCTCTATGCCCTGCCTCTGTGTTGGCCCCTGGCCCCTCAGGTCTATAATTCAGGCCCTAACTCTTCTTTCATCTGCCAATCCGGTCAGCATAGCTACTGGATTTTCTGACTTTGTGGGAGTTAATGACTTTGTGGAAGTTTTATTTGTTTTTGTTGTTGTTGTGTTTTTTTTTTTTTACAGTGAAATAGTCTTGTATGCTTTTAAAAAAAAATGTTTTAAAAGTATTTCTCTTCGTATTTTATTCTGCCATCTCTGGCTGCTGGTTTCAGAGCGCATTTCCACGCTCTCTGGTCTACTGAGTCTTCCTTGCAAGGGCTCCGTTACCACGGAGATCGGAAACGCCAGTGGCACAGCCATGTTTGAAACACGTCGTCTGCCGTCCGCGATCCGCGCTCGGTGCCCGGGCCGTGTGTAAGTCCCGCAGGAAACCCACAGCCGCCCCCGCGGTTGAGAAGCAGCGAGTTGAAGCTCCGACCTGTGCATGTGATGGTGCTGAGGCCAAGTGGGGCCTCGTGTATTCACAGATAAGCACTTCCCTTCCGTTGGGGGCTCTAAGCAAGACCCTGGGGATTACTCACAGAAACAGTTATTCTCGATGACGGTTCATTTGCTGATTGAGGCTCGGCTGCGGAGAGTGTAAGCTCCTGATTGGGGAGGGGGTGAATGAAACCCATTCCTCTCGCTGACCTCCTGGCCTTTCCGTGGGACCTTATTCCCACACGCGTTTGTTCTGGGGGCGAAATGTTATGTCCGACAGCCTGGTCCAAGTGAGTTTTATTGCTTTTGACCAAAGGTTATTGTAAGCGTGAGAGAGAAACCTGCAGGGACTGGTGACCTTTAAAAAGTCATGGAACTGGCAGGGCCCCTGCCTGGCTGTGGGCTCCATCCCCAGCGTGGGGCTTGAGGGAGGCAGCCAATCAGGGATTCTCTCTCATCAGTGATATTTCTATCTCTCTCCCTCTTCCTTCCTCTCTGAAGTCAATAAACATACATATTTTTTAAAAGTTATAAACCCTGTTTTTTTTAAAAAAGAGACATTCTGTGAGGGAAAGTACTTGATGCCGTTGTAGTTAACACGCAGGGAATCATGGGTCAGTGTGTCCCCATTGTTCAGCAGAGGTCCAGGGCAGCCCTGCTCTCCCCCCCTCACTCCCCCTCCCTGCACGCAGCTCTCCTTGAATTCTGGATTTCTTGTATAAACTTAAAGAAAGATTTCCCAATTTTGTCGTTTCAAAACTATTTTTATGGTACTAGTCAAGACAGTATAGATTTGTTTTTAAAATTAGTTATCTTAACAGCAAATAATTTATAAAACTGAATAAAGGCTTATCCTATCTAATAAAAGAGTAATATGCAAATTGACCACACCTCAGCTACACCCACAAGCCACGCCCACCAGCCAACTAGAGTGAGTACGCAAATTAACCCAACCAAGATGGCGGTTGATTTGCATATCCAAGCACAGAAGATGGATAGAAGGAAGCCAAGCACTGCAGAAGGGAGCAAAGCTGCAGAGAAACAAGCAAGTGGTGGGGGGGAGAAGGGAGGGAGCGAGGCAGAGGACATGGGAGGGAGCTTTGCACAGGCCACAGGAAGCCCTATTCTTGCAGGAATTTTCCTGCAATGGGTCTCTACTTGCTAAATAAACAAGCAAAATGACCTTTTATAAGTTTAAGTGAACAAAGCCAGCAGTTTTGGAGAACTCTAAGGGACAGTAGCCAATAGTGGGTCTTCCAACTCATCTCTTCTTTAGATTTTGCTTTTGCTCTTAAAGTGCTTTCAATCGAGATTATTTTTTAAAAGCAGATGTTAGCGCTGGCTGGTGGCTCGGTCGGTCGGGTGCTGCCCGCTGCACCAAACAGCTTGTGGGTTCATGCCCTGCCAGGGCACAGGGCACGGGCCTGAGTTGCAGGTTGGGTCCCACGTTGGGGCGCGTGCGGGAAGCAGCCAATCGATGTTTGTCTCTCGCATCAATGTCTCTCTCTCTCCCTCTCCCCCTTCCTCTCTTGTGAGGGTTAAGTAAAGTAACAAAAATAAAAAAAGATTTTATATCGTTAGAAAACAAACATATTCTCTGGTGAGGATTAAATAAAATAAAAAAAGATGTATATTGTTAGAACTAATACTTATGGACATATATTTATAAGTTTGCTTTCTATACTACCATGGAAAACAGAAACTTTTCCTCCTGAAGTTTTAAAAGTAAACAGAATAAAAATGAAGTCCTCAGCCCTAGCTGGTGTGGCTCAGTGGACAGAGCATCAGCCTGTGGGCGGAGGGGTCCCAGGTTTGATTCTGGCCAAGGATATAAGCCTGGGTTGTGGGCGTGATCCCCAGTGGGAGGCGTGCAAGAGGCAGCTGATCAATGACCCTCTCTCATCACTGATGCTTCCATCTCTCCCTCCCTCTCTCTTCCTCTCTGAAATCAGTAAAAATATATTTTAAAAAATTTGAGCCCTCAATGATTTCCAGCGAAATGAGGATAAATAGGAGCACCATGGAACCATTCTGATCCTCCATTAAATATTCACAAAATTCTAGAAAGGGATCTATCACTGTGACTCTGATGGAGAAAAAATGATGCCATCTTTGTAGCTCGCATAAGTGTATGGAATCCATATATTCAAGGAAATGCACATACCCCCTCCCTTCGTGCTCCAGGGTCAGTGTGCAGCCCAGGCCCTGGGCCTGCTCTGTGGGTCCCCGCTTGGCCATCGCTCCCCACTGAGCATGCTCTCAGAGCTTCCCCAGGGCAGAACCAAAAAGTCAGGATTAGCCGAAACCGGTGTGGCTCAGTGGATAGTGCGTCGGCCTGCGGACTGAGGGGACCCAAGTTCGATTCCGGTCAAGGGCATGTACCTTGGTTGCGGACACATCCCCAGTCGGGGGTGTGCAGGAGGCAGCTGATCGGTGTTTCCCTCTCATTGATGTTTCTGACTTTCTATCCCTCTCCCTTCCACTCTGTAAAAACTCAATAATAAAAATATACATATATATATTTTTTTTTTTTAAAGGTCAGGATTAAAATGCAGCACGTGCCTCCTGAGCAGACACCTGTCAGTGCCAGGCACCGTCTAGCAGTGACAGGCCCCCGAACAGAGCTGCGGGCCACAGTGAATGAATGGCCAGGGCCACACAGGACAGCCCGCAGGGCGGTGGGCGGTGGGCTGAATGGAAACCGAGTTCAAAGCAGCGCCAGCCACTCAGGGTCCGGAGGGAACGGGTTCAGTGCGGCCAAAGCTACCGGAGGAGCAAGCGAGGCCAGGCTGGCCTGAGGGGGGGACAGAGGCGCAGTGTCTCCGGACAGTGGGAGCAGAGGGACAGGCACGCCCTGCCCTGTGGGGACTGCAGTGACCAGGAGCCACCGGGTCAGAGCGCAGGCGTGGGGAGAGGGGAAGTAGAAGGCACCGTCGGGGCGGGGAGCTCAGGCAGGGCAGTGGCGGTGACCCGGTAAAGCAGGCGGGGCTGGACGAAGCCGGCGGTGAGCGACGTGTGGGCTGTGGGTGCAGCGGGACCTGTTTGGAGTCAGAATCGATAGGGTTGTCGATGGGTTACACCCGGGATCTGAAGCAAGGCAATCGGGGCTGACCCCTGGTGTGGGGGGGCCGTGTCAGGAGGCTGAGAGAAGTCAGCTCTGTAATGTCACCTGGTCCTGCCGATGCGAACAGGGAAGGAACTGCAGCCTGAGGCGACGTGAGGTCGCTGGCGAGGTGGGCAAAGGGACTGCAGCGACAGGAAGGGAAGGGGGGGATGGAGAGAGCATGGGCGTGAGGGCCCCCCACACCCACACCCGCACTGGGGAAGCTGGGAGAAGGGAGCGGGAGGGGGATGGGACTCGCCAGATGATGGAAAATGCTCCTGGTTGCAAATGGGTTCCCCAGCCCAGGGCCAAATTCATCAACGGGAACAATATTATAGCGACAGAAGCGGAATCCTCACCGCGGGGCGAGGGGAAGAGAGGGCTCCCCCAGAAAGGCCACCCGTCGCCATCGGAACACCAGCCCCAGGGCTTAAGCCGTCTGTGGCCTCAGAACACAATGGCAAGTCCTTGTCCCAACATCACGGCAACAGAGGTGCAGGGGCGCAGACGGCCACGGCCTGGACACGCAGGCCGGGACCGCCTCTCTGCAGACAGGCGCTGGCGGGGGAGGGGGGCCGGCGTGGACCGGGAGCTGGGCGCTACGGCCCGAGCCCGTCTTGGCCTTCTCTCCCTCACTCAGTCCCTCGTTCCATCCGCCGTCTTAGTCGCTCCCTCGTTTTCTCGCTCCCTTCATCCTTTCACAAACTGCTCTCGTGTTTCCCCCCCCAAACGCTCGAGAACAAGAGTCCCGTGCGCACCCAGTGTTTGCTTTCCGAAGACGTGTTTTCAGGGGGGAGGAAAACACGACGGCCGCTCCCCGCTGAGCAGAAGAGACGCTCTTTAGACACGACAACGGGGGGGAAAGTAAAACGACGGGAGGGACAAGCAAGTGACCGCAACAATCATGCTAGATCCGACCGGGGCACGCGGCGTTAGTGAGGACGAGGAAGATGAGGGACGGAGCCCCAGGGAGCCGTTCACCAGACGACTGTGCTGACGCTGAGGCTCGCTGTGCCAACAGCGTCGCCTGAGAGGCTGGCGGCCCCAGAGGTGAACACGGGCTCAGGACGGACTCGCTGAGGCCGCTGCCCAGCCCTCCGCGGGCCCAGCTTCCTCAGACTGAAACCCGAGGCGGCGTCCTCCCTCCCTCTCACTCCTCACGAGGATTAGACAAATGAACACAAGTGTTTGCAGCAGCGTCTGGTTGACAAACACTGGCATTTTTATCGTCGCCGTTATTAACGTTGTTAGTATTATTGCCTCCAACCACACAGAGACGGAGAAATTAACAGAATTCTGAGGAAAACTTGACACGTCGACAGTCTCACCAGGAGACTTCTAACTCGCGTCTCCAGGCAAGATAAATATGTTTTTAAAGTGTTTGAGAAAGCTGTGAGATAGTTGCCATGAAATATTTAAACAGGCAGCCTTATCTTTGAAATAATTCCAAAAAGTGTAAATAAAGCATTCAAAACTCAAAATAAGACAGTGAACGTGAAATGAAAAGCAGCAAGCGGAAGTGAAAAAACAAGATGACAGACGTGAGGCTAGTTATAGACGTAAATGGGTATGGCGGTGTGTTTAAAAGGCCTTAGAACACATCTATAATAATAAAAGCATAGTATGCTAATTAGACCGGACAGCCGGATGACCTTCTGAACGTCCCTCTGGTGGCAGGGCCCGAGGCAGAGGCGGTTAGAGGTGATCAGGCAGGCAGGTGGTTAGAAGCCAGCAGTCCTGGATTGTGAGAGGGTGCAGGCCAGGCTGAGGGACTTCCCACTACCCCCCTCCTCCCACCGTCCCATGCACCAATTTTGTGCACTGGGCCTCTAGTTAAATTATAAAATCAATGATTTGCTACTTATGGAAGATATATAAAATGTCTATAAAAAGAAAGAGAATTAGTAAATCATATAAAAAATACAAATAGCAATATAGTACTCAGGACACTTTTATTACAAAGGTAAAGTTAAAGATAATCTTGTTATATATGTTGGGAGCTGAATGAAGTAGCAATGCTTTTTTTTTTAAATGTACAAAATAATATTCTATAACATTTTCAAAGATCCTTAAGAAAACGAGTATGATATAAACATAATCCTATCTAATAAAAGAGTAATATGCAAATTGACCACACCTTTGCCACACCCACAGCCACGCCCACCATCCATGCCCACCATCCATGCCCACCAGCCAATCAGGAGCTGGGGCGGGGCCGAGGTGGCCAGGGCTGGGAGGGGCAGGGCTGAGATGGCCTGGGCCGTGGGGGAGCGGGGCCGAGGCCCCTGCTAGCCGGGTGAGAGCTAGCTGGGCAAAGGCCTGGGCTGGATGGGGTGGTGTGGCTGGGATAGAGCCAGCCATCGGCCCCATTGCAGGGCAATGGCTGGGTGCCCAAGACCTAACCTTGGCCAGAGGTTTTAGGCCTTGGGGAGGCTGGGAGTGAGTGGTCGTTAGGACATCCCCTGAGGGCTCCCAGTATGTGTGAGGGAGACCCCTAGTATGGTATAGTATAATATAATATAATATAATATAATATAATATAATATAATATAATCCTATACAATAAAAGGGTAATATGCAAATCGACTCTAAAGGCAGAGTGACCAGTAACTACGAGGCACACTGACCACCTTTTGGTCCCTGTCCCTGGCCAGCAGGCTCTGATCACCTGATGGCCACCCACTGTGGGGTGGGGCCGGCGAGTAGGCAGGAACAGCCAACCTCTCGGTTTCTCCCCCGAGCCATCAGGCACCAATCACTCGATGGCGAATGGGGAACCAGGGCTCGGTGGCGGCGGGGTTGGGGCTGGCTGCAGGCAACTGGAGAAAATGGCCTTGATCACAGGTCAGGCCTGTGGACTGTACCCATGCACAAATTTCATGCGCTGGGCCTCCAGTGTGTGTGTGTGTGTGTGTGTGTGTGTGTCCTATCTAATAAAAGAGTAACATGCAACTTTGACGGTACCTTCGCCACACCCACAAGCCACGCCCATGGCCACGTCCACCAGCCAATCAGGAGCAGATTATGCAAATAAACCCCAACCAAGATGGCTGCCATCACTGAGAGCAGGGGGAAGGCTTGGGTTTCCCCAGCAACAGAGGAAGCCAAGCCGCCTGCCCATGCCTGCCTAGGCCTCCACTCAATGCTACAAAGTTTCAATTATAAAAGATACAAAAATGGCAGCAACCACTGAGCTAGAGAGAACAGAGGCTTGGGTTTCCCTGGCAACAGAGGAAGCCAAGCTTTCAATCTGCCATTGCCAGCCGAGGCCTCCACTCTAGCACACAAAGTTTCAAACAGAAATGGCTGCCGCCACGGAGCGAGCAGAAGGCTTGGCTCCACTCCAGGCTACAGTTTCAATTGTAGACATAGATTAATCCCAGATCCCAGGGCCTCTGCTTGGGTCGCTGGGGGGCGTGGCCAGCCTGCAAACCTCCACAGGACCCTCGCCCAGGATGCCTCTTACCCCAAGGGAACTCCCACCCTGATCTGGGACACTCTTCAGGGCAAACCAGCTGGCCCCCACCCATGCACCAGGCCTTTATCCTATCTAATAAAAGAGTAATTTGCAGATTGACCATCACTCCAACACACAAGAGGACTATTCCCATGTGGTCAAATATCCTGCCCCCATGTGGACACAAGATGGCCACCACAAGATGGCCAGCAGGGGAGGGCCGTTGGGAGGTTCCAGGCCCTGCAAGGGAGGGCAATTGTGGGTGATCAGGCCTGCAAGGGAGGGCAGTTGGTGGCAATCAAGCCTGCAGGGGAGGGCAGTTGGGAGGGACCAGGCCTGTAAGGGAGGGCAGTTGGGGGTGATCAAGCCTGCAGGGGAGGACAGTTAGGGGTGACCAGGCTGGCAGAGGAGGGAAGATGGGGGGCAAACAGGCTGGCAGTGGAGCAGTTAGACATCAATTAGGCTGGCAGGGTAGTGGTTAGGGGGTGGGTGATCAGGCTGGCAGGCAGAAGCGGTTAGGGGCAATCAGGGAGGCAGGCAGGTGAGCAGTTTGGAGCCAGCAGTCCTGGATTGTAAGAAGGATGTCAGATATCCCTCGAGGGGTCCCAGATTAGAGAGGGTGTAGGCTGGGCTAAGGGACATCCACCACCCTCTGTGCACCAGGCCTTTAGTATAATATAATAAATATAATATGGGCTCCTCGCTAATTATAAAGTGACTAGAGGCCCGGTGCACAAAATCTGTGCATACGTAGGGTCCCGGGCGGCTCCCAGCTGCTGCCTGCTGCTGGCTTGGGTGGGGCTGGCCAGGGGGAGGGGCCTCAGAGGTTTCGGCTGGCCCCACCTCCTGGTCAAGGGGACAATTTGCATATTGGACTTTTATTATAGAGGATCATTAGACGCTGGGGACGTCCGTGAGTACCCGAGAGGAGGCAGCGTGTCCCCGGTTCCTGGGGCTGCCGCATCTTCCGCTCTCGGCGTGGGTGGGCCTCTTCCCTCCGTGACGTCAGCCTCCCTTCTGCCACGTGCGGGTGGTACGTCAGGTCCCGGTACAAACTCTAGGGAGGACACGGCTAGAACAGCTCCCACATGTGACCATATCCCAACATACCGGCGCTCTCCTCAGCCCCGTGACTGTAACTTCATTGCCCATCTCCTGTAGGGGCTGGGGCTGTTGTGAGGGTCAGGCCGGGAGGCCGGGGAGGTGTGTGTGTTCCAGAAGCAGCTGAGGAGCGGTTGCTGGTATTGTGACTTTGAGGTGCCGTGGCCTGTTCCGGTTGGGCCCACTGCAAGTCTCTCGTTTCTTCTCGATGACACCGGCCTCCCGTCACCGAGGCTGCAGGGGCAGCCGGGGGTCACACTTCCCCCTCACTCTCCTGGTCACGAGAACATGTCCTGCGCGCTCCCCGCCCATCAGATTCTTGTTAGAAACCCGATGCTCGTCTCTTTTCTACGTTCTCCTCTTTTCTGATTTGTTTTCACGCCTATCTTTCCAGCACACACACTACGAGATTCTTACCGTGTTTTCCGGTGTATGAGACGACTTTTTAACCCAGGAAAATCTTCTCAGAAGTCGGGGGTTGTCTTATACGCCGGGTGTGAAAACACCCAACTCGCCAGGGCCCTGCCTGGCTCTTGCCCTCTCTCTCTCTATTGTTTGTTATCTTCCTCCTCTCATCGTCAGTTCCAGTCCTCTCCTACGCCGGAAAATACGGCACATTCTCCTTTTCCCTTTTTTAAAAAAGAAATTTCTTTATTGATTAAAGTGTTCCATAGGTGTCCTTATTCCCCCATTACCCTCCATCTCTCCCTCACTCACACCCTCACCCCCTTACATTCTTCTCAACATTGCATTTGTGCAAAATGATAAAAGGAGAAAAACTAACCAAACACAACAACAACAACAACAAAAACCTGAAACAAGCACTAACATGCTCCCAGGCTGGATCATTGATGACTCTCACCTGTTCAGATGGACGGGCCTCTGAGCTGAACCCACTGCGCCTTGCAGGTCAGCACCCCCCCACCCCCCGGGGGTAGCTGCTGGCCGGGGTCCCCTGAGGCCGGAGAGCCGGCCGGCCGGCCCTGCCCGCGCCGTGCTCACGCCCCCCGTCCTCTGTGCCCGCAGGTGGAGATCGAGAAGCTGGACTACCACCACTACCTGCCGCTGTTTTTCGACGGGCTCTGCGAGATGACCTTCCCCTACGAGTTCTTCGCGCGGCAGGGCATCCACGACATGCTGGAGCACGGCGGCAACAAGATCCTGCCCGTCATCCCGCAGCTCATCATCCCCATCAAGAGTAAGTGGGCGCGTCGGGGCGGCTCTCGCGTGACGCCGCGAGACCACAGACGGAGACCCAGCCCGGGGACACGCTTCCTCCTCGGCGTCGGGGGCAGCGTCCTCGGTTGTCCTCCGAGATGGCGTCACGGCTGGCCGCCTCCTGCGGTCGTCACTCCGTCACGCCCTCTGTCATCCCCCCAGCTGAACCGAGCCGGCAGCCGGGGGCGGGGCAGGGTGTCGCCAAGCTTCCTCGCGGTTCCTGGTACCCTGTTGCCTGTGCATCAGGAGCCACCAGACCCTACGAAGGAGGGTGGGGATTGCCCTGTTCTTTGGGGTCCTCCGTGGGAGTCCTCTGCCGGCCCGTGTTGGGTCCGGATTGTCGAGACCGTTCCGATAACAGAGTCCTTTCATCCTTAAAACTAAGTCAGCCACGAAGAGAAGGGCCCAACACTCTCACGGAACACGACGTTCTATCCTGCGGTCCTAACGTCGGAATGCGTTCTCGTCCGTAGAGAAGAGAGGGAGGAGAGGAAAAGGGGTGCTTTCTGATGCGGCCCTGCTAGGAAGTGAATGAAAGAACACATCGTAACCGCCGCCAGAGGCTCGCCCCACGTCTGTAAGAGCTGAGCTAAGTCTGCGATGCCTTAATCGTCCCCAAATTAGCTGCGCACAGCAGTTGAGTTCCGTTCTGAAAGGAGAAAATTGTCTATGGTTTTAAAACCTACATTTGGTCTGAAAAGATATTTTTGGTGTATTTTATTCTGTAATTTAATAAATTATATGGCGAGTGCCTCTAAAGAAGCAAAATGTAATTCAACTAATATGATGTTGGACCCATAATCTTAATTAGTAATTAAATATTTGAACTTCAGAAAAAAATCATACCTAATATATTTTAAGATATCTAAAGTAGGCAATTCATAGAGAGGGGAAGTGGATTAGAGGTTACTAGCTGGGGGGGGGGGGGGGGGGGGGGGGGGGGGGGGGGGGGGGGGGGGGGGGGGGGGGGGGGGGGCGGGGAGAGGGAAATGGAGAGTTTTTGCTTAACGGATATAGAATTTCTGTTTTGGATGATGGAAACGTTTACACAATAAATAAAAATAAATTATTTGAGAAGAATAAATCAGAATGATTAGAAAACAAAAATGCCTACCCTTAACATGACAACGCTATGTTTTCTTTTAGAAAATATGGCCCTTATTATGTGATCAAAAAGAAATATTAGAAAGCAAAGATCGATTTAGCAATTTTTTGATATTACTTACTAGGGCCCCTGTGCATGAAATTCATCAACTCAGGGGTGTCCCTCAGCTCAGCCCTGAACCCTCTTGCAGTCCGGGAGCCCTCAAGGGGATGTCCAGCTGATGGCGGGCCTAAGCTGGCAGTCAGATATCCTTCTCGCTGCCTCAGAGGAGGGAGAGGCTCCCGCCACCACCGCTTTGCTCCCCAGCTGTGACCCTGGCTTCTGGCTGAGCGGAGCTCCCCCTGTGGGTGCGCACTGACCACCAGGGGCCTGCTCCTGCATTGAGCATCTGCCCCTGGTGGTCAGTGTGTGTTACAGCGACCCGTCATTCCGAGGTTCAGTTGCTTTGCCTATCAGCCTTTTATTATATAGGATAGAAGCCAACTTAATTTGCTCAAAAACAATTAGAACCAGTGAGGGGATTAACTAAGTTCACAGTTACAAATGTATAAAAATCATTTGCTTTTGTGTATTTATTGTCAATAATTTTTAGAGAGCATATTGGGATAAAATGATCTTACACAAATGGTAACAAAACCCCAAATTCCCTTGAGTAGATCTCACAAAACTGTGCAAAATCTACATGAAAAACACCATAAAGCCTTTTAAGGAACCTAATTAAAAATAAGAAAAATTAAAGAGATATTTACTTCTAATGGAAATATTCAATCGGAAGTAAAGAGGATCATTTCCCCTGAAACCAGTCTCTACATTTATTAGAAATTTTAACAAAGCACCAAGCATATTTTTAATCTGACCAAATTATTTTAAAGTTTGTCTCAAAATATAGATGGTTAATAATAAGAAAATATTGAGAAAGAATAAGGAAAGACATTTGAATTCTGCTACATTAAACACACATGAAGTTAGCATCCTGGAGAAGAATACTTCTAGGGAAATATGCAAAGTATATTCACAATTTTGTAATAAGCAGTACGCAACTGTTTTTTAGTGGAATGAAATCATAAGTCTATATATGTCTATGGAAAAGATAATCTCTCCTGTTAGCATCTGACTACATAAATGTCCAGTATTTTCTGTTTAAATTGCATCTGATAAAATGAGATGATAGTGAAAGTATGCTTTATCACCTACTTCTTTTTAAAAAAATTTTTTTATTGATTTTTTTACAGAGAGGAAGGGAGAAAGATAGAAAGTCAGAAACATCGATGAGAGAGAAACATTGATCAGATGCCTCCTGCACACCCTCCACTGGGGATGTGCCTGCAACCAAGGTCCATGCCCTTGACTGGAATTGAACCTGGGACCCTTCAGTCCGCAGGCCAACGCTCTATCCACTGAGCCACACTGGTTTGGGCTATCACCTACTTCTCTTTACTCACCTGCATCTTACAAACATTTCCCTATTATTAAAATATTTTTCTATCAAATGACTTTAATAACTTCATAATTTTCTTTTATATGAAAGTAAGCCATTGTTTTGAAACGTTTAGATTGTTGGTGATTGTAAATAGAGATACTTATAACCTCCTTTCCGCTTCACCTTTCTCACAGCTTCACAGGTCCTTAGCCTGAGTGCGCCCACGTGCAGGTGCTGGGTCAGGCGTTACAGGCAGAGCGTGGGAAGGTCGGGTGTCTTCAGTGTGCGAGCTATGAGGGGCCTCCTCCCCCGGCCTGTTCCCAGACCTATTTACTTAAGTTTTCAAAACTGTTTCGTTAAGGTGATATTCAAAATTATCTTTTAATCACCACTGAGGTCGAACATTCGAGAATAGTAATTGTTCATCTGTATTTATTATCTTGTGCATTGTCTAGTCCTATTCGTGGCCCATTTTTAGATGAGAAGATCAGTCTTTCATGGGCTTGTGAAGCTGTTTTTATAACGAGCGTATTCACATTTATAGCATCCCTCAACAATGTCTTTAGAATGTGTTGTTTGCCTTTGCATTTCGTTTGTTGTCTCCAGTACGGAAAGAAGGAGAGCCGTCTCCAATTTCCCTGATTCCACCATCGTGAACCCTGTCTAAGAGCAGAAAACGTTCTCCTTCTGCACACATTACAGCAGTCAGGGAATTTATGCTTGAGGAACTCATACATGTAGCTTATAACCACCTAAGGTGAATGGCTTAACACTCTGGCTTTATTTTGTCCTTATTCTTCACCCGTTTCTATGCATCTGAAGACTCTCCCATGTGGATTCTTCTCGAAGGCGGTCAGGTAAGCAGTGCAATAGAAATCCGATTTCCTGGATAGAAAGGTTCTGCTGGCTGATCTATAATGTCAGTGGGCTTCCCATGTCAGACCCTTTTCAAAAACCTTAAATCTTGAGTTCAAAGTCCTCACTGAAGTCTTGACAGTAGTTTTCTGGGCCATCGATTCGAGAATAAACACATTTTTTCTCTTTCAAGCTGGAGAATCGTATTCTCTTTATACCTGTTAACACACTTTTTCAAAAGAAAAGAACTTTGTTTCACACACACAAAAAAAAAATCAACCTCTCTTTTATTCATTTCCACTGGGATATTAAGAACAAAAAGACTGACAACTTAATGGAGCATCTTAAGAACGAGGGAGACAACTAGAGGCACTGGTGTGGAAATGGCCCTGGAAGAGCGTCCCCCGGAGGAGGCAAAGGGCTGGCACAGGCACACCCTGGTCCTGGGGGAGGACGGAGGGTTCCCGTCTAAGTGCCAGGAAGGGTAACAGTTGAGGCATTTTACTTGTCAACCGTTGTTAATCCTATAACATCGACCACAATCATCTTAATCTAATGGGGGTCACAATAAAAGGAAATAATTATTTCCTACTAGAGCGACTACCCACCATGAGAGAGATAGTTAACCGATCACCAAGTAATCAATTACCTATACATAGAGGCATAAAGCTAATCAACAAAAGTTTGACGTTATTATGACTCATCCATATAAAAAGATTGCTCCTTCATCCGTATATTTGATACAGAAAGCAGCCAACCTCGGTGGCCGACGGGCTCGCTGGCGTGTTCTGAGCTGTGGCGTGCACACCCTACAGAAGAAGCCTGCGGTAGCCAGCGCTCAGGAGCCACCAGGGCTGCCGAAAGCTCTCCTCCAGTCACCCGGGGGGCTCTACCCCACACCCAGACAGCTCCTTCTTCTAGTTCCTTCACCAGGTTCTCCTACTACTGGTGATTCTTCAGCGTCAGCAGAAAGGCTTTCTGGAGAACAACAGCACCCACAAATTGTAATGGGAACTACACACACTCCATTACACATTTTTTGAATACACAGTATATAAAAGCGCATTTATGTGGTTCTGTTTCAATGCCTCATCTTCATTAAACAGTTTATACAACATCTAGCTAGATGTGGCTGTGAGCCCTGTTTACAAGGAGGGTTTGGGGGAGAGCGGGGAGTACAGAGAGAAGGCAGATACCCAGGACCTTAAGCCTCCCATTCTGTTTGGTTGATAAAGCAAGACAGGCTCTTTCATCAGTGGATAGAACATCGACCTGTGGACTGAAGGGTCCCAGGTTCAATTTGGTCAAGGGCATGTACCTGGGCTGCGGGCACATCCCCAGTAGGGGGTGTGCAAGAGGCACCTGCTCGATGCTTCTCTCTCATTGATGTTTCTGATTCTCTATCTCTCTCCCTTCCTCTCTGTAAAAAGTTAATTAAAAATATATATTAAAAAAAAACACACAAAAAAAACACACAGGCTCTTCCAGCCTGGGAGAAAGTTCTAGGCCTCACCCTCCTTTTGCACCTCGGCCCACATCCGCACGCGTCTCCCCACCACTTCTAAATGACCCAGAAACACCTACACGCAGAGGCTGTGTCTGTGCGAGCGGCCTGGGGCTCCGGTCCCCATCACTAAGGAGAGCTTGATCCACAGGAACAGGAGCAGCACTTGTGGTGAAAGACCGCCTCTGTCCAGGAGGGGGCAGTCTCCAGCACGCTGCTCCCTCTCCTGCGATGCTCTTCACGCAGGTCACACCTGCTCACGTCTTGGGCCTGCTCTTCACCTCTGTGCCGTCTGCTCGAGCACCTCTTGGACCCGTTGCTGAGTCCGGGAGCCTCCCCTACTTCTAGCCTGGCCTGATGCCCCTTTTGGTTTGCTGTTTAAATACCCCACCCTTCTTATGAGTCCTCATCCTACCGGTGGGTGGTGTGTGCTCAGCCTCTTCTTCCACGCCAACATATGCCCCAGGGGCTGAGCCCCACATCTGTCCGACTCAGGTCTACCTCTCCGGTTCGGGTACGTCATACATCCTCCATAAACATTTGCCGAATGAGGGTTAAGTGAACTAACATACGGAAAGCGCTCCGTTTAGTTCAGCTCAGTGTAGTGTTAGCCGCTAGCGTGTGAGCCATCACAGGTCTGTCCCTGCCAAAAGCGTGTTCGCCGCCCGTAACCTTCAGAGCAGTGTTCCCACGGGCTCGCGACCTCTTCGGTAAACGGAGCGGCGTCGGCGGGCAAGGCTCGGTCACTCCTGACTTCCGGAAAAGACGAATCAACTTCCAGAGGGGTTAAGACCCGAAAAAGGGCTCCCACTCCTGCCGGGGATCCTCCACATGCCCCTGTCCCTCCCCACCGTCCCAGGCTTTCCGACGCTCTGCTCTTAGCGCTCTCCTTACCATAGCGTTTAGGCTAACTCACGGCTTTCGTATTTTTTAGTGTTTTTCAGAACATGGGGTTTGGCCTGCGCTGTGTCTAAATGCTGTAGTGATGAGCCCTTGTGAAACGGAATCCCATAGTTAGGTGGGATCTGTTCATCTCCAGTCATTACGTTTGTGTTTCTTCAAGTAAGCGTGTGGTCCAGGCCGCAGCAGGTGTGGAGGGAGGGGACGAGGGGGGCGGGGGGCTGCCTGAGGTGCTTCCAGGCCCCCAGCCCCCACTTTGGCGCTGGAAGGAATGTAACTGACCACTTATTTCTAAATACTTGCTTGTGCTTCCGGAGGAAATAGCTGCGAAACCACTCAATGATACCTTATAGTCTTGGATTCTTAGCTGAGAATTGAGTGTGGTTCAAACTTACCCGCAGAGTCCCCCGTGGGACTGGTTCATTTGTGCTGTGTTCTGGAGGAAGTAGGGTTGGGGGGGGGACTCTCAATACTTTGAGGGGGTGGTGAGATCATTAGAAAGGCTCTGGGAAGGGCGACTCAGCAGCTGTGTGAAAAGACAGGTTAGGGAGAGCAGAGAGAGAACGGGGGGGGGGGGGGTCTGTTAGATGTCATGACCGTGCTCCAGTGGGGAGTTCAAGGGCCAGAACCGAGGGAGGTGGTGAGGATGGAGACCCCGGACCAGAAGCGTGAAGGAGAGAACAGAGAACCAGTGCTTACGGAGCAGAGTGAGGATGGAGAGACGCGAGTGATGGGGGTCAGGACCGGGAGAGCGGAGGAGTGGAGGTGGGGATGAAACCAGAGGAGCGGAGGTGAGGATGGGGAGGAGAACATGCATCAGGAGACACTGCAAAGGCAGGACAAGAGGACCACCCACACGAGGGGTGCGAGGGGTCAGAATCAGCATCTGGCCTCTTTGGCTGGGAACCTGGTTGCCGCCTTACTCAATAGGGAGCCAGGGGACCAGGAGAAAGTTTGTGGCAGGAACTCTTCCTCGGAACAAACCGAATTTGGGAGGCCGTCAAGACCCAGGCTATTGAAAATGCGGCCCCGAGTCCAAGAGTGATGTCAGGATGCCTCCCAGTTTTGAGTGTAGCATCGTCCCTTCTGAAAGCCTGGTTCCTTTTGTCCCTCCACAGAGGGCACAGCTTCAAGGTCATGGCCGACCTTTCTTTCTTTCTTTTTTTTTTTAGAAGGTAGAACATCTTACTAATAAGAGTCTTTGACTTCACCTTGGAATAGCCTGGAGCCTCACAGGGTATGAGACACAGCTTTGATCTCCTATAATACACGCCCTCTATAGCTCTTCTACATAAACCTGAGAACTGGTAGCCAGTAACAGATTCCCATGGTGGTCCAGGACCGAGGAAGTGTGGGGGTGTCGGCCAAGTTCAGGCAGCCAGTGACCAGTGCCCTGGTCCCAGGCTCTGACCTCCTCGCTGGAAGGAGCAAGTGGCACCTTCCGGACCTGCCCGTGTGAAAGCAGGGACCCCGGCCCCTGTCCTTCTGCGCGTCACCTTGTCCCCGTGCCCTCGGAGGTGTTCTTTCCGGCCAGCTTGTAGTTCCCCGGGCTCTTGTGGTGGTTTACAGGCGATTCCTTCCAAAGTTCTAAACATTTGAAATTTCGCTTTCCTTCCCTGCGTTCCTGAGAATGTGAGACATGGTCGGCTTGCGTTCACCTCTGCCAAGAACATTCATGGTGTTTGTAGCCAGCCTGCGGTTTCTACTCACACAGAGACCCAGGCCCCCTTCCCAGATCAGTGTCTGTCTCATGGTTCTAAGAGTGGTGTGGATTGTCAACCGAAAATGTACCTGTTGGCAACCTTCCGGGGGTCCCTTCTCTCCCACGACACTCACCGACTCTCTCTGTTTCGGGCTACCTGTCCATCACCGCTTCTTCCGTGAAAGACCATGAGCCACTTTTTAAAAAAATATATATTTTATTGATTTTTTTATAGAGAGGAAGGGAGAAGGATAGAAAGTCAGAAACATCGATGAGAGAGAAACATCGATCAGCTGCCTCCTGCACACCCCGTATTGGGGATGTGCCCGCAGCCAAGGTACATACCCTTGCCCAAACCTGGGACCCTTCAGTCCGCAGGCTGACGCTCTATCCACTGAGCCACACCGGTTTCAGCCACGATGAGCCACTTTGTAGGGGTGCTAAGGAGTCCCTGCGGGTTGGAGAACAGCTAACAGGCCGGCAGGATCCTGGTTAAGGCACCGAGATCGCAGCGTGTCCCTCACGGCGTGTCCCTCACGGCTGTAGTGGTAAGGCTCAACCCCTGGTGGCCTCCAGTAGAATCCGGTTTAACCAGGTGTCTGCCAGTCGATTCGCACGGCGATTGAGGAGATCTCGCTTCTTATGTCGGCCTGTCCCTTTCCTCCCGCGCAGACGCCCTGAACCTCCGGAACCGGCAGGTCATCTGCGTCACGCTCAAGGTCCTGCAGCACCTGGTGGTGTCGGCGGACATGGTGGGCGAGGCCCTGGTGCCCTACTACCGTCAGATCCTCCCCATCATGAACATCTTTAAGAACATGAACTGTGAGTGACCCCCGGCGTCAGTGCGCTCAGCCTGGAAGGAGGGGAGCGGTTGGAGGTAGGGCTCACCAGCGACGCTTCAGGGTGTAGCACCAACAGCTACATCCTTTGCAGATCTAAATGGTACCTCTCCCCCCCCCCTCTTCCGTCCACCCCCTCCCCCCTCACTCCCCAGGGCGACCAGCAAATTAGCGGTTCCATTGCTTAGTCCTCGCACGGCGCAGCGCGCTCAGGCGGTACAAAGGCACTGGAGCAGCTCTGTGATCTCCCAATAATTAAGTCGTAAAGTGTTTTTGAATAGTTTCTGGAATTACATGAGCAGGTTTTGAGCGTGTCCTTTCTCCGGGTAGTAATCCTGCCTGTAGATACTTCCTGCTAAAACTGCAGTTTTTATTGATTTAAGATGAATTTTTTAAAGCAGTATTATTAAATCCGGGCTCGGTGGTTCAGAGAGCTTTAATAGGTGTCTTCCATTTCTAAAATAAGTAGAACAAAAGATTATTTATAGCCGCCACAGGAGTGATGGTGAGTGCTGTTTGAAAGGTGTATGCGCTGCGGCATTTGTTTGTAAAATATCGCCGGGGAAGCACCAAGGCGCTGACACTCTGCTTGGCCCGGCGAAGGCGGCAGCGGGTGGGGGGCCTCCTGGCCGGAGCGGGCTCAGGGCGGCCCACGGAGCGTGTGAGCCGCCTTTCCTGCCTCCTGACCCTGCAGGATGTCATTTCCTCTCACACTGCTGACTCTGAAGCTGCGCACTTTCCACAGCACAGTGCCCGCAGCGCTAGTGACAGCCTCTGTCGTGGGCAGAAGCCGGCGTGTGATGGGAGACGGTCAGACTGTCTCCACGCGATCCTCTCACTGTGCAAACGGAAAATCCTACACTAACCCGAGAGGAGGGACCTCCGTCGTGTCTCCGGAGGCAGCGTGTCTGCGGCGTCCCCAAATTTCTCTTCCAAGTCGGCTTCGTCAGGCGGCCTATTGGGGAAACCGCGGCGTCTCCAGAGCGCGCTCAGCTGCCTCCAGGAGCAGCTCTGTGACCTCCTCCCTGCTGAACACGGTGGCAGAGAGGGCCCCCCCGGGCCTGCGGGGGGTTCAGAATATCGAGGTGGGTGAGTGGTCGCCATTCCGGAACCCGGACGCGCTGGGCCAGTGTGGGCGTCCAGGTGGCCCGGCTCCTCTTCCAGGAAAGTGAGAACTGGGTGTTGGCAGCTGCGTGTCTCAGGCCTGAGCTGCAAGTCTTGTAGCAGCATTTTGACTGGAGGGAAAATACTCGTCAACATTCTTGGTTCAGGACTTTATTGTTCTGAATGGTGGCATCAGATATCCAGGGAGTTATAGAATGAGTCCATGTGTGCGTACTGTTTAATTATGGTTCATAAACGAAACCCTAAGGACATCCATTATAGATTCTAATTAACGAGAGACAGAAATGATAGAGATAGAGATATAGAGATAGAGATGATAGAGATAGAGATAGAGATAGAGATAGAGATAGAGATAGAGATAGAGATGATAGAGGCAGAGATGAAGATGATAAGATGATAGAGACAGAGATGATAGAGATAGAGATGATAGAGGCAGAGATGATAGAGATAAAAATGATGAGAGAGAGCTAGAGATGACAGAGTGGAGCTATTAAAGAATTAGAAAAACCAGTCACATCCACCCACAAAAGCCCCAGTTGCAGCGAGCATTCTCAAGTGGCTCCCCATGGCCCGCAGGGAACCCTGGGATTCACATACTGTTCCCATTCTCCCGCCGTCCCAGTTGCCGCCGCAGCTCTCCTCCCACATGCGCATTGGCTTCTGCACCGGCCGCAAGGAGTCCGCGTCGACCCCTCCCCGCCCCGCCCGGGCGGCCCCTCGGCCACCGCAGCACTAGGGGATCTGGGACTGAAATCTGCGCATCCGTTTGCATCTTCCGGCCTAACAAGAAGAAACACCGTGATACTCAGAGGACAGTTAGCATCTCCCCCCCCCCCCCCTCAGGAAACATAAAAAAGAGGCAGTGCCGCTGCCATGGGCTGACGGACCGACACGTCTCTGGAGATCAGATGGGCCGACAAACACGGTCGTCTCCCCACCCTCGTGGTTACACGGGGCTGGCGGCATCGGGCAGTAAAAGAGGCAGCCCTGATTATCGTGTGGCTGTCTGTACACCTGCAGTGTGTGTGTGTCTGTTACTGTGTGACACTGGAGGCCCGGTCCACGGAATCTGTGCACAGAGATTATCACGCAGCTGTCTGTACACCTGCAGTGTGTGTGTGTCTGTTACTGTGTGATACTGGAGGCCCGGTGCACGGAATCTGTGCACAGAGATTATCACTCGGCTGTCTGTACACCTGCAGTATGTGTGTGTCTGTTATTGTGTGATACTGGAGGCCTGGTGTACAAAATTCGTGCACAGATAAGGTCCCTAGGTGTGGCTGGCAATCACAGCCAATCTGTGGGGTGACTGGCAGGGTGATTGGGACCCCTCGCTCACACCCTCCTTGGCTGGCCTGGTGCTGCTGCTCTCCGGCCCCAGCCCCCACCACCGCCGCTGGTCGCCTCCCTCTGCAGGGCGACCAGTGTGACGATCAGGGGGTGGGGTCCCACTGGTACCCGCCTTGGTCAGCCTGGGGCCTGCAGGCTGGGAGCAGCTCCTGCATCGAGCATCTGCCCCCTGAGGGCTCCCAGACTGCAAGAGGGTGCAGGCCAGGCTGAAGGACAACTCCCCAACCCGGTGCATGAACCGTCATGCACCAGGCCTCTAGTCTTGGATAATCTCCCTGTTCTAAGGTCAGCCGATTGGTAACCGTAATTCCATCTGCCAAGTCCCTTCACAGAAGTACCTGGTGTTTGATTGGACAGCAGGAGGATGGGAATTTGGGGAGCGTCTTCAGAACTGTGTCTTTGGATGAGGTCATCCAAAAGTTGACGCCCGATGGCCATGACTGGTGTGGGGGAGCACGGGACTCGGTTGGAAAGTCTGTAGGGAGGAATCTCCGAAAGGTCGGGGGCCCCTAGGAGAGGCCTTGCCAAAGGCGCAGCCCCTGCCTTGACTCTTCCAAATAAGTCTGAGCCCCCAGGTGTCTACTGGAATCCTTATGTTTAGACTTCAGAACATCTAAAGGACTCTGCAGACACATGTATCTCCTCAAGAGTGCTTACCCTGCTGATATTATCCAATGTAGTAGGTCCTTGGGTTATGTTGGAGAGCTGTTCCTATGGCGACGTTACGCGATTTTCGCCGTAAGTCAGAACCCACCTACGTCACTCACATGGAGCACAGACACAGCAGTGATGAAGTGAAACGATAAAAAAAAAATTAAAGAAAGATAACAATGCCTGACCTTCACTAGTGGTAAATAAATAATAAAAAACATAGAACACATATGTACATATGTCGAACTGATGGAACTTTTTAAAAACACATAAATAAATGGGAGACGGAGATGTAACCACAAAACAACACTAAGTCGAGTCTGATATAACCCGGGCACTGTCTGCAGTTAATTTTCGTTCAGGCTGTTGTTAGCATAAAAGCCTAAGGAGGCAGGCGAATGGGGCTGTTGGGTTCCTGTGGCCAAGCAGTCCCTCAGCCTCTCTTTTACAGAAACACGTGCCAGAGTAATCTTTCATCTGCTGCTCAGGGTCTGCCTGTCAGCCCTGGAAGACTGGGACCCGGAAACATGTGTTCAAGAGGAGACAAAATGAATCCTCAACACTTTGCAAAGGAAGCATAGCTCAACGCTCAACATCCCCTCCTCAGAGAGGATGATAAACTCAGACAGGCTCAGAAAGTGCAACACCGTGAATTGGGTGTGACGGGAACGTCTCAGTTGTCATGTCAGAGCTGAACCACGTTATCCAGGGAGCCGATGGTTTCATACAAGCAGAGAGTACCATCAGGACGTTGAACGTGTCTTTCAGAGGGTGAGCCGGGGATAAAAGAGCCGCAGCCCTGGCAGAGCCGAATCAGCCTTGTGGGCTGGGGATGGTCTGTGTTCTGCTCTGTGGCACCTTGTCCTACACAGCGCTATGCTCCTAAGTAATCCCGTCAGCATCCCCTAAAATTCCCACCCTCTGGCAATAGCAAGGACAGGCTAGGTAGGACTCCTTTGGGAATTGTCAGAGTCGCTTTACAGATAACGTAGCCAAGCATCGATCCAAGGGCTTGTCAAAGGTCATGTGATAGAAGCGAGCCACCGCCAAGCCTCCTGACACCAATAGGCCCCAAGTCCCAACCCCTGGGCGTGCAGGTTGCTTTGCCAGACACAGCGGTTCGGAGGCAGTTCTGATCAACAGATCTCCTTTCCGAGGAAATGGGAGTTCCATTGATCCACTCTCACAATTATCAGAAGCTGTCCGGTCCACGCGGCGGCGGCGGCTATCTTCTCCACAAATCATATGCAGCACGAAGCAAAACTGTTTTCACAGCATCAATTTCCACTGCGGAGTGGGGATCAATAACAGCTTGAGAACACCTCCACAGGCAGAGAGCCAGCAGCGAGCTCGGCCGCTCCAAACCACCGAGCGCAGGGTGTCATAACCCCGAATGCAGCGCCCCGTCCTCAGCAGGAGGCATCACACCCACACGTCCCTCCCCACCCCCGAGCAGAAAGACACACGTGTTGCCAACTAAGCTATGACACGCCATCAGCATTCCCTTTTTAAGAAACGTAAACCGTGTGCCTAAGGGCAATGGACGGAGTCTAGTTCAGCCGCCGGCTGTCTTGAACACCGGCAGCAAACCATCATGAAAGGAGTGAGCTCCGAGCACCACCCATCCTCTGGCGCCGTGGTCGGCAAACTGCGGCTTGCGAGCCACATGCGGCTCTTTGGCCCCTTGAGTGTGGCTCTTCCACAAAATACCACGGCTTGGGCGAGTCTATGTTGAAGAAGTGGCGTTAGATTAAGTTTAAGCTTAAAAAATGTGGCTCTCCAAAGAAATGTCAATCGTTGTCCTGTTGATGTTTGGCTCTGCTGACTAATGTGTTTGCCGACCACTGGTCTGGAGGATGACTCTGAGCCGCCCCGCCCCGCCCCGCCGCACCCCGCCAACGGAGCATCAGGCCCGTCCACAGAAAAGGGGGCAGGGCTTTGCCCAAGTCGCTCAGGGCAGTCAAGATCTAAATCTGAATTAGCGTGAGTCAGAAAGGTCCTTGTTCTCCTTCCTAAGAGCGTTGCGATCTGTCCTCTCCTGCTCGCGATCTCGGGGCCAGCGTGTCTGCCCGCTCCCTGGGCGTGGGCCCAGATGGCACAGGGAGAAGGACTCGGTCCCTTTGATAGCCATCCCCTGTCACAGATGTGTCCCTGGGTTAGATGACTCAGAGCCACGTGGTCATGGACATTCATTCACACGTGTTTTTTAAAAAAAACAAAGACATGCCGAAACCGGTTTGGCTCAGTGGATAGAGCGTTGGCCTGGGGACTCGGGGGTCCCAGGTTCGATTCCGGTCAAGGGCATGTGCCTTGGTTGCGTGCACATTCACAGTGCAGGGTGTGCAGGAGGCGGGTGATCGATGTTTCTCTCTCATCGATGTTTCTGGCTTTCTATCCCTCTCCCTTCCTTTCTGTAAAAAAATCAATAAAATATATTTTTTAAAAAAACAAGACATTATTAGGGGCACATTCATAGTGGTCATGGACATCCACACACAATTTTAACAACAAAGACATTCTTGGGGATACATTCATAGATGCAAACAGGCATTTCTCCATCTCTATGGCGTTCTCTACAGAACAGTGGTCGGCAAATTGCCATTGTAAAACAAATTGTGAGCTTCACTCTTCACTAAACTTTTGTTATTGCAAAACCATGGATTTTAAATGGTAGCCCTCACTTAATGAAAGTCGAACAAAATAACGGTAGCATTATAATGAAATTAGGAAAGAAGAATAAAATAGATTTGTAAGAACAGTTTAACTCTGTCATACTAGACAAAGTGCAACTCAGTCCACACTACAGATTAAGCACATAGTAGTCACTCAACTGTATGTGCAACTGATAACTAAAAATTTTTTTTGAAGTTCACAATTCAATAAATTTTCCTTGTTTGATGAATTTGGATTGTTTTTCTATTGACTAGTCATGTTTGATGTTTATTTCAGAATTATTTGATAGGAAAAGTTAAAATAATAACATCCGTGTCTAGATTCATTCAAAAAAAATTATAAGATATGAAACAAGTTTATTTTTAATATGTTTTTACTGATTTTTTGTTTTTACAGAGAGGAAGGGAGAGAGATAGAGTTAGAAACATCGATGAGAGAGAAACACTGATCAGCTCTCCTACACACCTCTTACAGGGAATGCGCCCACAACCCAGGTACATGCCCTTGACCGGAATCAAACCTGGGACCTTTCAGTCCACAGGCTGATGCTCTATCCATTGAGCCACACGGTTTAGGGCTAAACTTACTTGTAGGTAACTTAGCTTGCACGTATTTCTGTTTTCAAACTTAGTTCCTTAACAGGAGACAGATGGTTCTAGGTGGAAGAGTTCACAACCCCTATTTCCTAACTGATCACCTAGTCCCCCCAACAAGTTTCCCAGATTTCCAGGGGTGTATAGATTAAAGCTGCCACCTCTTCCTCACTATTTTGCCAAACAGGGACTTTGAGTTAGGCACAGCGCAGGCTGCCAGGAGAGCAGTGTTCTTCTAATGTTGATAATGACTCTCAAAACAAGTGTTCCTACACCATCTACAATGTTGTCTCAAATGTGGCCTTTATCTGCATTTGCCGTTGCATTGTGGAAGAGTCCTTCTATAAGCCTCTTTCTGAAAATCAGCCTGTTTTTTCTTAGAATATTCCACCTGCTTTAACTTAAAAAAAAAATAAATCTATTGTACTATATTACATTTCTCTTAGTTTCCCCATATTTTAAAATGAGCATAATCCATTTCCAAGACATTTTTTTCAAGGTAATAATCACTGAGCATACAAATGATTTTTAGTATTGCTATCGCTAAGTTTCGCTAAATAAGTAATTGCTATGCCCAGTGCATAATATACCAAGTGTTCCTGATAAATGAAAGATTCCTTATGCATGAACGTCCATTATAAAACCTGTGAAATGTGATGTAGCACATCTGAGGAATTAACAGCCTTAGACTGTAAGTTCTCAGTAAGTTCTAATTACTGTTTAATTTCCTGGTTGGAAATCTTTGGCATGTATAATGTAAAACTGACTGTGGAACCAGGCAATTAATATTATTAGCACTAAGATACTCCTTTTTGCAGCTATAATGGCTTGATTTGTTTGCCTTCAAAAATGCTCAACCAGAAAACAAAGTGCTTCAAGTTTAGGAAGCTTAAAAAGTGGACATTAGTATCATCCTATCTAATAAAAGAGTAGTACACAGATTGACCATCACTCCAACACACAAGAGGGCTGCCTCCATGTGGTCAAAGATCCTGCCCCCATGTGGACACAAGATGGCCACCATAAGATGGCCAGCAGGGGAGGGCAGTTGGGAGGGACCAGGCCTGCAAGGGAGGGCAGTAGGGGGGTGATCAATCCTGCAGGGGAAGGCAGTTAGGGGTGACCAGACTAGCAGAGGAGGGAAATTGGGGGCAAACAGGCTGCCAGGGAAGCAGTTAGACATCAGTTAGGCTGGCAGGGTAGTGGTTAGGGGGTGATCAGGCCTGCAGGCAGAAGCGGTTAGGGGCAATCAGAGAGGCAGGCAGGCGAGCAGTTTGGAGCCAGCAATCATGGATTGTGAGAAAGAGATCCAACTGTGTGTTTAGGCCCGATCCGGTAGGGTGCAGGCTGGGCTGAGGGACACCCCTCCTCCACCGCCCCCGTGCACAAATTTCGTGTACCTGGGCCTGTAGTTAATTCTATAATGTGCTGTGTTCAGGGGAAGTGATTCCATGTTAGCTCATTAAAAATATGATGTGTTTGGTAGAAGGGATACTGTTGAAAGCGTTTTATCCCAGAAACATAAATATTTTTAGAATTCTATTATCAAGACCAGGGATTATTAATATGCAATCTTGTGACATGACCTTGTGACCTTTGTCAAATCAAAGATGGAAAGTTGGAAATCTCTTCTCTTACATATTGTTCTCAGCTCTGGCCATTTGCTCAGTGGTTAGAGTGTCGGCCCCGGACCAAAAGGTCTTGGGTTTGATTCCTGATCAAGGGCGCGTACCTCAGTGGCAGCTTCCCCATCCCCAGTAGGGGCGCACGTGGGAGGCAACCTATCCATGTGTCTCTCTCACATCAATAATTTCTCTCTCCCCCACCCCCAACCTCCTCTCTGCTTTCCATTCTCTCTAGAGATCAATGGGGAAAAAATACCCTTGGGTGAGGATTAAAAAAATTGTTCTTGAAATTGATTACTTGTTTAAACTATGTAATTCATTCGTACAAATCTCAGACGATTGTTCTGCCTATTATGTTAGTAGGGTAGCCATTCCTAACCATCTTTTATGAGATTATTTACTTATTAATTTGCCCCAAGATGCTGTGTTATTAAACTGTCTTAACCCTCGCTGACAGCACGGTGTGTTTTCTGCACACGGGACCTGGGCTAGATGCTTTTCCTGAATCATCTTTCTTAATCCTCACCAACCAGGAGGGGAGCCCGTTTTCTGAACGAGTGTTACTGACGCGGGAAGGCAGGCAGAGAGATTAAGTCACTTGCCGGCTGTCAGTCAGTCCCTCAAACGGCAGGGACGACCTTATCTGTGCGGAAGGAGGAGCGGAAAGTGGCAGCTGACACGGGATTTGATTCCACGAACTCCCCGCGTCGCGCCTGCGCTGCCTGGGTACCGCATTACACGCGATCCCCAGGCAGCGCTCCGGTTCACCTGCCAGCCAGCCACGTGCCCCTGGGAACACACCTACTGCCGCTTGTTCCCAAGGCCTTCTCTTCATTCCTGTTGCCGTATCAAAGGAACTATATCCAGGACCAAGCTTTTAGGATGTGTTTTTATTTTTATTTTTTATTTTAAAAACTATATATTTTATTGGATTTTTACAGAGAGGAAGGGAGATGGATAGAAAGTCAGAAACATGGATGAGAGAGAAACATCGATCAGCTGCCTCCTGCACACACACACACACACACACACACACACACACACACCCTCCCCCACTGGGGATGTGCCCGCAACCAAGGTACATGCCCTTGACCAGAATCGAATCTGGGACCTTCCAGTCCACAGGCCGACGCTGAGCCAAACTAGTTTCGGCTTAGGATGTGTTTTTAAAATACAATGAGTGGCAATTGATCTTGGACAAAAACTAGCCCCAACTTCAGTGTTTAAGAAACACGATATAATTTTTACGCGATCATCATGGTTTATCAAAGGGATTTTAATAAACACATAGCATATACAATAACAGGAACTTTATTGCTTGTGTGATATAGAATTAAAGCTCGGCTGGAGTAGTGAGCAGAGCATGCATGGACCCCTGCCGAATCGCTAAGCCTGCCTAAAGCGCCACGTGGACACGATCATGTGAAGAGCGTCTGGAAGCCAGGCTTCCGTCCCGGCGTGCAGGGCGCCCTGTGGGCAGTTGGCTGTTCTTGGTGGAAGAAAAGAAAAGAAAAGAAAAGAAAAGAAAAGGAAAGAAAAGAAAAGAAAAGAAAAGAAAAGAAAAGAAAAGAAGAGAAAAGAAGAGAAAAGAAAAGGAAGCTTTGCTGACAGCGTTGGTGTCTGCCCAGAAGTCCTCATCGTCAGCAGGACTTAAGAGGGTCCCAGACACCGGCCGGAAACGCACGGCAGAAAGGAGAGCTCACGTGCTCCTCCTGACAGCTGTGAATTCAGAGTACAGTGGGGAGAGAGAAGGCCCTAGTTCCACTCCCTACGTTTGGGGGAGAGGCGTTGCTAATGTGGTCAAGAAAAGAAGTGACTCTGTCTGCAAGATGGAATGGTAGATGTTCAGCTTGAATGATCAGTTATTTTGAGAGAAGGAGAGAGAGGGGAGAGAAGAAGGGCATGAATGGGATTAGGAGCACAGAGGGATGTGAGTAGACGGAGAGATTGGAGTCGAACCCACAAGGACCGCTGCTTTTTTACTAGCTAAGAAAAATCTGGCGAGAAGTGGGAAATTGCTGGAGCGGACAGGAAGGACACCAATAGAGCTGGGGGTTTTCCCTGTAGCTACCTACAGGCAGGGGTCATGGGTGATACAGCTCCGGAACGGGTGATACAGCTCTGACTGGGTGCTCTCCTTGTGTTTGGGCCCCTTGTTACTTCACGGGCTCCCACGGGTCCCAGGTGTGTATTTTGGGGCACCCCCTGTGTGACTGGTGGGTTTTGAACAAGGAATACCTTTTCTTTGTCCTATTCCAAACATACTAAGACTCCGTCTTAACTCTTGCCTCACGTTGACATTTCAAGACAATATACATTTGCTATGCTTTCTTCTTCTTTTTTTTTTTAAACATATTTTTATTGATCTCAGAGAGGAAGGGAGAGGGAGGGAGAGAGAGATGGAAACATCAGTGTTGAGCGAGAACCATTGACCGGCTGCCTCCTGCACGCCCCACCCTGGGGATTGAGCCCGCCACCCGGGCATGTGCCCTTGGCTGCAATCGAACCCGGGACCCTTCAGTCCTGAGGCTGATGCAGTACCCACCGGGCGACACCAGCCAGCGCCGCCGTCCCTGCTTCCGTTTCTCCTGCTCTCTGTCGGCTCCTCCAGAGCCATGATGCATCGTGTGGAGTCTGGTCCCTTCTTCTCACACAAGTCTCCGTTTCAAATCACGCTGCCTCCTAGACATTTAGGAATCCCGTGTCCCCCAGAGTGTGAAAAATGGATCCCTGTTGAGAGTCCTGTGCCACCTCAGGTTCAGGGCTGGTGTCAGTGACGCCGTTCAGGGCGCGGGTCCACCGCACACACTTCAGAGACGTAGGAGGCCCCCGCCGCCACGGCATGAGCCACGGACCTGCGGGCAGAAGGCCACATGGGCCCCGCGCTGGGCCCGCCCGCGGCAGGCACGCTGGCGCTGCGGCCCTTTCCCTCTGCTTTGCGGTGATCACCGGCTGGACGGCCCAGCCAGCAGGACTCGGCGGCAGGTCACGCGTCGCCAAAGAACACGTGGTAACTGCGCTGGAGTCCACGGACAGCACAGAGGAGCCCTTCCCCAGCCCCGCCCCCTTCACCCCGGAAACCAACCACTTGCTGATCGGACTGCTTTTCATCCGCACCTTCACTTCTGCCCCCAGCACCGCCGTCTGTCCCGCGGCTGGCCGCCGTGCCGGGGGCGGGCATCACCGGCGCGCCTCGTCTGTCCCAGAAAGCCTCCCCGTCCTCGGGCAGCGGGGGGCACATTTGCTGTCCGTCCGTCCGTCCGTCCGTCTCACATTGCAAGGCTCCCCTGAGTTCCAGGGCCTCGTAGTCACCGTCCAGAGGGAGCTGGCCAGAATGTGCCGGTGGTTTGGGCTTTCCTTTCCTTCTTCCGAACGATGCTGCCTTTCGAGTCTCGAGATACCACCCTGGCGCTGCCTGGCGCGGAGCCTCCGCGTGGCCGCCGGGCCGAGCAGAGCTGGGGCCCCCCTGCTGCTCCGCGTGGGCGGGTCTATGGCCTGAGCGAGCTGTCAATCTCCGTGGGCTTCTCCAGCTCAAGAGAGAACGAGGAGCTGAAACCGGTGTGGCTCAGTGGATGGAGCGTCGGCCTGCGGACTGAAGGGTCCCAGGTTCCATTCCGGTCAAGGGCATGTACCTTGGTTGCGGGCACATCCCTAGGAGGGGGTGAGCAGGAGGCAGCTAATCGATGTTTCTATCTCATCGATGTTTCTAACTCTCTATCCCTCTCTCTTCCTCTCTGTAAAAAATCAATAAAATATATTTTAAAAAAAAGAGGGAAGGAGGAATGCCCGCACTTCCCAGGTGGGTCACAGCTCCTCGCTCCCCCCCACTTCCCCCCCGGGGTCTCTGGGCACATCTTCCCCTTCCCTCCTCCACCCGCCTTCCTCTCCCCGCCTCAGAGCTGGCTGGCCCTGAGGGTCAGGGTGTGCGTCCATCACCCCCCAACCCCCATGCTGGTGGAGCCTTGTTGTGGAGACCCTCAGGAGAGGAGAGGGGTCCCCAGAGCAGGGACCCTGCTTCCTACCCTCTCTCACTATCCCCACTCCACTGCCCAGCGCCCCCTGCACCTGCTTTCTGGGGGGAGGAGGGGGGCTGCGGACACTGGTGCATCCCTGCGTCTTCCCCCGAGGGCAGAGGGGGGGCCCTGAGCGGTGCTTCAGGAAGGAGGTGCTCTGCAGAGATGAGGAGGAAACACAAGGGTTTCTGGGTGTTTATGCTAATGAGGCATTTGTGCAAAGGGAGCCACAGGCTCCCCCAGCTGTCTGGGCAAGAGGACAGTGGCCTCAAGCTTAGTGGCCACCAGCCTGGGCTGGCAGGGCGGCCTGCTCTGCGTGGGGCCTGGTGAGCGCCGAGCCGAGGGGGGCTGTTTGAAGCCCAGCTGCGGTGGGTGTGGGGGAACTAGGACCCTGTAAGGCCCCCTTGTCACCCGGCCTTCCATCAGGCAGCCCCGTGTCGCTTGGGGGTGACCCCCCGGGTGCTCAGCCTTGCGGGGTCCTCTGCCTGGGCTCTGAGTGTACGAACCCACTCTCTTCATAGCTTCCGCTGCGTGCCCAGGTGCCTCTCATCTCACCTAATAAACGCGCTCCCGGCGCGTGGTGGGTAAATGGAATTTTAACAAATTGAATCATATATTTAAATGCCTGCGGGGCACTCGTTTAAGGGGAGGAATCATGTTCTGCATTTCAGTGGATGTTCATGCCCTAATTTTTCTTTCCCGGTAACCCAGGTCCTCACTGGGGTTTGCTGTCCGTGGGGGAGGCCGGCACCTTGTTAAGTCACGGAGGGGTGAGGCGAGAGCTCACCCTGCTTCTCAGACTGGGGCACTCTCACGTCGGGGCCGACAGAGCCGCCGCCCTGCGCGGGGCTCACACTCAGGGGCTGGCCTGCGGGGCCGGCTCTGGGGGAGCAGTGGAGGTGGGGACTGACGTACAGTCTTCCAGCGTCTTCCGGGTGAGAATGGGGGTGCCAGCCCAGGTCTTCTGGGACCTCATCTTGGGCTATTGGAGAAACTTCTTTAAAAGCAGTCTGTGCTTGCAGCGTGGACACGTCTGATGGTGCCCACCACTGAGGTGGAGAGTCAGCCAGACCCCGGCGTGGAAATGGAAACCTCGGATCTCATACCCAGCCCTGAGGGAATGCCCACATGTGCCAGTCCCAGAGCCACACAGAGAGCAAGACACGGTCCGGTGCCCTGGGCTGGGTTCTGTGACGGGTCCTGGTGCCCTGGGCTGGGTTCTGGGACGGGTCCCTATGTTCTGGGCTGGTTCTGAAATGGCTCCCCATGTTCTGGACTGGGTTCCGGGACGGGTCCTGGTGCTCTGGGCTGGGTTCTGGGATGGGTCCCATGTTCTGGGCTGGTTCTGAAATGGGTCCCCATGTTATGGACTGGGTTCCGGGACGGGTCCTGGTGCTCTGGGTTGGGTTCTGGGACGGGTCCCATGTTCTGGGCTGGTTCTGAAATGGGTCCCCATGTTCTGGACTGGGTTCCGGGATGGGTCCTGGTGCTCTGGGCTGGGTTCTGTGACAGGTCCCCATGTTCTGGGCTGGGTTCTGTGACGGGTCCCCCGTGTTCTAGGCTGGGTTCTGTGACGGGTCCCCATGTCCTGGGCTGGGTTCTGTGATGGGTCCCCCATGTCCTGGGCTGGGTTCCGGGACGGGTCCCTATGTTCTGGGCTGGTTCTGAAATGGGTCCCCATGTTCTGGACTGGGTTCCGGGACGGGTCCTGGTGCTCTGGGCTGGGTTCTGTGACAGGTCCCCATGTTCTGGGCTGGGTTCTGTGACGGGTCCCCATGTCCTGGGCTGGGTTCTGTGACAGGTCCCCATGTCCTAGGCTGGGTTCTGTGATGGGTCCCCCATGTTCTAGGCTGGGTTCTGTGATGGGTCCCCCATGTTTTGGGCTGGGTTCTGTGACAGGTCCCCATGTCCTGGGCTGGGTTCTGTGACAGGTCCCCATGTCCTGGGCTGGGTTCTGTGATGGGTCCCCCATGTTCTAGGCTGGGTTCTGTGATGGGTCCCCCATGTTCTGGGCTGGGTTCTGTGACAGGTCCCCATGTCCTGGGCTGGGTTCTGTGACGGGTCCCCATGTCCTGGGCTGGGTTCTGTGACAGGTCCCCATGTCCTGGGCTGGGTTCTGTGATGGGTCCCCCATGTTCTAGGCTGGGTTCTGTGATGGGTCCCCCATGTCCTAGGCTGGGTTCTGTGATGGGTCCCCATGTCCTGGGCTGGGTTCTGTGACAGGTCCCCATGTCCTGGGCTGGTTCCTCCTTGTTACCCAGATTTCTTTCGGGGGCTTTTCTGGGTACCCAGATCTGTCTTCAGACATTCTCACCAACATTGGTCATTTAAAACGATCACATCCCACCTCCCACATGCGAAAGCCTCCCGGAAGTCGGAAGTTTCAAAGCTTGTTGAGAAACAATAAATCTGAATCGAGGAGCGAAGGAGCATGGGAAACGATACAGCTCGCAGCAGCCTCGCCCGGAGTCACGAGGCGGGTCGGAAAGCGAGGGCCACACCAGGACGCCGCGATTAGGCGCCATCTCTACCCGCAGATGCCCAGCAGGCGTCCCCGCGCTTTCAGAGACGACGAGGACGAGGCCCTGCGGGGGCCCGGGTGGCTCGGGTGACACGTCACCCAGAGGCCGAGACGGGGCGCCTGAGCCATCGCTGTGATCTCTCCGGGTGCTGCCTCCACACGCGACAGGGGGCCTGTCCCTTTCGGGGCGCGGTCAAGGGCACCCATCCCTGGTCTGGGTGCCGGGAGGCGCCACCCCTTCGCCGCGGCGTGGGGGTCAGGGGCGCCAGGCCGCGCTCTGAACGCTTCGCTAGTGTGAGCTCGGTCCTTCCAACAGACTTCCGAGGCGAGTCCTACTACGGCCCCCCTTTCCCGGGCGACAATGAGGGGGCGCAGACGAGTCAATCCCCTGCGCACAGAGCCAAGAGGCGACGGGTGCCGTGGCCGGAGCCAGGAGTCTGGGAAGCCAGAGTCAGCAGTCCCTCCCCCACCCCCACCTTCAGATCCCCGCCCCCAACAATGAGCCCCCTCTGAGCCCCCTCACTCGGGGTCCTCGAAGCTTCGTCTTGCAGAGGAATCTTCCCCTCAATCCTCGGGCTGAGAGAGACCCGGGGCTTCATATGCTCCCTGTGTCCGGGAGCATGTCCATGCGTCTGGGAGCATGTCCTATGTCTGGGAGTGTGTCCGTATGTCCCTGTGTCCAGGAAAGTGTCCCTGTGTCTGGGAGCATGTCCCTGTGTCCCTGTGTCCGGGAGCGTGTCCCTGTGTCCCTGTGTCCGGGAGCATGTCCCTGTGTCCCTGTGTCCAGGAAAGTGTCCCTGTGTCCCTGTGTCCAGGAGCCTGTCCCTGTGTCCCAGAGTGTGTCCCTGTGTCCGGGAGTGTGTCCATGTGTCCGGGAGAGAAGCGCAGATCCTCCCCCACGCCGCCGCCGTCCCCCCTTCGGGTCCGGGGTTCCAATGGGAACTGAGGAACTGACAGCCCTGTCACCGTGTCCCTATCACCATGTCCATCTCGGAGCAAACGCATCTGTCACTTCTCTCGTCTGCAGACCCGGCTGCTTAAAATGCGAGCGATACGCACACCAGTTCGGGAACCTGACTCGCTGTGCGGAGCAGCCGTGACCCTCGGGCTCTGAGCCCCTGAGCCCCGGTCAGGGCCACACACGTGGGGGCCGGCTCTGGGAGAGCCGCACCACACTCGCCGCCAGAGCCGTGGCAGCTGGGGCCGCAGGCCGCCAGTCAGCCTGAACTGTGCAGATCATGCGTGGAGCGACTTCCCCCAAGCTGATAACTAATGGGGACATTCCCAGCTCAGTACGATTTTGGATACATTTCCCCTCGTGGAAAGCTATTTTTGTCCTTATCATCGAGTTTCACAGGTAGTAACTCTTTACATATATTTCTAAAGGATTTACGAGTATAATTTAAAGAACCTTCTCAGCCAGCGGGGCTCAGTGGCTGAGTGTCCCGGTCAGGGCACGTGCCTGGGTTTCGGGCTCCATCTCCAGTCGGGGGCACGCAGAAGGCAGCCAATCAATGAGTCTCTCTCATCACTGGTGTTTCTCTCTCTCTTCCTCTCCCTTCTTATATGAAATCAATAAAAATGTATTTAAATATATATATATATATAAATAAAGTTCCAATGATAAAACTTGATAGGTATGTCAAGATAATGAATGTTTAAGATAATGAATGTTTCCATTCATAAAAAATTCACATCTCTATCCCTTTCCTTCTCTTGGTACTTCCTGTGCCTGTTCTTTTAGTAAAAACCTAGACAGTGTGCATTTAAAGGTTAAATATAAGAGCATTCTAAATAACCTAAAGATAATTCAAAATATTGAGGAAAAGCCGAAACCGGTGTGGCTCCGTGGATGGAGCGTCGGCCTGCAGACTGAAAGGTCCCAGGTTCAATTCCGGTCAAGGGCATGTACCTTGGCTGCGGGCACATCCCAGTAGGGGGTGTGCAGGAGGCAGCTGATCGATGTTTCTCTCTCATTGATGTTTCTGACTTTCCCTCTCCCATCCTCTCTGTGAAAAAAAATCAATAAAGTATATTTAAAAAAAATATTGAGGAAAACACCTAAAATCTATAGATGGTTCTGGGAGCGGCCGGAGGAGGGGAACAGCATGGTGGGCAGTGCCCTCCGCCGTGGATGGGGCCTCCCGGCTTCTCGCCTCGCTCGGCAGCGGGTGCGGGGGCCACAGAGATCAGAATGAGCATGCTGCTGGATGCGCTGAGAGCTCACCGTGCAATGCAAACGTCTTACTTACATCTGGAAAAGCCTTTCATCCCCGGCATCAACCCTGCCATGGAGTGTGCTCAGTAAGCTTGTTCAATTTTTTTAAATTTTATTCTTTAAATACGCTGAGTCGCTTGTATCTCAGAAGATCCCGACCAGGGACAGAGAGAGCCGGGCTCACGCTCAGAGGGCTGTCTCGCCAGCCACGCCACGCGCAGCTGCTGCCGCAGGCGATGTGGCTTCGGAGAGATGCGGCTCGGTTTGGTCTAGCTAAAACAAGTAATACACTACATGGCGGCACTTCCCCGCCGTATATTGATTTTTAATGTGCTAATGAAGTTAAATCCCTGTGGACCCTAAAATAAGATTCATTTTGTTCCATAGGAAAAAAAATGTTTAACTTATCTTCACGAGTATGGCTGGTTTCATTTATGCCAGTGAGTAGAAATCTAGTTAGTAGATGTATACTTCGTTTACAGTTGGCTACGCTGCATCATTCCTCTGAGTGTGCTCATCGATAACGTGTAATCCATCACCTATTCAAGCAATAGAACAAACCTGCTGGTTCTTGCACAATGAAAGGATCCTCTGCGAGGAAAAAAAAATAAGAATTCGAATGCCAAGAATCCTTATTTATAAAGTGAATGAGGGCAAATCTCCCTTTTGATGCCCAGCTTCCACTTACAGTGCAACACCGAGCAGGCTGTTCCCAGCGCAAGGCTCTCTGAGCGGTTTGCCTGTGGCCCGGGCTCACAGCCCTGCGGAAGTCCAGCGCGGCTGGTGGCAGCGCCCCCTAGGGACGGACAGTGGGCGTTGAGGGTGACCAGCAGGTGAGAGCAGCCAGGAGAGGACCCGGCATTCCTGACACACCCGCTCCCATGCCTCCTCGGCAGGAACCGGACAGGGGTGGGCAAAGGGTCTGCAGAGGGGAGCGCATGAAACACCGTTTATTTTTGTGTTACCCTCGATGGCTTGGCTAGTGCGTCATTGACTTGTTTTATGCAACCCTACCTTGGCCCACCCCTGTCCTCTGCTGACCAATTGCATGTGGGCTCCGAGCGTCACGCGTGAAGTCCGGAGGAAACGCCCCGAAGCCCCCCTTCCTCCTGTTCCATCCCCGTCCGGTTGCTGGGAGCGGGGGTGCCGGCTTTACCTCACCTCAGAGTGGACGCTGCCTCCCTTGGCTGCGGGCTCGGGAAGTGTCACTTTAGAAGTGGCTCCCTAGGATGGTGGAGAGGGCAGGGAATGGGGACGAGGGAAGTCACGTCTGGGTAAGTGTTTCCGGCTGCCCTTGCCCATGTGCCCTGCCGGTGAGCAGCGAGTTGGGTTAAGCTCGGCTGTGCCAACATATCCGAATCGAGACCCCCCACCCCCACCCCCAAAGTCGGTGGCTTAAGAAACAGCAGATTTACTTATTCTCCCGGTTATTGGGCTACCCCTGGGCAGGTCCCGATGGAATGGGAGAGGGGGGACTCTGGGGCAGGGACATGCCTGAGGCGGCAGGGGCCGGAGGAGGGTGGGCAGCGTGTCTAACCAGCTTGGTCTGGCGGTGGCACGTGGCACAGGATACCCCAATGGCTTTGAGCAACAGCAATTTGCAATATGAGGCTCTCCCCTTCCCTCTCTGCTCTCTGATGCGTTTCTCACTTTTCTGAATGGTGTGGCGGGATTGTGACTGTCCCCACACCGACGCTGGGCTGCGCCATCCCTACCCCGAGGATTTGCCCCTGGTCCATCGCACCTGAGTCCCTCCCACAGCAAGCCCCCGCCTCTCCTGCCCCCGTCACTGTCCGCTCTCCTTCCCCCGCCTCCTTCTCCCCGTCATCTCCCCCTTCTCCATCTCTCGTGCTTCCGCTCGGATTTGAGGGTCAGCTGGCCGGGGCCCGTGGAAAGCCTTGCTGGGGTTGCTTTTAGGGTTGCTCTGAATTTATTGGGGTGCATGGGGAATTGACATGTTTAAGATAATGAATGTTTCCATTCATAAAAAATCCACATCTCTATCCCTTTCCCTCTCTTTGTACTTCATTCACGGTGAAATAGTCTTCCCATTGAAGGTTTTGCGCAGCTTTAGTTAAAATTCATTTTTTAAAAAAATACGTTGCTGTCTAGTCCTTAGATTTTTTTTATAACATAATCTCTAAAACGCGTTTGATTATAACTGAAACTGCCGTACTACACCTTGATTTTTCGCCAATTCGGGGATTACCGAGTGAACTAGGGGAAAATCCATCCTATGCCGATCAATGCGCTTGGTTTTGAATAATTCATTCAGTGAAATGCTCTTAAAGAAGATGGGATGCGATGAATTAAGCTCTCTGCAACAGATTGGAGACGTCTCTGTGTCATTCTCATCTGAAACGCGTCTAAATGCCCGAAGCGCGTGGAAAGGATCTGCGTCGTCCCCGTCAGAGCCCCCAGATCCGAAGGCCCGGGAGGCCTCGGGGCTCCGAAAGACGAGCGTCTGGAGCGCTCCTGTTTGCGGCCGGTTTCCAAACCGGGGAGCGGGGCGGGCGGGGAGGGCGCCTTCTGCTTGAAGCGTTTTGACGCGTGGAAAACACAAGCCGAGCGCGTTCACCACTGCGCTGGCACCAGCACCGGCCCCGGGGACGGAACTAAGGCTGCTGATAACATTCATTATCTTAAACATGTCAATTCCCCATGCACCCTGGTCCGTGGTCCCCTCGGAAATCGGTCACGTCAGAAGCGCCGTTGGGCGGTGTCTGCCCAGGCCTCATCCGTGTGCCTCCTGTTCTCTGCGGCGCCTCCCGCATTTTGGAAATGAATTTAATCTGCGTCACTCTCCGCGGCTGGCAACGTGACCAAACGTACTTCCCCTGTGCGGAATACACTCCCAAAACCCGCACCTCTCGGCTTGGCTCCATTACTTGCTTGCCGGTCCTCTCTGCCGCCTTACTCCCAGCACTCTCGGCACAGCAGAGGCCGGCCACCATGGCTCAGTGCTGCAGCGTCGACCTAGGAACCAGGAGGTCACAGTTTGATTCCCGGTCAGGGCACAGGCCTGGGTTGTGGGTTGGATCCCCGGGGGGTGGGGAGGGGAGACGTGCAGGAGGCAGTTGATCAGAGATTCTCTCTCATCATGGATGTTTCCATCTCTCCCTCTCCCTTCCTCTTTGAAATCAATAAAAATATATTCTTTAAACATCAAAATAAATAAAACACGAGAGCAGTAGGGTCTTATTCCCAGGCAGTGCTGAATTCACCCAAGGAGATCTTCATGACCGTTCCACCGGTTCCAGACCCCACACGGGACAAGCAGAAGGGACAGCGCTACCCCAGGAAGAGCACGCAGACCCCTGGGCCCGTCCTGCTCTCGGCCCTCCGCCCCAGGAATGCCACGGCCTCCTTAGGGCCGGGGTCTAGACCCGCAGGGTCAGGGCGGTGTCCACCCAGCCACGCCGTCAGCATAGCCGCCATGGCCAACAGCCTCAGAAAGTGCCGGCACTCCGCATGAGGAGACCCCCCCATCCTCCCACGGGCACCTGGGACGGAGGGCACATGTCGCAGCTGGAGAAGCTGCTGGTGAAGGACAGATCCGGGCTCCACATGGGGCCCTGGCTGCATGGCCCCGGGCTGCTGCCCGGGGCCCCGGACCCCGAGCAGGTTCTTCACAGACGGTCTCACGCTTCTCGCCGTGACCCGAAGGCGCATGGCAGTTTGCTGTGTGACCCGGGAGGAAACCATGGCTCAGATACAATGACTTTCCGGTCTCAGAGCCCAGTCCTCCCTGGCCCCTGGCCGGAGGCGGAGGCCGTGCCAGGACTCCTGCACAGGTGAGGGACGAGCCAGCCCGTGGGGGAGCCGGGGAGTTAGCAGGGCGAGTGCCACGTGCTGCAAACCACTGCAGGCCGCACGCAGCCTTCACGCTGCCGGTCAGGTCTCCCCTGTGCGCTGTCCGTGGTGCTGACCCGAGTTAGCGGTCCCCGGCGTCCTGTCGAACACCTCCGCTGGGACTGGCAAGGTCGCAGGCGGGCCCCTGAGCAGCCACTGAAAATACCTGCTCGCAGCCAGGGAGGAATTCTGACAGCTCCGCCCCCCGAAGTGAAACAGCGCAGCAGGTGGTCAGTGCTCCCCTAGGCATGTAGTTAGCGCCAGCGCGTCTCCTAATCCCACCGATTAACGGTGCCCCCGAATAAACACGACGCTGAGACACTCATTATCATCCACGTAGCTGGCCGCACTCGCGTGCCGGGCATCGTCCCCCGGCTCTAGCGTTGTGTTGTGCCGCTCAGTTCCGGGCGCCATTTCTAGACTACTCATCCAAAATCCCCGTTTTATCCCCAGCCCCGGGGTCAGCAAACTGCGGCTCACGAGCCACGTGCGGCTCTTTGGCCCCTTGAGGGTGGCTCTTCCACAAAACACCACGGCTTGGCCGAGTCTATGTTGAAGAAGCGGCGTTCGAAAAAGTTTAAGTTTAAAAAATGCGGCTCTCCAAAGGAATTTCAGTCGTTGCGCTGTTGACATTTGGCTCTGCTGACTAACGAGTTTGCCGACCACTGCCCTAGAGTATTGCTGAAAACGGGATTCTGGAGCCGGGGCAGGGAACGTACAGCCTGAGAAACCATTTGGTCTGGACCTGCCAAGGCATGAGGGGTGAGCTAGTTAAACGTTTGGCGAGCTGCGGCAGGCTCACGAAAGCTGGTAATTGTGAGGGGCCCTGGATGGTGCTGTAAAGATCCCAGTGGCCTTTGGCAGTGGTGATCCCACACCGCCTGCATTGCTGTCCTGTGGTGGCCGACACAAACGGCCACAAACTTGGTAGCTTAAGACTCCCGAGCGCTTTCTCTCTCGGCTCCGGAGGATAGAAGCCCAATGTTGGCTTCACTGGGTGGAAATCGAGGTATCTGAGGGCCCTGCTCCCTGTTGGATCCCGGGGAAGCGCCTTGCCTCGCCCCGCTGGCTGCCAGCCTGCCTCTGCCGGTGGCAGCGTCCCTCCAGTTCCCGCCCATAACTTCACATCTCCTCCTCCTCTTCGGGGCGTAGCAAAGCTCCCTCTGCTCCTCCAATGAGCACCCTGCGATTGGAGGTAAGTCCCCGCGGATAACCCAGGATAACCACCCCTCGTCCCAGTCCGTAACCTCAGCACATCTGCAAAGAATCCTTTTCCCTGTCAGGCAGCATTTACGTTTTCCAGGAATCGGGACCTGACAGGTTTCAGACCACCCTTCCGCTTGTTCTACTGTCTGCGCGATTTCAGGCAAATTATTCAATCTCTCAAAATTCCATTTTCTTAGCAAACGTGTGGAACAATGCTATTGATTTCCTAGGGTTGCTTGAGGCTCACATGAGATAATATATGTAAAGCATTTGCCCAGCGCTTGGGGGACAAAAAGATTTCAACCAATAATAGCTATTTGTTCTGCTTCTATATGCAGAAATGTCAGTGTCGTTTTGGGGAGAGGAGGAAAGTGCTGAATCTGGACTTTGCACATGGAAAACAGGGGAAGGTTTGGGGGAAGGGGAGGCGGACTCTAGGCAGATACAAAGCCGGAGAGTTTCTGCGGCAGACGCGATGGCAGAGCACAGATGGACCGACAGGAAAGAAGGGACACCGTGAGGAGCAAAACGCACCAAAATGATGAACATTTTCTGGTTTCTGCTACTGTTTTCTTCTCCTCTCTGTCCCGTCTCGGGTTTTGCAAAGGGGCCTCTCCTCTGACGTTTCTGGAAAGTCAGGAGCCCTCTGTGCCTGCTCCTCACCCCTCCATCTCTTCCTCTTCAGCTTCCTCCCAGGGGCCGGTGGACAGCGCCCTCGGGTGACCAGTGGGCCTCGGCTATGCCCCTGGCCATGCAGTCACCAAGGATGAGATGTCCTTCTCGGCACGCAGCCACAAATTTCTCCGTATGTGACCACGTGCGGCCCCGTGTCCCCGATCGGGAATCCCACCAAGTGGTCTCGGCCGCCACGGCCTGGTCACCAGGGAAGCTCGGCCACCAAAGGCGATGGGTGCTCGCCCTCCTGCTCTGGGTCCTTCCCCCAGTGCCTTCTGCCAAAGGGTCTTTCTGAGTCTCGTTTCTGAATGACCAGCTTAAAATCAATATCCCCGAAGGCAGCTGCGGGGGCAAAACATGGGTTCCCTTCAGCGCTCATGGGGCCAGAACAGAGCGAGACCTCAGGTGAGACCCCGTCATAGTTGTGGGTGCCACAGGATTGGGGTTCCCTTTGGGACTTCCCCCCCGTAATCGCCTGCTCCTGACAGAGCCCCCAGGGTGCCCGCCGTGACCAAGTTGGAGCTGATGCCCTCTGACCCGGGCCGCGTGACCAGGGACAGCCCTGCTCTCCCATCTCAGAGCCAACTATGACCCCTGAACTGTCGGGTCATGGTGGGCTCACATATGGGGTGATGGCACCTGCCAGTCTCTTCCCACCCAGGCAGGTGACCAGGTGACAGCGGTGGCTAGAGGGGGGGGCAAGTTAGAGGGGATAGGGGTCAGCCGCGGCCGCCCAGGGCAGAGCCAGCCCCAGCCAGGAACGCACTGCGCGGTGAGAGCACTGAGGGACGAGGAAGATGGAAGCGATGGGCAGTGCGGACAGTGCCCGCATGGGAACCGTGGGTGTTCCCGAAAAGCGTCGGCAGGCCCTGTCCGTGACGGGGAAAGTTTGGTTTCGTTTCTTAATCTTCAGACGGAAATGTGTTCCTCCGGAGCAGGAGGGAGAAGGGCTTTCCCAGCTCTGACCGCCAGCCCCCACAGTGATGCCGATGTGCCTTTTCCACGCCTGACGAGCACCCGCCTCAGTGGGCGCTCCTCTGTGGAGAGGGGGGTGGGGAACTCCGCTGGGGCTCGCACCCGTGCGCCTCGGTGTGTGTGTTTCTGGCCGTTGGGAGACGTGTACTTTACAGGTGTCTCTATCCGAACGCCGCTCTCGTTGCCGACGGGAGTGGGGTCCTGGCGGGTCCAGGCGCCCCCGAGTAAGAGGGTATGGCGAGGTAAGATTCATTGGTGGCGTCACATGCCAAATCGAGCTGTGCTTTGGGCGCTCAATGTCCCTCTCCGTCCGCCCCGCCAGGGAAAGTCCAGTCTTGCCGTCCCCAGGCCCAGAAGGGGGGCCAATGTCCAGAGATCCTGCGCCAAGGCCAGCCCAGCCTCCCCCCTGCCCGCCCCCCATCCCTCTGCACTTCCCTGGGGCTGTGTCCTGGCCACCCATGGAGCCTGCATGGTTTGCTGAGGCCCGAGTGGCTGCTAGACCTGCGCGGCTGCTGCAAATGAGTCAGCCCCCGAGGGAGACGGGCTCTTGGCGGCGGGATTATGTCACCTCGGGCTGGAGAAGCACCGGGCGTTTTTACAAAATAAGCAGTCACGCTCCTAAGCTCTCACAGCCTTACTCTGGGCCCGCCTTCCAGCCAGCCCATCTCCTAGAACAGTGATGGGCAACTTTTTGAGCGCGATTGTGTGTGTCAAAATTTGCCAAAAAAAAAAACAAGCATAACTCGGTGGTGTGTCTCTTTGAATTACGCGATATTTGTAGTTTAAATAACAAAAATGTATAATTGTAAAATATAACTGTATTTAATAAACCAAAAACTAATTATTTAACTTACCTGCAATGTTTCATCCTCGGCTACGCCCCTGGCCATGCAGTGACCAAGGATGAGACGTCCTTCTCGGCACGCGGCCCCAAACTTCTCCGTATGTGACCATGTGCGGCCGCGTGTCATCGAAAATGGCTACGCGTGTCAGTGCTGCCACGCGTGTCATGGGCTCGCCATCACGGGCCTAGATCTTCCGGGCTAGATCTCTTGTCCAATCCGATCCTTTCCCAGGCCAGATGGACAGGTCTTTATGGCCAACTCAGCTCCTCCTGCGCAGTGCTTTCCCTCCTGCCCTTGCTGTCCTCCCCTTTCCCAGTGACTGGGAATGGCGGGTGGGACTCGGGGAGTGTGTGAGGCCGTGATTTCCTGACGGAGGAACCCGGCTCCTGCCCTCCCTGACTGCGCTCCACGAAGTCTGATTCCCTTGCTCCCTCCCTGTATCCGTAGCTGCCTACCTGCCTACGCCAACGAAGGCAGGATTGCTTTCCTGCGGGCGTGGCATGCAGTTTTAGGTTATGTGTTTTAAAACACCAGAGCATTCACTTTGCCAGTGTTTCCAGTGCGATCGTGTGAATTCTTAGAACTTTTGAAAGGGGGATCTCTGCACATCAGCTTAGAGCCGACAGTGCCGGGTAATAAGAAGAATCCAGAGTGGTTCGGACAAGCTGGATGGGTGGCTCAGTGAAATGCAGTGGCGGTCAATAAGACAACGGAAGCCACTCTTGAGCAGGAATAACCCTACCGATACAAAATGATAAAGCCAATCTATCGATCTGGTGCGGGAAGAGGAAGAGGTTTTGATAAGTGAAAACAGTACACTCGGGAAAAGAGCCAGTTATTTCCTGACGTGTCAACACGCTTGCCCTTGAGTGTGAGCTGCCCGGAGTCATTCCTCCTCTGACGGAGCCGTCAGCGGCAGCAGCAGCTGCCCGCCAGGAGCACTGCTGGAAGGAAGAAAGGAATGATTCCAACAACTGTCAGACTCTCAGATGCCAGTGGTGGCGCCGCTTCAGGGAGGCGGGCACATACAATGGCCTGTGGAAGAGCATTCCAAGGTCTCCTCCCACCCCCCGCCCCATCCTCCCAGGGTCCCCCCCGTCCCCTGTGAGGACGTCCCGGGACTTGGGGAGAGTGGGAAGAGCCCGTTCTTCGGCCTCGGCTCTGGGGCGCTGGGCCAGTGGTCTGTCTTGTCAGTGGTGGTGCCTGGAGGAGCGCCTCTCGCAGCCTGGACCCGAGCTCAGGTGCTGCGGCTGCAGGAGCTCAAGGTCGCTCGGCCCGACAGAAAGGTCAGGCGGAATCGATGGTTCTCGTGGGCACACTGCGGCCGCGTGGCCTCCAGCGCTGCTGCAGGGAGGACGAGGAAATGGTCGGCAACCTCGCTTTTTACTTGAATGATGAGAAGAACCTTTGACAGCTCAGGGAGTACTCAGACAGTCATCATGGTTGGCGAGGACCCATTCTCATTTGTCACATACACACTCCAGAGGGGGCTCCTGAGAAACCCTCACGTCCTCGCTCCCCGGGCAGACAAAAGCATCTTAAAACTGTCGAAGAAAGAAAGGAATTTAACAGGCCACGTGGATTTCCCAGAAATCACTGTGTGTGGGCATGACTGGCGCTCACACGCAGTATAACCTTGCTGGGTTTAGCAAATAAAACCATGGGGTGAGCCAGCCAGCGGGACTCAGGTTGAGCATCCACCTCTGAACAAGGAGGTCACAGTTCAGTTCCCGGGCAGGGCACAGGCCCAAGTTGTGGGCTGGATCCCCAGTGGGGGCGTGCAGGTGGCAGCCAATCCATGATCCTCTCTCATCATCGATGTGTCGGTCTCTCTCTCCCTCTCCCTTCCTCCCTGAAATCAGTAAAGATTTTTTTAAAAAAACAAACAGAAAACCACAGGATGTCCAGTCAATCTGGATTCCAGATGAACATCAAATACTTTTAAAATGTAAGTATATGCCATGTCATATTTAAGACATACTATGACATGTTTGCTATTTATCTGATATTTAAAGTTAGCGGATATCCTGTGGCTTTTCTGGCAACCACATCTCTGACATCTCTGACCACACATCTCACACATGCACGATCCATGGCCGGTGGTCGCCTACGTGACATGTGCCAAGCCACCACATCAGTGAACAAGCCCAAGGTCCCTACCCATGGGACACTGGAAGTTACTGGATGTGCTTACCACCCTCCAGGAAATTAGCGTTAAAAATGGAATGTGAAAAACATGCTATGGTATTATATATAAGGTATTATATTATTTTACACCAGAGGCCCAGTACGCAAAATTCATGGGCAAGTAGGGTACCTAGGTCTGGTCGGCAATCAGGGCCAATCTGGGCCGTTCTTCCCCTGGCTGCTGGCTGCCAGCCCGGGCCATCCTTCATTCCACACCACCCCCCTGGTGGTCAGCACGTGTCATAGTGAGTGGTCAAACTACAGAGGGGATAATTTGCATATTAGCCTTTTATGATATAGGATTACATATTTGTACATCATGATGCATAATGGAGAATGAGGCATCCTTGGCCTGTACACGAGATCTTTGAACTAACCTTCCCCCCGCTGCTCAGCTGCTCACCTCTGTCCTAGAGGAAATCTCCACCAGCGGGGGGAGGGGGAACCCTGCTTCCCCTGCGCCTCCTCTGCTTAGAAACGTCCAGGAATACCCACCGGTGCACAGACCCTGCTGACCCCCTGCCCAAGCACCTGCCTCCTCTCCCAGCATCTCGCCCTGTGCCGGAAGGCGACAGTGCTGGCTGATGGCTGCAGGCCTGGCTTCTGTAAGCAAGCTGTAGCATTGGTGGGGGCAGGAGAGGGATCGGGGGAAGGGAGGGCCATCCCCAGTCTATGGTCTCAGGAAACCTGCTCTGAGGGAGGGCGCTGGAATGCACAGAAGAATGATTACAAGTGGGATGTGGGACGATGGGGATGGAAGGCACGGCGGGCCGAGGGTCCAGGCCTGAGACAGGGACGTGTCTGTGTGTTTAAGGTCAAGGAGAGGCCCTGGCCCGCCCAGGTTCAAGGTGAGGTTGACCTCTGTGATCCATGTGAATGTTTTGAGTTCCGTGGCACAACTGGAGCGATACAATGGGAAAATGTGTCTGCCAGTGATTTTAAGCATCAGAAACGAGGAAGTTAGTTAAAATTCCCCCGATCTGTGTCTATAAAAATTCGTTTTTTAAATATTGCTGTAAATTCACTCAATAGACTCTAAACCCCACACCCAGTTCAAAAACTCCTCTGGCCTCGAATTCTCTCCTCCCCCCTCCAGCCAAAGACTATATCCCAGTCCGAGGTCCCCAACCTTTCAGCCCTCACGGACGACCACCGTCCCACGGGGCCACCATGTCCCAGCCCGTCCTCTCCACCCACTCCCTCGCTGTGTCGAGCTGGCCTGGACCCTGTGGTTTTTTGTCCTTCACTGTTTCTTTGTCACTTTCCCATTTGCTTCCTCCCTCTGGAGTGCCCTCTCCCCTCTCTTCTCCGAGTCCTCCCTCCAGGATCAGATTAGTGACTGTCTTTTTTATCCCTGCGACAGGCTGTGTCCACTGGGGGATCCCTGTGCCCGCCCCCCTCCTCCCATCGACTGGGTGGAAACCCTTGTAGCCTGCTGTGAGGAGCCCAGGTTTCTCTCTGTGTCTCAGCTCCTTCCACCTCCCTCCTACAGGGCAGTCAGCCATGCTTCCGGCTTCAGCCTTCACCTGCAGGCTCATGACTCCAAGACTTCAGTTCCAGGTTCCCCCCAAAGCACGAATTTATGTCTCAGACCACCTCCCCCAAGTCCCAACGTGATGCGCCAACTCTCTCAGCTCACCTCTCATCTTCCCCAATCCTGCTCCTCCTCCCACTCCCCCTTCTCCACCTACCAGGCCACCAGCTGCCTGTCAGTCCGTCCTCTTCTTCCAGCCCCTTCCTTCCTAGTCTAGTGGGTCCCCAGGCCCTGGGCACCGCCTCCTCCCTGTCCTGCCCGTGTGCAGCCACCTCTCCTCTCGGCTGCTGCCTGGACTCAGAGAAGTCCCCTCTCGCCGTCACCTCCAAACCCTCTGTGATGGACAGCAAGAGGCCTGGACAGTCACCTCCGGCCCTGAGTCCAGAGCCCCCACAGGGCTTCTGGGTGACCATCCCGGCCAGGGCTCCTCTAGGACGCCCAGGAGAGGTGGTCCCCTCCGGCTCCCGCTCCCGCGTTCCGCCGGGGACACTGCCTCCATCCTCAACACCGCAGCGTCGATCTCCCGACTTCTCTCCTGTCCACGGTGATTCTGTCAGACACACCCAGGTTCCTGGGTGGTTCCCCCGGGGGTGGGGTAACTGGGTTAAGCCGTTTGCAGGGTTCCTGGGTGTGTGCCCGGGCCTGTTCTCAGGTTCTGGGGATTGGGGCGCGGACATCCTTGGGGAGGTGGGAGGAGCGCCGTGTTGCTCACACCCCATTTCTGGAGCCGTCTCCCTGACACACGGGTCTTTCCCTGCGTGTAGCCACTGACCACTGGTGGGGGTGGACCCGGACCTCCCAGTCATGTGCGTAATGTTCCCTAGCTCTGTCCACGTCAGGCAGCCCCTACATCCACGGAGCCCCATCGTGACGCTGGGTGCCCTGTGCCTTTGCTACCTGCTCCCCGTCCCTGACTCGCGCTGCCGTCCTCGGGCCTTCCCAGGCCCGCCCTCCCCACAGAGACTGGACGCCCTGCGGCCCTGCCCTGCTGCCTGCGTCTGCTGCTCGCGTAACTCTGCCATCACCGCTTCTCTGCTAAACTCAAAAGCCGCACCAGAGGGCAGGAGGGGGCCGTGCGCTGTCCCAGCCCCAGCACCCGGCCCCGTGTGATGGCTGCTCCCCGAAAACCTGAGTGTCCCGCCAAAGGTGTCCCCGTCTGCTCCGGCTACTTGTGAGGAATGCTGCCCAGGAGGTTGGGAATTGAAATAGCTATCTCTGGAATTTGTCTTAAAAAGGAAACCATCTTGCCAAAACCGGTTTGGCTCAGCGGATAGAGCGTCGGCCTGCGGACTGAAGGGTCCCAGGTTCGATTCGGTCAAGGGCGTGTACTTTGGCTTCGGGCACATTCCCAGTGGGGGGTGTGCAAGAGGCAGCTGATCAATGTTCCTCTCTCATCGATGTTTCTGATTTCTATCCCTCTCTCTTCCTCTCTGTGAAAAACCAATAGAATATATTTTAAAAATAAAAATAAATAAAAAAGGAAACCATCTGTTTCTTCACTCCAGCACATGGTTTACAGGACCATGACTCCTTACGCTCTGTTCCCCATGGTTTGGCCGCTTCACATCTCATTCCGTCAGCCCTTCCCGAGTGGGGCGCAAACCTGTGGAAACTGCTGTTCGCCCAGAGGCCACTGGGGCGGCCGTTTCCTCACCAGCTGCCAGCTCACGGCCGCTGGCGAACGGGCGGACTCGGGGCTCGGCATTCGCATCAGGACCGGGAGTCCAGGGGCAAGACGTACGGCCCTTGAATTGAAATCACGTGGTGGGTCCCCGCAGGCCCTGGGTGGGTCACATGTCTGTTCGCTTCCCGTGAGCACGGGAGGCAGTGGGGTTAAGGTCCCCGTTTCATGGAGGAGAACACAAGCACAGACAGAAATTCTCCGAGATTCTGCCTGTGGTAAACAGGCCTCCAGGGCATGGCCACTTTCATCGGAGTGGGAGATGGGGGTGTGGCTGGGTGGAGAAGACCAGTGAGACAGCACAGTGCGGGGAGGAGGAGAGGGGGAGATGTGGGGTGTGGCTGGGTGGAGAAGAACAGTGAGACAGCACAGTGCGGGGAGGAGGAGAGGGGGAGATGGGGGTGTGGCTGATGGAGAGGCCAGTGAGACAGCACAGTGCGGGGAGGAGGAGAGGGGGAGATGTGGGGTGTGGCTGATGGAGAGGCCAGTGAGACAGCACAGTGCGGGGAAGAGGAGAGGGGGAGATGGGGGTGTGGCTGGGTGGAGAAGACCAGTGAGACAGCACAGTGGAGGGAGGAGGAGAGGCAGGGAGAAGCCGGTAGGTGCACCCCTGGCTGAGCAGAACTGGGCTCCCTCGCCCATCATCGCCCCCCTCTGAGGATGCGGAATGAGCCGCTTGAGCTGATGGCCCCTTAAAGATCCAAGGTTCTGTCTTCCGCAAATAGCCACGAGCAATCAAACCGGGGAACGTAAATTCCAGTCGGACGTGTGTTATTGGAAAGGACAGTGAGCCCGGTTGTCATTCCGAATTAAACTCATGGCAATGAGTGACAACGTCGAAAACATGTCCTTTAAAGTATTATTTTAAGTTGGAGAGGTAATGGTGAAATAGACCCCTGAATTTCATTGCTTCTGGAATACATCACAATCTTCAGGTGACTTACTTGAACCTGCAGTTTTGAAGTCGGTATTATCGGGAAGTCCCATTGCAAATGCCATTGCACCAGGCACCTCGTCACCCCGCAGCAGGCACTGCTTGTGGTGCAGAAAGCGGTGGGAATTCCCCTTCTTTTTAAAAATATATTTTCATTGATTTCAGAGAGGAAGGCAGAGGGAGGGAGGGAGGGAGGGAGGGAGGGAGGGAGGGAGGGAGGGAGAGAGAGAGAGAGAGAGAAACATCAGTGATGAGAGAGAGTCGTTGACGGGCTGCCTACCACAAATCCCACACTGGGGATGGAGCCTGAAACCCAGGCATGTGCCCTAACTGAGAACCGAACTGTGACCTCCTGCTTCATAGGCTGATGCTCAACCACTGAGCCACCCGGCCAGGCCCAACATGCCTTCTTTGCTGTTAGAAACCCCCTTTGTGGTCAGAGCAGGTTCCTCACGCTGCCTGGAGACCGGGGGTCTACCTAAGGCTCCACATCCACATCCTCCCCGACGGGACTGTCCACAGCTGCTCAGAGACAGGTCACCCCCTTGAGAATGAGCTGCTTGGGGTGGTCAGTGCGTGGACCTCGAGTAACAGAGCTAGGCCACGCAGGTGACCCGCTCACAGACCCTGGGACCTTGGGCAGCTTAGTCCATGTCTCTGAGCTCGGCCAACATTGCATCTAGCTGCTGGGAGGGTCACAGGGTAGAGCATTTTCAAAGGGTTAAATGTTGCATCTGTCGGACGTGGTGAGGGTTTAATGTCATCATTATTTTTAGCTGAAATAGAGGACATGGAGGTCCCCTCCAGGAATGGTTATTCTACGCTCATTAGAATCGCGTTCACACAACATGTAAACAGGTGGAAACAGCTCAGGCTGGATGTCCAGGGAAAAGAGCACTGGACGGAGCCCCAAGTTTTGGCCTTTTGTCCTGGAATGACCCCCTCTGGTTTGTTCATTCTTCCTCGGCTAATTAGGAAGCACTTGCTCTCGCAGTCCTGCTGCTCCATTCTTTCACACATTCTCTCCTGGACTCGTACAAGGCCATGCATAACCTTGATCCAGTTACTTAGATTTTCTAGATTCTTCTTCTGCAAAATAAGAGCATTGAACACTCTCTTGGGCCACTGCAGCAATAGTACGCTACAGGGCTCCTCCAACGAATGACTTTCTCATTCTACGGAATTCCAGAGCCCACAATCCCAGTCTTCAGGACGCTATCAGCCCCTTCCCCTCTCGTTATGGCGGCCCATGACCCTCGCTTCCTCCACCATCTTCCCCAAGGACCCACCAGCTCCACCCCCAGCCGTGTGCTCTCCCTACCGCCCTCTTCCCAGAGGCCGGCTCTCTCCTGCAGGGCGTGGCCTGACCATGGCCATGCTTCCTTAGATTATATTCCAACTGGAGGCCTGATGCCCGAATTCGGGCACAGGTGGGGTTCCTCAGCCTGGCTGGCAATCAGGGCTGAGCTGGGCCATCTCGCCCAGTCCTGATCAGGGGCGGCCAGTCAGAGGGAGGGACTGTGGAGGTTGGCTGGCTGTAGGAGGTTGGCTGTGGGCAAACATTGACCACCACGGGGCAGCTCCTGTGTGGAGCATCTGCCCCCTGGTGGTCAGTGCGTGTCATAGCGACTATTCAACTGGTAGTAACAGTTGCTAGGCTTTTATATATATAGATTAGCTTTGTGTCTGAGAGCTGTGATTAGGTCTGAAGTGCAGACCAAAGAAATTACTCTGTTGTCTGTCCTCCATCAAGCCCAAGGTGCGATTCACTGTCATCACTTGAGTTTTGTGGACGTTTTCGTCTGGTGAGATTTCTTAATTTCGACAGAGTTAGTGTACGAGGAAACATAATAAAGGTTCTCTGGCCACTTTAATAGCCAGGAAACGACAGCGAAGGTGTGCCCATAAAAAGCAAAAATCCACCCACCGCAAAGCTGTCACCAGACTGAGCTCTGCTGCTCCTGACTCAGCGTCCTCTCTGCACCTCAAGGTGTCCTGTCAAGTGTGTTTAATATCCAGGACATTCCACTTCCCACAGAGCTAACTCGAATATATGCGGATTCGGAGCTTCGCAGTCACCAAGCCCGAGATAACGGAGGGCCGGCCTGTTGGCGAATAATTACTTTTTCCTTCTTAATCCGTGGCACTCACTAAAATATGCGGATGCCTTCATACATGGCACGGCTTTTGCCCCACGTTTCAACAAAACAGCCGCTTACAAGAGCCCGAACTGCAGCGGGCGTGGCGGCCACATCACCGTAGGGCAGCAAGGCATTTTTGTAATTAAGTCAGGCCATTATTATTTCCACCCCCACAGCTCAATTTCCTCCCCAGGCTCCCAACCCCAATTCAGAGTCACTGACCTTGAAACTTGCTGAGGAGGAGATGTGTACTCGGCTCAGTCCCCCTCCATGTGCTCCAGGGAGCAAAGCCCATTCTTTAGGAGGAATCCCATCCCAGGACATCCCCACTTCCTCCCTCCGTGGCGATCAGACTTGGCATGTCACGTCTCCGGACTTCTGCTGGGTTCGCTTACTCCTCAGCATCCTCTGCGAGATGAGGCGGCTCCATCCCAGACGTCTGACCCGCCCTGGCTCAGCGGGGGAGGGACAGGCCCAGGAGTCTCGTCGGCAGGAAGCCCGCCCTCCAGCCTGCCCCTCCAGGACATCAACACCAGGACACTTGTTCCCCCGCATTGATTTTTTTCCATCTTGCTTAGTCTCAGTCTAGAGTGGGACGTTCCTCCAGAATCTAGTTCCTACACGACCAACTCTACTTTGGCAACGCCCTCGTGTCTGCGTCCTCACCAGGGAGGCAAATGCGGGGCGCCGGGCAGCGTTCTTCTGGCTGGAGGCCTTACTGAGGGCATCCGTTCTCACAGGGAAGCGGAGGTGCTGTTCCCTGTGTTCCTGGTTTGTGTTCCTCTTTGCCCCGCTCGCCGCCACGCCTGGGGGAGCAGGCCACGGCAGGACCTCCAGATGGACTCGCTCACTCAGAGGCAGCGGGGTTCCCTGTGTGGCTCTCCACCTGTGCCCGCCTCCTCCCCTTGGCGGGGGGGAGACATGGAGGGTTCTTTCAGCCTCTTGCTCTGAAGAACAACATTAGAACTTGTGTTTCGTCCGTGCGCATGTCTTTTGTGCATTTGGCTGAAGACATCTGAAAAATACAGTCTTATTTTAAAAAATATACTTTATGGATTTGTGACAGAGAGGAAGAGAGAGGGATAGAGAGTTAGAAACATCGATGAGAGAGAAACATTGACCAGCTGCCTCCTGCACACCCCCCACTGGGGATGTGCCCGCAACCAAGGTACATGCCCTTGACCGGAATCGAACCTGGGACCCTTGAGTCCGTAGGCCGACGCTCTATCCGCTGAGCCACACCGGTTAGGGCTGAAAAATACACTCTTAGGAATAGCACACGCATGTGCTCGCTTTGGCAGCACACACGCGCTGAAGCAGAGGCCTGATCTCGGAGACGCAGTCAGCACTGCGGGGCCAGGACGTGCTGGGGCAGTTGGGGCTGATATGCCCAAATTTCAAGATCCCCAAAGACCACCAGGGAGCCGAATCCGATGCAATAGCAAAGAGCCTTTGTTCAAGCTCGAGCTTGGCTCTCTGCCTCCACCGACGCCGCGGCAGGATGCAGAAAGAGAGCGAGTTTCTAAAGCACAATGATTTTCTAGGGCTAGGGGTCGGGAGGTGGGGGCATACTCGGACCGCTGAGTTGGCCGATTCCGATTGGTTGGGTGAGGGCTGGGGCTGGTGACCCAAAGGCAGGGTGCGGCCAGGGTCTGGTTACACAGAGACAGGATGCGATCAGCATACTTTTGGCCTTAGGTTAGTTCCCCTTGTGTTCCCATTGGCTGAGTGAAGGGCGGGCTGAGTAACTGACACATCCTGTGGTTTTTCTCGGAAGAGGGGACACAGTTACCCAAGATGGAGGACACGGTGCAAAGTGGAGTCAGTCCCGCTCTGCCCTCTCAGGGCCACTTGGGACGCAGCAGAGACGGCGCAGCAAGGCTAACTCGGTTCTCATCAGCACACGGCTAATGTCATTCTGAGGCGACAGGTTTCCTTAGGAAACGGAGCGGCAGTGCCTGCAGGGGAGGAAACCAGGGCCCGCCCTCCTTCTGGGGAAACACCTGGTACTTCCTGGGCACAGGGTTCTGTGCCCCCACCTGGGGGTCTTTAACCCTCTCACACCCGCTTGCTAATTAGCCTCTTCTCATCTACCCCATTGCTCGGCCATATTCAAATGCTGACGGTTTTAGTGGATTAAAAACATTATTGCCCACGTTGTTAAATGATTTAGTTCTCGTATCTCACCCTGTCGTCGCGTTTCATGAGTTTAGACACCGTCTAAGTGTTTAAAGAAGTCCTCAGTAGCACACTAACTATGGAAATCTGTAAGGGAGTTTACAGCAACATAGATTTAGGCCTGCAGCTGCTTTGCTGGTGACGTGAGTAATGACTTTGTCATGCGCTACAAAGCCAGACAAGGAAGCACCACGATGAGTTTTCGGCGGGAAACGGGGTTTATGGGTCTGGCTGTTGTTTGAAACCTGTGAGGACCATATTTTAGAGGTGAATAGATCTTGGGATTTATGTTGTCATGCATTAAAGAGCAATCTGAGGTAGCAGATATTGCTTAAATATATATTATTTCAGAGTTAATCTCTTATTTTTGGTTTCCATATATCACTGTGAAATTCTACAAAGTTCTACATTATTTTTTAAAAAGCCTGACCAAAAAAAGACCTAAAACAGCCATTTTTTTTTTTTTTTTAATCTGAAGGCCGTATTGAGGGAGAGTAGTTGAGAAGTAAAAATTGGGTCACAATCAGAAACAAAGCAGTATTTGTTTGTTTCCGTTCCCATTTGTTCTGCAGTAACCCCAACCCTCCCCAGTTCCTCCCATCCGCGGAGGAGTCACATGTGCTCATGACCCGGCTCCTGAGTTTCCACTAGATTCCTCCCCTCCTCTCCTCTCCTCCTGTGCCCAGCAAGAGCGCAGCCCGTGTCCCCCCTCCTCTCCTCTCCTCTCCTCCTGCGCCCAGCAAGAGCGCAGCCCGTGTCCTGGGGGAGAGAAGGCAGCGGGCACGGGAAAAGAAAGGGCATCAGAGTCAGCGCCGTGGGCCAGGGCAGAGGCCGGGGAGCTCTCTGGGGTGTGGAGGTGGAGATGGGGTGGGGATGGGGGAATGGGTGGAGGTGGGGATGGGGGGACGGGTGTGGGTGGGGATGGGGAAAGGGGTGGGGATAGGGATGGGGGAACAGGTGGAGGTGGGGATGGGGGAATGGGTGGAGGTGGGGATGGGGAAACAGGTGTGGGTGGGGATGGGGGAACGGGTGGAGGTGGGGATGGGGGAACGGGTGGAGGTGGGGATGGGGGACGGGTGGAGGTGGGGATGGGGAAACAGGTGTGGGTGGGGATGGGGGAACGGGTGGAGGTGGGGATGGGGGAACGGGTGCGGGTGGGGATGGGGGAACGGGTGCGGGTGGGGATGGGGGAACAGGTGGAGATGGGGTGGGGATGGGGGAACGGGTGCGGGTGGGGATGGGGCAACAGGTCACATGTAGAATGTATGAAAAAAGTGTCATTATTCAACGAGAAGACAGTCTTGCCCACTTGAAGTTGTCACTGGTCATTGCCAATGCGCTCCCTTAGTTCCATCCAGACACGGAACTCACGTGTGGCCCTGCGCTGTGTCGGTGAGCCATAGGCCTTTCTCCGTGGCCGAGAGGGTGTCAGGACAGCGCAGGTCCTCACCCCAGTGCGGTGTGTGCCCATTTCCTCCCATCTGCCGCCTGCCTCCCCCAGCCCCCCTCTGCTCTGTCTGCTTCGTTCGCCCGCACCCGCTCCGCAGAGCATGCCGATGACAATCAACTCTCTATTGCCGCAGCCGTGAAAAAATTATTTTGTTAATTGGCGTATTGATGTCCCAAGAACTGCTTCCCGTGCCAAGTTATTAGAAGCAAGGGGACGAGGGGCAAATTAAACTTTGCATCACCTGTTCCTTTGGGCAAAATGCATAAACCAAATTGACTGCAACCAAATGTCATATTATTTACAAGGCGTGCGCAATTTATTTTGCAAAAATGTGCTCCACCAAAGATCTGAATCTGCTCGCGAGCGCATAATGGCCCCACTTAATAGTGATGCTCTCCGCGTGCCCTTCCCTCTCTAATTAAATCATATGGAAACGTGTCACCGAGCAGAATAAAACGTATTTATTTCAGCCATATCTCCCCCAGCATGACACGAAAGTCTGGAGAAAGAATCACTAAGCCTTTTCGCGCCATCTGTGCCGGTGGGGACACTCCCTGAGCAGGTCCCTGTGAGTGTCCCATTCCGAAGGGAGCTTGGTCTACGCAGCCCTGTCCCCGGTGCTGCTGCTTTTCCGCACCCTTGGGAAGCTCAGCAGCGCCCCCCCCCCCAGCCCCCCCATGACGGCTTCTACTGGGTCTCTGGGGATCCAAGAGAGAACCCCCATCTTCTCCCTCCACACCGGGTTCTGAGAGGGCTCCCAACAGCAGGAAGCATGGCTTCTTCTTCAAGGAGTGCAGGCAGCTGGCACCGGGCGCAGGGCTGCGGGGTGCTGGGGCCTCTTGCAGGAGGGCTGGTGGGCCTGCGAGGAGAAGGCCTATGGTTTCGGGGAGCTCGTGGAACCCAGAGCAACGCCCGGTACAATGTCCACCCTCCCCACCGAGTAACCCTCAGTGCGCTCGTTGCCATCATTCTGACGGGTCTTCCGTGTCCTGGGAGGGAACTGTTTCCCGTGGCCATGGAGGCCTGTGTCTGGGAGGGAACTGTTATCTGTGGTCATGGAGGCCTGTGTCTGGGAGGGAACTGTTATCTGTGGTCATGGAGGCCTGTGTCTGGGAGGGAACTGTTATCTGTGGTCATGGAGGCCTGTGTCTGGGAGGGAACTGTTATCTGTGGTCATGGAGGCCTGTGTCTGGGAGGGAACTGTTGCCCGGGGTCATGGAGGCCTGTGTCTGGGAGGGAACTGTTGCCCATGGCCATGGAGGCCTGTGTCTGGGAGGGAACTGTTGCCCGTGGCCATGGAGGCCTGTGTCTGGGAGGGAACTGTTATCTGTGGCCATGGAGGCCTGTGTCTGGGAGGGAACTGTTTCCCGGGGTCATGGAGGCCTGTGTATGGGAGGGAACTGTTGCCCGTGGCCATGGAGGCCTGTGTCTGGGAGGGAACTGTTGCCCGTGGCCATGGAGGACTGTGTCTGGGAGGGAACTGTTTCCCGGGGTCATGGAGGCCTGTGTATGGGAGGGAACTGTTTCCCGGGGTCATGGAGGCCTGTGTCTGGGAGGGAACTGTTTCCCGTGGTCATGGAGGCCTGTGTCTGGGAGGGAACTGTTGCCCGTGGCCATGGAGGCCTGTGTCTGGGAGGGAACTGTTTCCCGTGGCCATGGAGGCCTGTGTCTGGGAGGGAACTGTTTCCCGTGGCCATGGAGGCCTGTGTCTGGGAGGGAACTGTTGCCCGTGGCCATGGAGGCCTGTGTCTGGGAGGGAACTGTTGCCCGTGGCCATGGAGGCCTGTGTCTGGGAGAGAACTGTTGCCCGTGGCCATGGAGGCCTATGTCTGGGAGGGAACTGTTATCTGTGGCCATGGAGGCCTGTGTCTGGGAGAGAACTGTTATCTGTGGCCATGGAGGCCTGTGTCTGGGAGGGAACTGTTGCCCGTGGCCATGGAGGCCTGTGTCTGGGAAGGAACTGTTGCCCGTGGCCATGGAGGCCTGTGTCTGGGAGGGAACTGTTGCCCGGGGTCATGGAGGCCTGTGTCTGGGAGGGAACTGTTTCCCGTGGCCATGGAGGCCTGTGTATGGGAGGGAACTGTTGCCCGTGGCCATAGAGGCCTGTGTCTGGGAGGGAACTGTTGCCCGGGGTCATGGAGGCCTGTGTCTGGGAGGGAACTGTTTCCCGTGGCCATGGAGGCCTGTGTATGGGAGGGAACTGTTGCCCGTGGCCATGGAGGCCTGTGTCTGGGAGGGAACTGTTTCCTGTGGCCATGGAGGCCTGTGTCTGGGAGGGAACTGTTTCCCGTGGCCATGGAGGCCTGTGTCTGGGAGGGAACTGTTTCCCGTGGCCATGGAGGCCTGTGTCTGGGAGGGAACTGTTTCCCGTGGCCATGGAGGCCTGTGTCTGGGAGGGAACTGTTGCCCGTGGCCATGGAGGCCTGTGTCTGGGAGGGAACTGTTTCCCGTGGCCATGGAGGCCTGTGTCTGGGAGGGAACTGTTGCCCGTGGCCATGGAGGCCTGTGTCTGGGAGGGAACTGTTGCCCGTGGCCATGGAGGCCTGTGTCTGGGAGGGTACTGATGCCCGTGGCCATGGAGGCCTGTGTCTGGGAGGGAACTGTTTCCCGTGGCCATGGAGGCCTGTGTCTGGGAGGGAACTGTTTCCCGTGGCCATGGAGGCCTGTGTCTGGGAGGGAACTGTTTCCCGGGGCCATGGAGGCCTGTGTCTGGGAGGGAACTGTTTCCCGTGGCCATGGAGGACTGTGTCTGGGAGGGAACTGTTTCCCGTGGCCATGGAGGCCTGTGTCTGGGAGGGAACTGTTTCCCGGGGCCATGGAGGCCTGTGCGTGGGTTGGCTGTGATGTGCAAGTCCTGTCCCTCTAGAGGGGCCGTCTGAGTGGCAGGGCTCTGACTGGTCATGGCCACCTCTCCCGGTGGAGATCACCCCCCCCGCCCCCCCCCACCCCCCCCCCCCCCCGCCGCCTCTCTCGGATGGCAGCGGGCCGCGTTCAGAGACACCGATGGGTGAAGACGCGTCCCACTCTTTCCAAACGAGCTCTTTCCTTTCTCGCCGTGTTGAGCTCCTTCTCGTTATGAAACTTCCCGAGTCAATAACACCCAGTTAGAACCCTCAGAACTCACTACATGGAGAAGATGGGACTTACTGTGAGATAACTGAGCATAAAGTCATGCCATTTTGATCAGACAGAAAAGCTACGACTTTGCTAAATTTACACATTACGCCATTTGTCATTAAATCAGAGGCTAGATTTACTTACCTTGATTCTACTCAAAAACTCTGAGGACATTTGAACTTTCCTAGTTTTAACGCCCCGCTTTCTTTAAAGCCAACCCCACGCTCGCCCTGAAGCATCGTTGGCAATGGCCATGTAGGTGAGCACGATTTGTAAATGATTAAATACGACGCAACCCTCAGTCGCTGTTGCCAGTAACAGGCTTGTCATAGAAACTGAGGCAGGGACCCTTTCCAACACTGGCTCTTCGGGTTCTCTTTCTGTGGGTTTAAATGCATCTGTGCTTGTTTTAGCATCATCTCAGGCAAACTACCTTTGACCTTGACCTTAAATGTGTCCTGTCTACGGCTTAGCCCTCATGTAACTTCTGGGTGAGGTCCAGGCGATATCAGAGTGACCCGTGGGACATAAGATGGACATTCCAATAGCATCCACCCAAGCGTCGAATGAATTCTGCTTTCACCCTTCTTCCTGGGGGGTTAGAGGGTTCTCTCCACGTCCAGTGTAGAGAGAAGAGTAGGGTCCAGTTACTGAATAGAGGAGCTGGGGATTGAGAAATAATAGAAAGAACAGAGGTCACAGAAGTATAAATAAAAGCTAGCGCTGGGTGGAATCTCTGCTCTCTGATGGAGAGACAGGAATCCAGACCCAACAGCAGCGTGTTTATTTATATCTAAAATAAAAAGAGGTTTCACAGGAAAAAAACTTAAGATCAAGGGAGCTTAAGTGGGCCCAGGCCCTACTCATTCCCTCATTCCCGGGGCTCGGCTGAATCCACTTTTCAAGGCCCTCTCCCTGACACTTGGAGCAAGTTAAGAGTCAGTACTGACAACACATCCAGCCTTCTGGGTGGATGTGTTTCCAAGACGTGGCTCTGTCTGGCGCCTCGGATTCAGCTGACACTGATTTAAAGAATGCTCAGGTGTCTTCCCTGGGGGCCCTCTCCATCTTCCCATTGAAACAAACAAACAAAAGCCAGCCTGGGAGACCCGCACTGCAACGCATCGGAAACGCTGCTTCCGTTGGCCCAGCGCTAATGCCTCACCATATTTACCTGAGCTGGGCACGCCCCGAACGGAGAGCCCGCTTTATCAGGAGAGCCAAAGGCCCAGTGTTGATTCCTGCAGCCCTGGGCTCTGGCGCCTACACTGACAACTTGTAAAGTGAGGATTTCTGAAGTGTGAAATATATTCACAACTATGTTTTCCCTTCCTAGCTTTTGGGGAGGGCTGGGGTGCTGCCCACAGTATTCACAGCACAAATTGGATTGACTTTCAGTTTACAAGCGAACATACTGATTCTCCCAGCTGCAAGGCACGTCAACGTTTGAAAAAGAGCTGCCAGACACAATGCCGAGACAACTCGACGGCCCACGGGGCCGGTTCCTCTCTGTTTCACACCCGGGAGGGAGAGCGGTCTGCAGAGTCTTCGTGTTGTGGTCGGGCGTTCACGTCTCTCTAGCTGCTCTGCTAAACTTTCTTTGGCCCAAATACCACGAGATCCCCAACGCCCGAAGCAGCAGTGACTTGAATGAAAAGTTCGCTGTAGCTGTGCATGTTTTAGAGTGGTGGTGATGGAGATACATTCTGTTCTCGTAAATACTGTCGTAAAATTAACCATGGCGTGGAGGCTCCCCATGGCGTTCTGGAGTCTCGTCTGGAGGAGGAGGGGAAGCAGGAGGGGACGGGGTGTGCCTGCACTGGCCACCAAGTCACTAGCAGATGTCTTTTGCCCTCAGGGCCATGTGCCTGCAGTTTTCTCAAAGCGCCACTAGAGGGAGGTCTTACACTTTCGGTGGCACCCAGAATCCTCTCTGGTTGGTATCCCGCCCCACCTCTCACATGACTCACCTTTGTGCTGTGCAATCCACTGCCATAGCGTTCACTCGCTAGTTTATCCTCGTCCCACCTCCTGAACACAGAAAGGAGCCTTGCCACAGGTACAGGCACCTCCACGTTGGCCTTCCTTTCCCCACCTTGCACTGAGCGGTCTCCACGCGGCCCCGTCTGTCACAAACATCTCACCAGCAGCGGGCGCGTCTCTTCCCAGAGCAGCTCTCCGTCTTGCCCCCGATCTCTGGAGGGGTGCCAGTTCCCCCTTCTTCTTCTACCGCTCAGCCCTACCTTCTCTTTCCTCCCTCGTCCCCCCCTTCCCTTCCATCAGAGCCTCTTTGACGTGCTGGGGGAACACATCCTAAAGGCGACCTCGTCGATGACGGCGGAGTGGGCGGGCCCGCCTTGTGCAGGTCACAAGACCCTCAGGGACCACGAGGCTCCCTTTCCTGTGAGACAGGAACGTGGAGACTTTTCCGTCAACGAGCCATCAAACGGCTCGTCTAACCTGGTCGGTACATGTCAGACGTTCAAAAAGGAAGACCAGCCATGATTCGGAAAAGCAAAACAGGGCGTGGCGGTGGCTACACTAGGAATCCATTCGCTGAAAAGTAATGGGATGAGGAAATGGTCCTACTCACGTAACACTGAATTTAGAAGAAATAGGGATACGCTTACTACTCTATAGCCCTCAGGATGAGAGAAAAACACAAAGCAGAGGCAGGAACTCCCAAGCCTGGGGGGCGGGAGGGGGGCGGGGACCACAGCGCCAGTAGCTAATAGTGCGTTGACACGGACGGGTGCTTACTGAGTGCCAGGCTGTGCACCAGCCGATGTGTCTGCCGAACCCCCTTTTTATCTTCACCGCCCAGTGGGGTAGGCATGATTGCCGCCCCCAATTTACAGCAGAGGAAACCGAGGCTCAGAGGGGTTCAGAGTGCTGGGGACGGGGCTCCACCCTCGGCTGGTCTGCTCTAAAGAGTGGGATCTTAACTACCACCAGGGACATCACCCAGAGCGCCACCGGCGTCCCTCTCCTCAGGCCCACGGAGCCCAAGAGTCCCCTCCAGACCACCTGCCCCACAAGGCGCCCGTCTCTAAGCCGCACTGGCCGCCGGGGCCGCTGGGCAGCGGAAGGGAGTGGAAGTGTGCAGCGGGCTGAAGGGGGAGAAAGGAAGACTCACAGAGGGAGGGGAGCTGGTTTGGGGGACCCTCCAGCCCGTGGGAGCGCCCCGACTGGCAGCACCACCCCGAGGACACCATCCTGAGGAGGGAGAGCCGGGTCCCCCCATGGGAGGTGGGCTCGGACCCGCAACCTTGGCTTACGAGGATGGCACTCCAGGCATTGGAGCCCCCCACCCCCACCCCGGGACAGGGTTTTCGGCCGTGTGCCGGGCCGGGTGTGACTGGCCGGTCAGGCACATTAATGACAGTGTGTGTGCTGGGAGGAGGCTGCTCCTGGGGCAGGCACCTAAAGACCAAGGCCCCACTTCAGACCCTCCCAGCCCCCCACAGCCCCCCACAGCCCCCCACAGTCCTCCACAGCCCTCCACAGCTCCCAACAGCCCCCTACAGCTCCCCATAGCCCCCCACAGGCCCAAGAGGTTCAAAAGTAACCTAGAGACCCCTTAGATGCAGTTTTCCACAGTTCTCCACAGCTCCCCACAGCCCCCCACAACCCCCTATAGCTCTCCATAGCCCTCCACAGCACCCCCCACAGCCCTCCACAGCCCTCCCACAGTCCTCCACAGCCCCCACAGCTCCCAACAGCCCCCTATAGCTCCCCATAGCCCCCCACAGTCCTCCACAGCCCCCCACAGCCCTCCACAGCCCCCCACAGCCCTCCACAGCTCCCAACAGCCCCCTACAGCTCCCCATAGCCCCCCACAGTCCTCCACAGCCCCCCACAGTCCTCCACAGTCCTCCACAGCCCTCCACAGTCCTCCACAGCCCTCCACAGCTCCCAACAGCCCCCTACAGCTCCCCATAGCCCCCCACAGTCCTCCACAGCCCCCCATAGTCCTCCACAGCCCCCCACAGCCCTCCACAGCCCCCCACAGCCCTCCACAGCTCCCAACAGCCCCCTACAGCTCCCCGTAGCCCCCCACAGTCCTCCACAGCCCCCCACAGCCCTCCACAGCCCCCCACAGCCCTCCACAGCTCCCAACAGCCCCCTACAGCTCCCCATAGCCCCCCACAGGCCCAGGAGGTTCAAAAGTAACCTAGAGACCCCTTAGATGCAGCTCCCCACAGTTCTCCACAGCTCCCCACAGCCCCCCACAGCCTCCACAGCTCCCCACAGCCTCCTATAGCTCTCCATAGCCCTCCACAGCCCCCCACAGTCCTCCACAGCCCCCCACAGTCCTCCACAGCCCTCCACAGCTCCCAACAGCCCCCTACAGCTCTCCACAGGCACAATGGTTCAAGAGTAACCTAGAGACCCCCTAGATGCCGCTCCCCGCAGCTCCCCACAGCCCTCCTCCCCCCCCCGGAGAGCAGGAGAGTGTCCACTGCTCCCCGCATCACCGTCCCTAAGAGTTTTGTGGAACTCAGTCTCTCGCGTGCTTCAAATCACGTTCAGAGGTAAAGCACTCGTGGGATACAAGCAAATTCTGAAGAAATCACACGTGACAGTTCCGATTTGGGTTGATGGGACTCTTTCTTCTAAAAGGCAGAATCCGTAGCTCCTGCAGAATTGGTTTTCACTCTGCGTGCGTTGTGCGCTGGGTGTTTGAGTCGAAATAGGTCAGGGATAGCTCCCACTCGGGGCATGAGCGGCTTTGGGTTCAAACGGCGGGCGCTTCCTCAGAGCCTGGCGCCGGTTCACGGTGCCAGCCTTTGCGCCTGGTGGCGGTGCTGGCCTGGGACTCCCCGCCTCTTTGCGCCCACACTGTGGCTGCCTCGCCTGACACAGCCCCGGTGAAGGGAAGAGTTGGCAGACATCGGCCTCCACACCCGGCTTCTCCGTCGCCCAGGTGACCCGGGCGGCCACTGGGGGCCAGCAGAGGCCCAGGGGCAGCGGTACGCCAGACAGAGGACGGAGAGGACAGAGCCCGCTCTCACTGGCTCCCTGGGCCCCTGGGAACCCGCCCCGGCCTCTGTGTCTCCTGCCAGCTGCCCCCCATCCCCTTCCTCAGCCACCACCCGAGGACCCGCCCCTGGGAGTGCCCCCGGCGGGGACAGAGAATCGCAGCGCACTGCCTGAGGTGGACAAGAAGGCGTGTCCGCACCTGCAGCTCTCGCTGCCGCCCACTTTCCGTTCTGCAGAGTGGACAGCAGCCAGCTGTCGCCCTCCCTCCGTCAGTGACCTGCGTGGCGGGTGTCTCTCCCGTCCTCCACACTCGCTCCCTGTGCCCGTGTCTAACTCGCGGAGGGGGTGCCCTGCGCCCTCCTCCCTGAGCCCCACCTGTCAGCGCTGCCTCCCGGGAGCCCGGTGCGGCGGGAAGCGGGGCCCGGGGCCGCGTGGCTGATGGGGGAGAGCAAGGCGGGACCCAGCCCGCCCGCACCTCCTTTCACCTGGGGCTCAGAACGGAGCCCCTGGCAGCCGCCGGCTCCTGGGAGCGAGCGTGAGCGGCTCCTGGTGGGGTGCGAACGAGTTTCCCAGGAGCAGCCTGGGGCTTAGCCGCCTGCAGTCCTCCCGCGGTGTCCACGGCCCCTCGTGTCCACTGCTGGGGGAGACAGCTGCCCCTTCCCCCTGTCAGAGGGCCCCCGGCCGCTCCCAGCGCCCCCACGCAGGGTCACCACGCCAGCGGACAGGGAGCCGTGGCGGAAATCTGGGCGCTGGGGGCTTCGCCTCCCTCGGGCCGGGGCCCGTGGCTGGGAGTCCGCCTCTGTCGGCTCCTGCCCCCACGCTGCTCTCTGGGCTGCGGATCCCCCGCAGAGGCCTGGTCACGGCCATGTCCTCCTCGGACCCTGGCCTAACCCTCGGCCGGCCCAGGAGGCCCAGAGCTCCCGCAGGCGGCAGGGAGAGAGCCGGTCCCTGTGCCCAGAACAGCCCTTCCTGCTGCTGCTGCTGTTGAGAGAGCGAGCGAGGGCTTGTGACGGAAACAACCTGCTGTTGGCTCTTAAAACATTCCCTCTCTCCGTTCTGAAGTCAAAGCAGCGAGACGCCGCGTTGGTTTAAAATAAAATGCGGGCGAGTCCCCGGGGCCGCTGGCCGCTCGGGGCGCCCCTCACCGGCCGGGCGGCGCTGGCCGCACTGGAAGCCGGGAGCCGGGCCCGGCCAGCGCCTCCTGCGAGAGGCTCGGCCGCAACAGTGTCGTATTATATTCCTCCTGGACCCCGGCCAGCGGCCAATAGAGCCCCCTCGCCGTCCTTTTAAATCAGCCTCGAACCGCAAAGGACAAAAACCAATGGGCAAACTTGGCTCCCGTGCTGTTTCTTAAGAATCGCGCTCTGCTAATGCGCAGGCCTCGTAGGTGACAGAACGCAGAGTGATGGGGGGTTTTAAAGAAGCATTTCTAGCTCCACCTGGGTCTGTTTAAATAGCGTCAAGTCCCATATGTACATTGTGTCTTTAAAATATATATATATGTGTGTGTGTGTGTGTGTGTGTGTGTGTGTGTATATATATATATATATATATATATATATATATATATATATAATTTATTTTTTTATTTTTTTACAGAGAGGGATAGAAAGTCAGAAACATCGATGAGAGAGAAACATCGATCAGCTGCCTCCTGCACACCCCCCAACTGGGGATGTGCCCGCAGCCAAGGCACATGCCCTTGACCGGAATCGAACCCGGGACCCTTCAGTTCGCAGTCTGACGCTCTATCCACTGAGCCAAACCGGTCTCGGATGTACATTGTATCTTTAACGCTGCAGGTTTTTCCACGCGCGCCCCCGCCCCCTGTGCTCGCTCCGTGAAACTGGCCCCAACACGCATTCCGTGCGGTGGCAGGTCCTGGTGAAATCTCGAGCAGCGAGCTAGCATGAGAACCGTTAGGAAGGAGCGGGGGCCGAACGCTCCTGGGTTTCAGGGATCCTTGCAGAGCTTGAATACCTCAGCACCGGGGTCGGCAAACCACAGCTCGAAAGCCACACGCGGCTCTTTGGCCCCTTGAGTGCGGCTCTTCCACAAGACACCACGGCCCGGGCGAGTCTGTGTTGAAGAAGTGGCGTTAGAAGAAGTTTACGTTTAAAAAAATGTGGCTCTCCAAAGACATGTCAATCGTTGGGCTGTTGATATTTGGCTCTGTGGACTGATGAGTTTGCCGATCACCGCCCTAGTAGAATATAGAAGTCCGTATATGGGCGCTCACACACACATGCATACATGCACACGCTTGCACACACATGCGTCCACACATGTGCACACACACCCAAAGGTGTTAGTCCATGGGTCAACAGGTTGAATGCCTCCGATGGCTCTTGGCGGTACGGATGCTGAACGGGGCTTAGGAAGAAGGTGCTGCTGAGCTCCCTGAAGCCCCTGGGACCGAGGCGGGAGAAGGCAGCGTCCCCCCATCTTGCTGCCGGCCAGGCCTGGACAAGAGAGGTCGGCACGGGAAGGAAGGAGCGTGGCCGGGCCTGGGCCTGAGTGTGAAGAGACTGATACGAGCACGGGGAGGTGCCGGACAGGGAGAACGCTGGCCGTCTAGAAGAGATGGTGTCGGGGAAGGGCTCCCCCACATGAGCAGCGTGTGGAGCCGGGGGTCTCGCTGAGTGCTGTCCGCACGGGGACGGGAACGGGGAGACTCCGTCAGGTGCGGGAGTGGCTGGGACCTGAGGGGCACCTGCTCCATCTCGCTGTCTGTGAGCAGTCAGCACGCTCCTCCTCCCCTCACAGCCGCGAGAGGGGGCCGGGCTCCCTGCCCCCCGCCCCACAGCCGCGAGAGGGGGCCGGCCGTGAGAAACGTCAGTGCTGGGGCCCGGGTGGATGGCGCAGCAGAGAACACTTTTCCAGAACAGAACCCGCGGGGAGGGGCACGGCTTCTTGGCAAAGCCCTGGGGACGGCCACAGGGGGCATCGTCCGTCCACGGAGCTCTGCGCCCAGCGGTCCTCTCAGAGGCCAGCCGGGCGGGCGATGCAGGTTGGCTCACAAAGGCCTCCTGGCGGCGGCCCTGGTTGTAGGCCGGCAGTTTTCTAGTGAGCATTTGGCCAGCATGTACACTGGGTCTGGAGGGGTCCCTGTGGGCCCATGGGGAGCAGAGGGGGCCAGCACTGACCAGGCGGGGATTGCAGGGTCTGGGGGGGTCCCTGTGGGTCCATGAGGGCGAGAGGGGGCCAGCACTGACCAGGCGGGGATTGCAGGGTCTGGGGGGGGTCCCTGTGGGTCCATGAGGGGGAGAGGGGGCCAGCACTGACCGGGTGGAGATTGCAGGGTCTGGAGGATCCCATGAGGGGAAGAGGGGGCCAGCGCTGACCAGGCGGGGATTGCAGGGTCTGCAGGGTCCCTGTGGGTCCATGGGGAGCAGAGGGGGCCAGCACTGACCAGGTGGGGATTGCAGGGTCTGTGGGGGGTCCCTGTGGGTCCATGAGGGGGAGAGGGGGCCAGCACTGACCGGGTGGGGATTGTAGGGTCTGGAGGGTCTCTGTGGGTCCATGGGGAGCAGACCGGGCCAGCACTGACCAGGCGGGGATTTCGGTGACAGCGCAATAGGCAAGAGGGTCAGCAAAGCACTGGGGCGTCCCGCCCCCGCATCTGCCACCTGGTGCCTTCCCAGACAGTGGCTCAGGGTAGCCGGGCCACCATCAGTACTTGAAAAAATCTGTATTATTGAGGTGTCCTCGCTGTATGACAGAGGTCATCCTTTCTCGCCCCCTCTCCCATGACCCCCCTCCCCATGGCCCTCGCCCATCCCACGCCTTCACCTCCTGTTACCTGTAATATATATATACCCGAATAAGAACTTTGGTTAATCTCCTCCTGCCCTCCCCACCCCCACCTCCATCCCCTCCGAGATTCGTCAGTCTGTTCCATGTGTCCGGGCCTCTGGTTGTATTTTAAGCATCAGTTATTCTGTTCTTTAGATTCCTTGTTCATTTATTTTTATATTTAGATTCAAGTGTTGACAGATATGCATTTACTGCCATTTTATTGTTCATATTTTTATCTTTCTCCTCCTCCTCCTCCTCCTCCTCCTCCTCCTCCTCCTCCTTCTCCTTCTTCCTCTCCTTAGAGAAGACCCTTCAATGTTTCATGTAATCCTGGTTTGGCGGCGGTGAGCGCCTTTAGCCTTTTCTTGTCCGGGAAGCTCTTTATCTGACCCTCAGTTCCGAATGAGGGGGCTGCTGGGTGGGGTGGTCCTTGCTCTTCATCACAGCCCACGCGTTCGGTTCCCAGACTGCTTCCCTCCCCCCCACCCCCGTGTCCCCTTTCGCATGGAGCCCCAACGCCTTCTGGTTCATTTCTGTTGGGAAGATGTGCATCCTGGCACCACAGAGCTCTCTCTGATTTGGTTTCTGTGAAAAAAGGTGCAAACGACTTCTGTGAGAGTGTCTTCAAAAGCAGCCGGGCAGCCGCCGGCCTCCGGGGAGAAGGGCTCCCGTGGTGTGAGCCCCGTCCCACGGCTGACGAGGCCTGGTGTTCACCACCCGCTATGCGAATGCTCGAGCACCAGGCACGGGGCACCCACTCTGCATCCACCACGCTCACCCGCCCCACACCCAGGTGGCCTGGTGCTCACTGCTGTAACTTAGACCTGGCGGCACAGCAAAAGCCCTGTAATCCGCCCACCTAAGTATGTGTTCAGGGCCCACGCATACGAGCACCTGGTCCGAGCACACAGGCCCGTGGGCCACAGAAGAAGCCGGCTTCTGCCCCGAGTCTTAGTGAGGCACCTGATTGTCCTCCCGTCTCGGGGACTGGAAAATGGGGGAAAAAACATCCCCTGGGCACCCCAGCAGGAAGCTTTTAATCCGTTCACCGTCCCAGCTCGGACTCAGTAGTGGCCTGTTGGGAGCCAGAATGCATGCCTGGATATAAAACCAACAGGATTTCAAACAAGGTCCCCAAATGTGTGCGTGTCCCTCTGTGTTTCCTAAGCTCGGTCCGAGCGACAGAGCCCATCGGCCTGGGGCTGCCTGGAGGCAGACGTGTGGCTACACGGTTAGATGAGGCACGGGCTGGTGATGGCGGGGGGTGCCTCAGACTCAGGGGCTGGGACAGGCCAGGGGAGGGCCATGGGCTCTCGGCGGGGAGCCCCGAGCATGAACGTGATTCTAAAGGAAACGCCTGGACCTGGCGGCGGCCCTGGGGACCCCAGGCTCAGAGCAGGTGCTTCGCTACGGAACTGAGCTTCTTCCGGAGAGAAGGCAGACACGGTCTGCTGTCTACTCTCGCTCTGACGGGGCCTCAAAGGGCTGCCTGGTCCAGAGGCATGAACGGTTAACGAGGACAAGCTAAACCTGCGCTTCAGAAGGTGTGTTGGGGCAGCCGGGGCAGGGGACAGACAAAGGGTCCTCTCTGCCAAGACCACTCACCCCTCCCTGCAGCCCAGACAAGGCCACTGCCAAGTTTATCTTCTTCCCTGGGCGGCTTCCATCCCACTGGGCCCACCCTGGGGATTCCCACACCGGCCGGGCAGGGGTGCTGGGCCCGTGGGTCCAGGCCACCTTCTTACATGGACCACTTACCGCACCGAAATCTGGGGCCATTTCTCTGTGCTTCTGAAATCACCGAAAGCCAGAATTTCCCTCTTAGGCATCTTACTTGACTATTTAAAGTACTAGGGGCCTGGTGCACGAAATTCATGCACTGGGGGTGGGTGATCCCTTAGCCCAACCTATCCCCTCACACATACTGGGAACCCTCAGGGGATATCCTACTGACCACTCACTCCCAGCCTGCCCAAGGACAAAAGCCTCTGGCCAAGGCTTTAGGCCTTGGGCACCTAGCCATCACCATGCAATGGGGCTGATGGCTGGCTCCATCCCAGCCATGCCCCCCACTCCTGGTCCAGGCCTTTGCCCCAGCCAGCTTGCGCCCAGCTACCACGGGCCTTATCCCCGCCCCTCCCCCTCCCCCCGCCCAGGCCTTCTCCCTCTCCAGTGCACGCTGGCTGCTTTGGCCCTTCCCCCCCAGCCCAGGCCACCTTGGCCCCCGCCCATGCTCCGGGCCACCTTGGTTCTACTCCCCAGTGGCCCTGCCCCAGCTCCTAATCGGCTGGTGGGTGTGGCTGGTGGGCGTGGCTTCTGGATGTAGTGACAGTACAGTCAATTTGCATATCACTCTTTTATTAGATAGGATTACTTTCATAGCTTTACTTCGATGGCTTGAAGAAAATGTTACCCAGACTCTCATTTCAGGGGCGTGATTTGTAAACCCCTTAGTCCAGGAAAACAGCGTCACACAAGAGGACCTTTCCCAAACCCATCCGTCCGGGCGGACACCCACCCGGTGCAGCAGTAAACCGGCTGAGGTCACCCACAGCCCCGACCTCCGAGCCAAACCCCTCTTCCTCCGAAGCAGATCCTGTTCGAGACCCACCTGGTCTCCCACAGGCAACAGGTGACTCCTCCTTTCCCTGACCTCCTGGCCCTCAGCCTGGGCTCCCTCCCACCCAGTGCTGGTGGTTGTTGTCCCATCCCAGCCCCCCGACCATGACCATGACACTCTGCCCTGCCCTCTGTGGCCATGCTCAGGCCATCGGTGGGCAGTGCCTCCCCTCCCCGGCTCAGCTCCTCAGCCTGAGCCATCACCCTTCCACCCCACCCCAGCAAAGGCGCTCAGGGCGTTCCGAAGGCTCCCCTTAGCTCTGGGGTCTGGGTCTGCGCTCAGCTGTGCGACCCTGTGATTCCATCCTCCCTGCTCCCTCCACTGGACACACCCGTGGGCCACACCATGCCACGCGTGGCTCTCACCTGCTCTCCACTCCCTCCCCTCAACCATGAAACCCTCAGGGCTGCTCCCAGATGAGCCCACCTCTGACCCAGCGTTCCCTCCATCTCCGCTCCTCTGAGCCAGGGTGGGAACGCCCGGCCCGAGGGGGACGGAAGGCCACGACAGCATCCGGTCTGGCCCTGCCCGGGCGTCAGGGTGAGCTGGTTACACGCCTGACCCCACGGAGCAGGCTCGTGTGTAAGTGGGTCGCTCTGTACCGCCTGAGAACGGTGTGGTCAACATTCCCGTGGCCCCTGGCAGGAAAGAGGTCCCCAGCCCTGCCCAGAGGGACCTCCCACCCCACTCTCCCCAGTACTGCCTCTCCTCGCCCCCCAAAGTAGACTGTGAGCCCCTTGAAGACTGTGTCCCGCTCCTCCCTCGCTCTCTCCGGCCCCCCCAAAGCCCGGCGCCCTGCACGCAGCCCGCACTGAGGGGGTCCTTGTTGAGTCCGTCCCGATGAATCCCGTGCACGACGGGGCCCGGCCCCGGGTGCCACAGGCCCGCCTTTGTCCCGCGGAGAGCGCAGCTGTGCAGCTGTCCACGGAGGCGCGGGCCGGAGGGGGGACGGGGAGGACCCGCAGGGAGGACCAGGTGCAGGGGGCACGGGGGAGTCGGGAGGGGGAAGGAATTCTACAGTGAATGCAGGGGGTGAGATGCTCTCGGGAGAGAATGCCCACAGTCCCGCGGATGAATCCCGAAGTATTATTTCTGCAGAGAATGCGAGGGTTATTTCGGCTCCCCGTGGACCGGTGGGTGGGTGCGCTCTTCCTACAGACACGTCCAGAAAAAGAGCCATTGTGTGCGCGCCTGGGGCCGACACAGTCCCCGTTGTCCGTAAGCACCGTGGGGCGCATAGCTGAGGACGTGGGGCCGGCCCGGGCTGTCCCGCCGGGGCCGGGGACAGTGAGCGCTGTGTCCTCTGTCTCCGAGTACAGCGCTTTTGTCGAACACAGCGGCCCGGCCCCCGCCCGCCCCCAAGACCAGTGTGCAGTTTGTTATCGGCCCTGAGAGCTGTCCCCGGGGCCGTCCCGAAACATTTGAACGTCGGTGTGCGCGTCTCCAGATGAGCGTGGGGGAAGGTGTTCATTCCGCCGTGGACACGTTTTTGTCCGGTGTGCGCGGCTGGCCTTGCCCGGGTCCGGGCGATAGGGACGGTGTTTACACGTGGTGCGAACATGTGGTGTCATGCGAGCCCGCCCCTTTCCTCCCCCCGCGGCGGTGGCTGTGCCTGTGGGTCCCTGTGGGTCCCGGGCAGGGTTGCTGGGAGCACCTGTCAGGTGCTGGGCGGGGCAGGCGCCTGTCACTGCCTCAGCCTGTGGCCGCCACCCAGTCCCCTGCCTCAGAGACAGGCGACCCGGGGGCCTCCATCCGGGGCTCTCCATTTCTCAGAGCCCCGGACGGCGTGGCACCCCTCGACCCGCCACCTGACCCCAACGCCGGGCACGGACGCAGAGCCTTCCCGTGCGGCCTGATCGGCAACAACTCCCGCCTTCCCCGGTTTGAAAGATCGCAGCGTGTTGCCGGAGAGGACTCCCATCGCTCTAACGCAAATGAGCGTTTAGAACAAAACGAATAAGCGAATTTCAAACACAGGGGCACGTCACCGCGGCACTTTGAAAGCATTCTTTGTGTAGGTCCGTGACCGGCAAACCGAGGTGCGTGAGCCACAGGCGGCTCTCCGGCCCCTGGAGCGTGGCTCTTCCACAAAACACCGCGGCCCCGGGCGAGTCTGTGTTGAAGAAGCGGCGTTAGAAGAAGTTTAAGTTTAAAAAAAATGTGGCTCTCCGAAGACGTTTCAGGCGTCCTGCTGGTGTTCGGCTCTGCGGACGGACGCGTTTGCCGACCCCTGGTTTAGGCGGCGGTGGCCGCGTGTCTGCGTGACCAGCGGGCACGGGACATGCTCCGTGGCTCTCACCGTGTCCGCCGGGCCTCCCGGAGCCGGAGGGGCACAAACGGTTGCCAGCCTGGCACACGCCCGGAGGGAAGCTCTTCAGCTTGTGTTTGGTGGGTCTTCACGGCCGATCCGGACTCGGTGAGCCGGCGTGTGCGGAGCGGAGGTCGGATCGGCACTTTCTCGGGAACTCACCGGGGACAGCTGCAGCTTCTCTCACGGAGCCCGGGCCCCGGGCAGGGCCGTTCGGGCCGGGGCGCCCCGACCCCGCGCTCTGGCTCTGAGAGAGGCTGTGCTCAGCTCCCACATAGTTTTACTGGAGGCCTGGTGCATGAAATTCACGCATGGGTAGGGTCCCCAGGCCCAGCCAGCAATCAGGGCTGATCTGTGGGGTAACTGGCAGGGGGAGTACAGAGGGGGCAGGACCTGCTGGCACCTGCCTTGGCTGGCCTGGGGCCTGCAGGCTGGGGGCGGCTCCGGCATTAAGGGTCCGCCCCCCCGGTGGTCAGTGCACATTATAGCAACTGGCCGTTCTGTTGGTCCGGCATTGAGCGTCCACCCCCCCGGTGGACAGTGCACATTATAGCGACTGGCCGTTCTGCTGGCCGTTCTGCCGTTGGATCGATTTGCATATTAGGCTTTTATTCGATAGGACAGGAGACGCGCGTGCAAACGTGGGCTTTCCCACGAGCCGCCAGCGAGCTCTCAAGAGAGACACGGACGCGGGGGCCTCTCCCAGAGCTGTCTCGTGTTTTACTTTTAACACCGCATTATCTAATTCGGGGCCTTTTCCGCAGACATGACTGTTTTCATATTCAGCTGAAAGTCAGAAATGGTACCAGAGCACCCTATGTTGGGAGTATCCTGCCCCTACTTCAAATAAAAAAAAAAAGTGTTTTAATCTATTTTTTAAATTGAGCTCAGAGGGGAAGGAGGAGGGAGGGAGAGAGAGAGACAGAAACATCCATGATGAGAGAGAACCATGGACCGGCTGCCTCCTGCACGCCCCCTACCGGGGATCGAACCCACAACCACGGCCTGTGCCCTGCCCCGGGAATCAAACACTGACCTCCTGGTTCATAGGTCGACGCTCAACCACGGAGCCACGCCTGGCGGGATAGCAATGTATTTTCTTTTTCTTTTCTTTATTAAGGTATTGCATATGTGTCCTTGTTCCGCCATGACGCCCCACCTCCCGTTCATGCCCCCGGCCCCCTGTTGTCTGTGTCCGTGGGTTGCTCTCTCCTCCCCGCTCCCACCCTCCCCTGCCTCCCCTGAGGTTGGACGTTCTGATCGATGTTTCTCTGTCTCCGGATCTGTCTTTGTTCATCAGTGTATGTTGTTCACTATATCCCACAAATGGGTGAGACCGTGTGGTATTTGTCGTTCTCCGCCTGGCTTATTTCACTCAGCACGATGCTCTCCCATCTCCACGTTGAGCATATTTTAGACACATCAGAGAACGGAGACTCAGAGACCTCTTCAAATCCGGGCCGGGCGGAGAGACTGTTCCGGAACGTGAGTGACACTGACCACAGACCGGGCCTCTGTGATGTGGCAGCTGCACTGTCCCTTTAAACGTGCCACACCCCCTGGCCTTGCTTTTGCAAGAGGTCCACATAGCCAGCGTGGGGTGGGGTAGGGGTGTGGGCTGGGGGGGCCTGTTTGCACCTTTGATGTCCTCGCTCAATTCTGATGCCTCTCTCTCTCCCTGCCCCATCCTCCATGCCCCCATATCCTCTGCCTGTCTGCTGGCCTCCCTGTCCCAGCAGGGCCTCTAGAGCGCCCTGGAGCCCCCAGGCGGCTGTCCTGCGGCTCTCTGATGTGCACGCCACACGCCACCTGCCCGTCACGGGGGAGGCGGGCTGGACTGGTCACCCTGCAGTTGTTCTGGGCGATGGCATGGGGTGGGGGGGAAGGGGAGGTTGCACCATGTCCGCCGCGCAGGGCACCCCCCCCCACCCCCCGAAGAGGTGCTTTTTTGGCCGCGCTTGCCTCACTCGCCGAGCAGCCTGTTTGTGGAGGCATCACCGTCCAAGTATTTGACAGCCTCTAAAATTAGGCCTGGACACAGGAGGGGCCGGCGCCCGGCCCGGGAGCGAGCACGTGGCGCCCCCTGCCCTCCTCCTCCCGCCCCTCTCGGACTCCCTGTCTCCTCCTCCCCCTGCTCCTCCCTGCCTGTCACCTATGGCAGGCCTTTTGGGGGCACTCCGAGCGTCTCTCCCCTGGGTCCGTGTGGGCAAGCTGCTGGCAGGTCCCCACCTCACCTTCTCTCCTGGGCCTGGGCCTCGCCCATGTGCGTCTGGTGGGCGTGGAGCCCCAGAGGGGGCCCCTCTATTGACCCTCGGTGCCCTCGGTGTTGAGAGTGAGGAATGTTCCAGAGGCGACAGCTGACAGCGGCCCCACCCGCGCACAGCACGGCCGGTGGGGAGGGAGCGCTGGTCTCCCCGTCCACTCGGTGATGGGCGTTGGGTTGTTTTCCTGTTTCACGTCCACGGACTGCAGGTTGTGTGGGCTGATGGTTGGTCTCCTGTACGACTCCTCCATCTCAGTCTAATCCTGATGCCACGGGGTCCAGAGAGAACGCTGCTGAAGAACCTTCTAGCTGCAGCCCCTCACCAGCCACATCTCCCGGGCTGTCCCCTGAGCCTGGCTCTGCCACCTGCTGAGCTGGACCGTGACCTCCACGAAGACGGAGACATATCCCTTCAAATATCATTACCACTTCTTGTCCGTCCGTCAGTCCTTGCCTCTGTGGGCATTCTTGATGCTTTCGGGTGTACAAGTCTATTTTTAAATCACTTCGCTATAAAGAGATAAGAAATATGCCATCTCTAAATCCTTATGTCTACAAGTCTATCATCAAATAGGCTCCCCTCCACCGGGGTCCTTACAAAACCGGTGGCTGGGTCCTGCTCTTGATTTAAATTTCCTCTCCGCACCTTCCATTTTAAAGGATGCACAGCAAAGGCCATCGTATCTTTCAACGGAGCGCGGAGCGCGCGCGCCAAGTGGAGTGAGAAAGAACGGGGCTCTGCCATGTCAGATGCATGAAGACACTGCCTGCAGCACGGGCGCCTGTGGGCACTGCCCAGGGGGGACCCCTTTGTTCATATTGCAGAGGAGGGGGGTTGGGAACAGGGAGGGCCAATGCAGGCTGCCAGTCATGCGTCCGAGAAACACAGAGCTTAATCCCGTATGATTGTTGATTGATTGCTAGAGGCCCACTGCACATAATTAGTGCATGGGGTGGGGGACCCTTCAGCCCATCCTGCACCCTCTCCAATCTGGGACCCCTTGGGGGATGTCCAACTGCTGGTGTAGGCCCAATCCCGGGAATCGGGCCCAAATAAGCAGTTGGATGTCCCTCTCACAATCCTGGACTGCTAGCTCCTAATTGCTCACCTGCCTGCCTGCCTATTCACCCCTAACTGCCCCCTCCCACCAGCCTGATCACCCCTCACTGCCCCCTGCTGCCAGCCAGGGTGCCCCCCCCCACACACACACCGGCCTGGTCGCCCCATGCAGCCTGCTCTTCATTCATTTGCTTGTCCCTCACTAACCCCCATGCCGGGCTGGTCATAGTCAGCCATCTTGTGAGGATAGAAGGGTCAATTTGCATATTACCTCTTTATTATATAAGCTTGTGCTGTTTTTCCATATAAACAGTTATAGATGTGCTTTTGTCTGCCCCGCCCCCCTGCATTTATCTGTGACTTTCCCACCTCCATCCTGCTGTGTGCTAATGCCTCACAGCACAGTACAGACCTCCTTCTGCCTGAGACTGTTCGACATTAGGCCATTGCAGAGCAGAAGGCTGCAGTGTGCGGTTTGGGGGTGTCTGCCCAGTTTTTGACATGACCATGGCCCCGGAGGAGCACTGCTGGGAAAGGTGGGAAGGGAAGCCATGGCTTCCATAAGGCTGAGACCAGAGACCCTCTGCTCACCTGTGTCTGCTGCCAGTTCTCAGTGCATACGTAGCTTTTATTTAAAAAATAGGAAACTAATGAGGCAGCGGCCTTTTTTTCTAACACGAGGAAGGAACAGCCGTTGGCCTGCCAGGTCCCGGAGCCCCGGGCACCCCCGAGAGGCGCCCTCTCTCCTGGCGAGAAATCAGAGCCTGGGACATGGGTGCCTCCTCACAATGAGACTCCCTCCCGTGCACACACTCAGCACGCACACAGACACGTACACACATGTGCACACACACGCACACAGGCCTGCACACTCGCACGCCTGCGGTTGCCCCCGTGTCTGCGTGATGCTGGCTCCGTGGTCTACAGCACATGCCTGACCTCACTCTCAGCAAGCACCCTTGACCTTGGACTTGGAAGCCAAGGGCAGGGACGTGGGCACATGGCGCATAGCTGTGAGTTCAGGCATACTTTCCACCGCGCAGGGCGGGCGGCGGCGGGAGGGTTGGGTTTCAGGCAGCATTCCTGATCGAGGGGGAGAAGGGGGGACCCGAGGACAGGCTCCCTCCACGTGAGCGAGGCCTGCTGTTAACCCCTTCACGCTCAGAGCAGGACACCTGATGGTACCATAGCCCTGCGAGTCCCCAAGAGCTTCTGTCCGTTAAGCTCGCCGTTACTCTCCTTGGGGGGCTCTTTCACCCGGGGGCCAACCGTCCCCGTCCGCTTGAGACCGAGGCCTTTCTCAGGACTCGGGGCCTCACAGGCTAAGTCTGGGGTGGATGGTCACCTGTCCTTGGAGGCCGCCACTCTGCTGCCCCGTGTCCTGCGTGACCCCAAACGGGGAACTGGAGCCCGCCAGCGCCCGGGATCGGGGGTCAGAGTGCACGCCAAGCCCTGAGGTTCATGTTCCCCGAGTCCTCGCTTCGCCTGGCTGACCCCCCGTGACCAGGCTTCCTGCGTCCTGTCCGACTTTTCCAAAGACGAGAGTGTTAGCTTCTTACCTCATGATGAGCAAGACGTTTATGAGAAAGTCAGGGCGACAGAAACGTGGGGGAACATGTTCACAAGCAGCGTTCAGAGCAGAAATGAAAACCCAGAAAGTAGAAGCTTTCCATGTCCAGAAAGGGCTCCATCACCCCGCTCCCCCTCGTCCTCGGGGCCTCCATGCTGGCCCCCCGGCAGCACAGGCGCATTTCAGACCCGGGAGATCCCAGACGACCACAGGGTCACGGCCGTCTGTCTTTCTCCGGCCTCTGTGTGCAGGCGGGCGTTCAGGGGCCCCCACCCCGGCCACAGCGCAGAGGACACCCCCGACATTCAGGTGCCCCCACCCCACCCCCACCCACCCCCACCACAGCACTGAGGACACCCCCCGACATTCAGGTGCCCCCACCCCACCCCCACCCACCCCCACCACAGCACTGAGGACACCCCCCGACATTCAGGTGACCCCACCCCCACCCCCACCCCGGCCACAGCACAGAGGACACCCCCCGACATTCAGGTGCCCCCACCCCCACCCCCACACCCACCCCACCCCGGCCGCAGCACAGAGAACACCCCCCAACATTCAGGTCCCCCCACCCCCACACCCACCCCGGCCACAGAACTGAGGACACCCCCCGACATTCAGGGGCCCCCACCCCAGGCCACAGCTGGTTGACCTGCCTCAGCCACAACATCGCCCGCCACCTGGACCAGTGACCCCAACTGCCCTGCTTCCCTCGTGTCAGTGGGAGCCTAACCTCCGACAGGTGCCCGCCTGCGAAGGCCCGATGAGCCCATCCCATCCCGTCCCGATGCGGTACTCCTCCTCCTCCCCGAGTGAGGAGCACAGGCTCATGGGGGAGATGGGCGGAGCCTCCGGGGTCGGGGCCGCCCTGGGCTCAGACACGGAGCTCAGAGCTGGGCGTCCACTCCCCCCCGGGGACAGACAGGTGGGGGCTCCTCTGAGAAGTTGAGGAGTCTGCCCAGCTGGCGGGGCTCAGTGGTTGAGCCTTGGCCTAAGACCCAGGAGGTCATGGTTTGATTCATGGTCAAAGGCAACGCCTGGCGTTGGCAGGCTCTGTCCCCAGTAGGGGGCGTGCAAGAGGCAGCCGATCAGCGATTCTCGCTCATCACTGTTGTGTCTCCATCTTCCTCTTCCTTCCTCTCGGAAATCAATAAAAATACATTTGAGAAAAGAAGACGCAGGAGTTGGAGTGGCAGCCGGGGGGCGGGGGGGGGGGGAGGGCGCTGGGAGGGGACCGTGTGAGCAGCCGGCCCAGGCTGTGGGAGGCCTGAGGGGACAGCTGCCTGCGAGGCTGCTGCGGGGAGTGTCCCTCGCCAGGGCAGGAAGCAGGGGGGGAGGGAAGGGGGGAAGAAAGAGGGGGTGCTGCCGCGGCCCCTCGTGATGGTCAGAAAGGCAGTGACTAGCGAGTCCAGAGCCGTCTCCCTGAGGGGAGGCCTCGTGCCAGGAAAGTCAGTCCCCCTCTCTCAGCGGTCATGCGTGTCTCACGGCTGTCAGAAACCATGTGAACACACGTGTGTGCGTCCGTGAGCCATGGCAGACTCGGGTGTTCTCTCCCGTCGTCCCACACTCTGCCATCAGAAATAGGAGGAACCCCCCAAAACCGGTGTGGCTCAGTGGACAGAGCGTCGGCCTGCGGACTGAAGGATCCCAGGTTGGATGCCGGTCAAGGGCATGGACCTTGGCTGCGGGCACATCCCCAGTGGGGGTGTGCAGAAGGCGGCTGATCGATGTTTCTCTCTCATCGATGTTTCTAACTCTCTATTCCTCTCCCTTCCACTCTGTAAAAACTCAGTAAAATATATTTTAAATATATATATGTTATATATATTTAAAATACATTTAAAAAAAAAAAGAATAGAATGAACCCTAAATTGCCGCCGCCTGTCACCTTCCCGGGGCCCCCTCCTCGGAGCTCAGGGGCAGTGGTGGCCACCAGGTGGCTTCCTGCGGACATGAGGGCAGCGAGCCCCCCACCCACCCACGGAAGCTTCTAGCAGACAGACCTTGGATTGGTTCCTCGCCTGCACCGGAAGCCGCTCACACCCCAAAACAGAAATTTAAAAAAGGCCGTTTTGCCTAAACCTCCCGACTAGGTGAGGGAGGGCCGATGGCCTGGGCTCGGCCAGCACCTCTGTGGCATTAGGAGGGTGAACCCCGAGGGGGCGGCAGCAGCGGGGATCCCCACTCCGACCGGAGAGCTGGGCGTGGGCGCCTCCGTCCGTCTGAGGGGCTGTGGGTGGAGCTGCCAAAGGAAGAGTTGGGGGGCCACGGAGTCTCGAGGTGCCCTGGGGATACGCACCTCTGCTGGGCCGGCCACAGCCGGTGGCCTGGGGGGACAGACGGCTGCCTCCTGCACCTGCCTTGTCCCTCTGTGACCAAGGGCCCCCGGGGCCCGGGTTGTGGGGGGGCCCGGGTCTTGGGGGTCAGGCGCGCTGGTGAAGATCTCTCTCTCTGGAGGGAAGGAAGTTCGCCTGCCTCGGGTTTGAGCGGATGGTGCCCGCCCTCCGATCATTCCTGGGTCTCCGCGCGCGCCCACCGCCTGGGCCTGGGGGGCAGACGGTCCCCCCCACCCCCCCCACCCTCCGGGATTCAGAGAACAGAAACAGCGACCTCCGGCCTCTTAGAGCGCCGGTGTCACCCGCCCCCGGAAAGGGCCACAGGCATGGACCCACAGGGCCGGGGCCTGGTGGCTTCCGGAGACCCATCGCTTTGGAAACAGGACGCGGAGAAGGACGGTTGGCTCGGCGGTGCCCGGCCGGCGATCCCGGGGTGCGGGGACACCTGGCGCGTGATGGCGGGGGCTGGGGTCAGCCGCACCCTCGGGGCGCAGGGGGATCACGGCCTCGTCGGCCCCCAGAGGGGAGCAGCCTGGACGCGCAGAGCGAGGCCCAGCGGGACTTTGAGGACAGCGGCGTCTGGGGAACCATCATGGCGTCTGCACGGGCCAGAAGGATGCGGGGTCGTCTGCCCGCAGCTCGGCAGCCTGGGGAGTGGTCGGAGGGGTGAGGCAGGGGCGGGAGCATCAGGGTGGCCTCGCAGTGACTTTCCCTGGAAGGGGTTACGTGTTTGAATGGGTGACTTAGGCTCCTGGGGTCCGCGGCTCTTCCGTTATAAATTCTGAAGTGGCCCTGCGTGCCCACAGGATCCAGTGCTCCCCAGGGCGGCACCTGTCAGTGCGAAACTGTTTTAAAGCGACACTGAGCCCCAGTTTTAACTTCCCTTATCTCCTCGGCCACCATCACCTCCCTCCTGTCTTGTTGGAAGGAGCCCCATCGGTTCTCAGGAAAAGGAAATGACAGAAAGGAAAAAGCTCGGAAGTCGCCCAGGGGAATAGACAACATTTCAATTCTTTGCAGGGTATTTGCTTTATTTAGCAAAATAAAGCAGACACTACACCGTGGGCTAAATTGTGTGCTATCGATGAGCCGGCCGACGGGAGAAGACAGGTCCGGCCGCCTCGGGGTTCGGGTGGACTGCTGAGCGATGCCGCTCTCCCATTTGGACTGGTACTTCTCTGCACGTGTGTGTTTCTCTCTTTCCTTTTTAGACTGTTTTTATTGACCTCAGAGAGAGGAAGAGAGAGGCTGAAACACCGGTGAGGAGAGGGAATCCTCCATCGGCCCCCTCCTGCGCGCCCCGCACTGGGGATCGGGCCTGCACCCCAGGCGTGTGCCACGTGGTGGTGACGCCGATGGAGAAGGAGTCGCTCCCGCCGCGGGCGCTCTGCGCTCGGCGCTCGCAGCCCGTGTGTGTGCTGTGGGCTCGGCCGCTCTCCGCTGGCCCGCTGCTGGGTCCCTGCCAAATGGAACGGGTGATGGAGCCACAGGAGAAAGTCTGAAAGCGATGAAGGGGACCCCCTCTCCCTTCCGAAATCTAAGGCCTCATCCCCCTCCCTCTTCTCCTTTGTCCAAGATGTCATGTACACCCGAAAATTCACGCACATGTGACTTCCCCATGCACCGGGAATCCAATTTGATTTTTTTTTTCCCCTTGTTGATCTGTCTCTTCATTTGATTGTTAGCCCAGCTGGAAGAACTTAGAAGGTGGGAGAGAAAGCACTAACATTTATTTAGTCCCCCCGCAACTATAAATGTTTAATGAGCAAAGAAATGAATGCATAAGGCCTAAAGTGTACAACGTATATATAAATCTCAAGAAATGCCAAAATCAGCCGAAACCGGTTGGGCTCAGTGGATAGAGCATCAGCCTGCGGACTGAAGGGTCCCAGGTTCCATTCCGGACAAGGGCACGTACCTTGGTTGCGAGCACATCCCCAGTGGGATGGTGTGCAGGAGGCAGCTGATCGATGTTTCTGACTCTCTATCCCTCTCCCGTCCTCTCTGTAAAAAAAGAAAAAATCAATAAAATATATTTTTTAAAAGTAATAATAAAAGAGAAATCAGCTGTCATCCTCAGAAAGATCTTTTGACGGTCTGCTCCTCATCTAGCCAACATTTCCACCAAGTCCAAGTCCCCCCCACTCCCACCACCTGGGAGGCTAGCACCCGGGAACAATGACATTCAAGCCCCGTTACCTCTCTTTTCGTACTTCATGTCTCCTCGCTGCGGAACGCGTCGATGGCAGCCTGACCCGTTGTCATGTTAGATTAGAATTCACGCAGCTGATTTCTTCCTGCTCAATTAAAGTGCAAGACTGCTGGGATTCCTAGCTGCTTCTTTCAGGTTCATGATCTTATCGTGCAGCGGGACCATGAGTCACCGGCCCAGAGCCTCGGCGATGGGACCTGGGGGTGCTGGGCGGCCTCCGACGGGTGTGCCCTGGGCTGTGGCTGCCGGGTGGACGCACTGGGAGGGGCCGGGACTTGGGCTGCGAGCGGCCCGGTGTCGGGGAGCATCTGGAAGTGGCCTGGGGTTGGGGCCACTGTCCGTCGGGGGTCTTCCCCTGCTCGTCACAGCCTCCTGACGCGCTGCCATGGCCACACCGGCATCGCTCAGCAGTCCACCCGAACCCCGAGGCGGCCGGACCCGTCTTATCCCGTCGGCCGGCTCATCGATAGCACACAATTCAGCCCACGGTTTAGTGTTTGCTTTATTTTGCTAAATAAAGCAAATACCCTGCAAAGAATTGAAATGTTTTCTATTCCCGGGCGATTTCCGAGCTTTTTCCTTTCTGTCATTTTCTTTTCCTGAGAACCGATGGGGCTCGTTCCAACAGGACAGGAGGGAGGTGATGGTGGCCGAGGAGATAAGGGAAGTTAAAATTGGGGCTCAATGTCGCTGTAAAAAACCACTACATTGTCATGTTAAACATTAGAATCTTCCCTAATACCATGTAAATATGCATTTTATTTTGCTGTTGTTTTTTTTTTTTTTTTTAATGACGTTTGCTCTGCAGCTGCTTTGCTGGTCATACCTCTGGATTTCGCCTTTTTGCTGGAGCGTCCCGGGATTTCAGTGCAGCCGCCGCTAAACGAAATGCTAAAATACAACTCATCACCCCAACACGCGTGTGTCTTCCTCTCGCGTGATAAAAACGGCAGCTACTTAGGGGGAAGGAAGCATTCTAGGCCTGTGCTCCGTTAACATCAACGCCGGGCTCACGCTCCGTGACGGGCGCCTCTCAGAACGGACGGTGCAGCGCTAGGAGGAGAAAAATGGGGGAAAGTGCCTTTCTGCCAAAAATATGCGCCTAATGCTGGGTTGTTAGGCAGAGAGAGCATTAGCTGATGGGAGAGTGCGCTTCTCCTAATGCAGGCAATTTCCCCTCCCGCATTAGACTCCCTGCAGCGGGAGGGCTAACAGGAGTGGGAGGGCGGACAGAGAGCCACAAATAGACGCACGGGCCAGCGTAATCTATAGCTCGCCCTGCATTCATTTACCAAATAAGGCCGTGGCAGCCCCGGGCACACTCTCCCGACACCTTTCCCCGTGGACAGGGAGCGGGGCGAGCGGGGTGAGGGAAGCACACGGTGGACTGCTGTTGGCAGGTGTCAGGGTGACGAGTGGCCCCGAAATAGAGCCTCTTATCGCCCCGGCTCCTCCGCGGCCTTCATGAGAGGAGCCGGGGGTCCCTGGACACAGCATCCGCGCGACAACCCCTCCACCCTCCGCCCTCCGCTGGGGGAGGGGAACTTTGAGAAGAACCACAGGCTGGATTTGGGTGGGTCAGGTGGAAAGAAGCAATGGTCAGTTGACCTAGGGCGTTTCGCATCTCATTCATCTCGTCCCGAGTCTGTACACGTAAAAGAATAACCGCCGTGGGTGCTTGGGGATACAGTGGAGACGGACTGGGGTGGACACCTCTCGCCAGGCGCGGGGACCGGATTGCCTGACTTTTCCCGAGGAGACAGCCACCGCGTCACCTTCGTTCCGGACGAATTCTATATCTGGACGGAGCGTTTAATTCCTTCCACTGACGTATCTCGCAGTGGTAATAACGGAGCCAGGTCCCCACAGCCAGCCCGCCGTGGCACAGGAGTCCGTGGCAGGAAGGAAACGTCCTGCTATGAATGAACAACTGAAAGTGAGGCCATCCCACGTCTGAAACACACAAGCACACGCCTTCATATTCTGTGTGTGTGTGTGTGTTGTTTTGTTTTCTTAACTTTACCCCTGGCTATTTGTCCCTTTTTTCTTTTTTTAAATTGATGACAGTAGTGCAGATGTCTGGTTTTCTTAGAAAAGCCACCGAGAAACAAGTCCAAGACAGCCTCTGCCAATCAGCGCCGCGGCCCGCGTCACTGAGTGCAGTGCGGGAGCCGGCCCCGACCAGACACCTGTGCCTGCAGCGCCCTCGCCCTCCGCCGCTGTCCTGCGAGCGTCACTGCTGGCACGTGTCCCCGCGAGTCCCGTCATCACTGTGACGTGTTCCGGTGATGGCCCGGGGGTCACCTGTCTTCTTCCATCTGTAAAATAAATAAATAAATAAATAAAACACTAGGCTGCGGGTGCGGCTCGGGGGCGGAGCGCCGACCTGCGAACCAGGAGGGGGTCAGGGTTCCATCCCGGTCAGGGCCCGGGCCCAGGTGCGGGCTCGACCCCCAGGGTGGGGCGCGCGGGAGGCAGCCGAGCCACGATTCTCTCTCATCACCGATGTTTCTGTCTCTCGTCCCCTCTCCCTTCCTCTCTGACATCAATAAAAACGTATTTGTGAAAAACATTGTTGAAGAGAGCGGAGCGCTGAGGCGAGCGAACAGACCACTCCACTGAGACTCCGAAAGGAAGCGGCACGAGGTGTTGATTCGCCGCTCTCCGCTCTCCGTGAGCTCTGTCTGACGCACGTTCAGTCCTCCTCAAGCGCTTGCCGAGCTCTCCGAGGGGTTCTGGTGTTTTCATACCCCAGTCCCACCCCCCCCGACCCCCCACAGGGCACGCCGCCCTTCTGGATGTGAGTGTGGCCAGGACTCCCAGTCCTCGACGGCTGTCGATCGCAAGGACAGAAAACACCCACTGGAGAGTCCTCATTGCAAACTTCTCACCGAGAATAAAGCATTTCCTCGTTTTGTCTCCTTCGGTGTGGCGTTAAGAAATGAGTCGCGTCCTTCCGTGCCTCTCACTGCTTTCCCATTGCTTATTATTCCACACTAGAGGCCCGGCGCACGAAATCGTGCACGGGGGAGAGGGAGGGTGGGTGTCCCTCAGCCCAGCCTGCACCCTCTCCAATCTGGGACCCCTCAAGGATGTCAGACTGCCCATTTAGGCCTGATCCCAACTGCTGGCTCCCAACTGCTATCCTGCCTGCCTTCCTGACTGCCCCTAACCGCTTCTGCCTGCCAGCCTGATCACCCCCTAAAAACTCCTCTGCCAGCCTGATTGATGCCTAACTGCTCCCCTGCCAGCCTGTTTGCCCCTAACTGCCCTCCCCTGCAGGCCTGGTCACCCCTAACTGCCCTCTCCTGCAGGCCTGGTTCCCCCCAACTGCTCTCCCCTGCAGACCTGGGTCCCCCCCCAAAAAAATGCCCTTCCCTGCAGGCCCGGTTGCTCCCAACTTCCCTCCTCTGCCAGCCTGGTCACCCCTATCTGCCCTCCCCTGCAGGCTTGATCACCCCCAACTGCCCTCACTTGCAGTCCTGGTCCCTCCCACTGTCCTCCCCTGCTGGCCATCTTGTGGTGACCATCTTCTGTCCACATGGGGGCAAGCATCTTTGACCACATGGGGGTAGCCATCTTGTATGTTGGAGTAATGATCAATTTGCATATTACTCTTTTATTAGATAGGATAGTGCAGCTGTGGCAGGTGCGTTCATAACCTCACCTGAGTCTCTCCTGCAGTTTTTGGCTGATTCGCTTGGTATTTTCTGGTTGTTAGTCATATAATCTGCTGAAAAGGAGCACAGCTCTTTCCTCCAACATTTGTACATTTTCTCTTGGTAACACTGCCTACATTTCTATTGCAATGGCCAGTAGTTACAGCGATGGCTGCCATCTGGTTTTGTGCCAGATTTTAATAGAAAAAATTCTGGTGTTTGATTATTAAACCTAATGCTGGCTGAAGAGAGGTCTCCTCTTACCAACAGAGCCTGGGAAATGGATGTGGATGTTTGTAAAGATGCTTCTTTTGGTATCTCCTCTACAACATACCATCTGCCTCCATAATCTTTACAACTACATATTAATTGGACCCGCTTATAACTTTTTAAGTATGTTTAATTATCTTTATTTTTAATTTTATTTTTCTTTTTTTTTTAATATATTTTATTGATTTTTTACAGAGAGAAAGGGAGAGGGATAGAAAGTCAGAAACATCGATGAGAGAGACATCGATCAGCTGCCTCTTGCACGCCCCCTACTGGGGATGTGCCTGCAGCCAAGGTACATGCCCCTGACCGGAATCGAACCCAGGACCCTTCAGTCCGCAGTCCGATGCTCTATCCACTGAGCCAAACCGGTCTCGGCAATTTTATTTTTCAATTACAATTTACATCCACTATTAGCTTGTTTTAGTTCAGAGTGTGCACATAGTGATTAGGCAATGATATACCGTATTTTCCGGTGTATAAGATAACTTTTTAACCCAGGAAAATCTTCTCAAAAGTCAGCAGTCATCTTATACGCTGGATGTAAAAATGCCGTAGCTTGCAGCTATGATGGGCGTTGCTAACTCGCCAGGGACTTGCCCGGCACTTGCTCTCTCTCTATTGTTTGTTATCTTCCTCCTGTCATCATCAGTTCCAGTCATCTTATACGCCGGAAAATACGGTACTTTACAAAGTGGTCCCCCAATATTTCAAGTACCTACCTGGCACCATACACATTATTACAACACTGGTCTATGTTCCCTATACTGTACTTTACACCCAGGTGACTATACTGCAGCTACCATTTCTATTTCTTAACCCCTTCCTCTTCTTCACCCAGCTCTCCCAAACACCCCGCCTTCCGGGACCATATGGGTTCTCTGTATCTATGAGTCTGTTTCTATTTCGCTTGTGTATTTACATCGTCCTTTAGATTCCACTTACAAGTGAAATAATGGTATTTGTCATTCTCTCTGGCTTACTTTATGTAGTGTAAAGCCTCTGGGTCCATCCATGCTGTTGCAAATAGTAAGATTTTATTCTTTCTTTTGACCAAGTAATATTCCATTGTCTACATGTACCACAGCTTTTTCATCTACTCACCCATTGTCTATTGATGAGCTTGGGCTGCTTCCATGTCTTGGTATACATCTACCCGGAAAAGGAACCTCTGGGTCCTAAAGCAGCTCCATTTCTAATTTCTTGAGGAAACCCCGCACCGCTTTGCCCAGTGGCTGCGCTCCCACCAGCAGCGCAGGAGGGCCCCTGCGCTCTGCATCCTCGCCAGCACCTGTTGTTCATCGGTTTCTTGATGGCAGCCATTCTGATCGGCGGGAGGCAATCGCTCATTGCCGTTCTAATTTGCATCTCTCGGATGCTTTGTGTCATTGAGCATCTTTCCGTAAATCTATTGGTCACCTGCTTGTCCTCTTCGGAGAAGTGCCTATTCGGGTCTTGTGCCCCGTTTTCTGTAATTGGATTGTTTGGGTTTGGGGGTTGAGTTGTAAGAGATCTTTATAAATGCTGGATGTCATCCCCTTGCGGAACGTATCACTGACAAATGTCTCCTCTTCGGTCGGTTGTCTTTTCATTTTGTTGACCCCCCTGCAGTTTTTCACCAGCGCACCCCCCGTGCTCTCAGGACATACATGCCCCGCGGCTGTGATGAGTTTTCCTTCCGCTACACCGCTAAGTCGCTCCAATCGTTATTTTAGGAATGTTTCGCAGGCGGGATAATTGTCTGATTTAAAGCTGTTTCTGCCAGGTTTGGGGGCCAGTGGCGGGCTGTCGTTTAAAACAAAGCTTGTGGCAGCTCCTTCCCATCAGTGGAGTTGGAACCGGATTAAACAGGAAGACAATGGTCCCGCAGCCCGTTAATGAATCCCTCCTGAAGCCACCGGGCGCGGCGTGTGCATTGCTCACTGCGCAGCCGTTGGCTGTGTGGGGGCACCAGCCCGGTGGGCCCCCCCTTTCCCTGACGGGGCGGGTGTTGGTGACGGTCACCCAGTGCCAAGTCCAGGGAAGGAAGACCCTGAGGAGAGGCGGTGAGTTGCGTGTGTGGAGTTCACGGGCCGTGCGGGGCATCGAGGTGGAAACAGCCGGCGAACAGGGAGAAGAAAGGCCTTGGAGAGGTTTGGAGAGGCCTCGCTGCCAGGGAGATCCCCCCAGAAAACAAAGGAGTTAGGGGAAGGTGTCGGGTTGGGGCCCCGCAGACCCCACGGTGTCCCTGGGCAGGCGAGCTGGCTCTGACAGGCAGGGGAGCGGGCAGCACAGTGAGAGGCCCGAGCGGCGGCCAGCAGCCTCCCCGGCCCCGCAAACGGAGCCCCGGGCGGGGCGGCCAAAGGCCCGGCTCCGGCCAAGGGCGCAGCATGGACGGGAGCGTGCGACGCAGGCGGAGCAGCCGGAGCGAGACGGCCTGTCCACCTGCCCGGTGCCCACGCCCGGCTCCCGGCTCCTCTTATCTCTTCCCTTCAGCGCGGCTCCCTTCCTGTCCCCAGCCACGCCGGCCACGCCGGCCACGCCAGGGAATGTGCTCCCGGACAAAGGCCACAGCGGTCCCTGTCCCTGACCCACATCCGGCCGGGTCCCCATCAGCTTTCCCGCCACGCCCTGCGCCCTGAGGACGGGCTGAGCCGGGACGGCGAGGAGGCCACGCTGTGCCCGTGCCCACGCCCCGGCGTGCGCTGCGCCCACCCTGCACCGTGGGCGGGCTCGGGACAGGCTGGCCTGTCTGTGGTCATGACCACGGAGGCCGGCTCAGCTCCGGGAAAGGGGGCTTCACGGCGGGCGGCTGAGCCAGGCCCAAGCAGAAGCTCCCCGGGACCCGGCACCGCCAGCTGCCCTCCGGTTCGCACGGACGTTGATTTAAAGCGAGAACTGACGGCAGCGTGTCTGACTCCTCTGAGCAGGTTGAAGACTCCGGTGTGGGAGCCCAGGGAAATAGCTGCCTTGTGTGTGGCTGTGCGCAGAAATGCACTGTGAGCTGAAGAAAAAGGGGGATTCCCCTGTAATCCCCTCCCAAGGATCTGTTTCTATGGATTTCCAGAGAAAGAAGAAAGGGGGAGGGGATAGACAGACAGACAGACAGACATCCATCGGTTGCCTCCCATACTAGCCCTGACCAGGGACCCAACCTGGCAGAAGAGATGGAGAGAAACAGAAATCTCGGGAGAATGTTTTAAAACCGTAGAGGACCATCTTAAAGACAGAGAACTGTGGGTGAGAGAGGAGTGAGTGAAATACGCAAGCGACATTCTGAGGCAGGAAACTCGGGGTGAGAAGCCGGTTGGTAGGAAGATTTCACCACCTGGGGCGCATCCGTGGGAATGTTCCCTCAACAACTGGGCGTTTGGTTCTTAATAATTTTTTATTTTTTAATAACAGTGGGCGTGCCATGTCACAGTGGTTCGGGCATTCAGCCCAGCGAGCAGACTTTTGTGGGGCGGGCGGAGCCATCCCCCGCCAGTCTGGCACTCACGTAGCCGTTGCATTCCCCACCGCATTCCCCGTGCTGTGCTGTGCTGTGCATCCCCGCGACTATCCTACAGCTGCACGCTTGTACCTCCCACCCCTTCCCCTTTTCCGCCCATTACCCGACTCTTCCCATGTGGCGACCGTCAAGGTCAAGGTCAAGGTGTCCTCCGCCACCATGAGTCCGCGTTCTCTTCTGCTGGCTCTTTGACTCTGTGTGCAGCCTGGTAGGAAAGAGCAGGTCTCAGAGCCGGCGGGTTTGGGGGGGTCCCGGAAGTCCTCCACGGAGGGGAAGCTCTGCAGGAAGCGGACAGAGGAGAGGTCAGAGGTGACGTCCTGCATCCAAGGAGCAGCCGGTTCCCAGGGAGACCAGGAAGGCCCAGCGGGGACGCGGGGGAGAAGCCAGGAGGTGGGGCGGGAGGGGAGGCTGAAGGAAGAACGTGTGTAAACAAAGGGGGCGTCGTCAAAAATGCCTCCGAGAGACGAAGTGAGAGGAGGTCTGGAGGGTGTCCTGGGAGCTGTGCCACGCTCTCGCTCAGAGGAAGGGGTTGGTCGTCCGGGAGCACAGACAGCGGCGGCAGTGGGTGAGAACCCCTGAGACAGCAAGTGTGGGCGACTCGCTCAAGAAACCTCGCTGAGTTGGGGATAACGTGGGGCCAGGTCTGGGGAGAGTTTGGGAACAGGGAGACATGTGCGGTCTGTGCTGAAAGGAACAAGACACAGCCGTGTTGAAATGAGGAAAGATTTAAGCTCCAGGAAACGGGAAGCTACAAACCAGAAAGGAGGAGGCGGCCTATTGGGTGAGGCCCGAGGAGGCGGGGAGACGCGGCTGAAAGCCCAGAACTGGACGGCTTTGCCTAGAAAATCCTGGAAGATGAGAAGGTGAAAGGCCCACTACTCTGCAAACTCTGCGACACCGAAAGATTAAGCGACTGAAGAAGATACAAATAAGCAGGACAGTCGTGCTCACGGATGGGAAGGATTAATGTTGTTAACACGTCCCTTACTGCCCAAAGCAAGCGACAGAGTCAACAAAATCCTTATCCAAAGGCCGAGGGTATTTTTCTTCGAATTAGAACCACTAATCCTAACATGTGTGTGGAAGCATGAAGTACCTTGAATAGCTAAAGACATTTTGGAAAAAGAGCAAAGTGGGAAGTATAATACTCTCTGGTATCAAAATATACTACAAAGCTACAATAATCCAAGCAGCATGGTGCTGAAATAAAAGCGGATATGTAGATCAATGGAATGTAATACAGAGCCCAAAAATAAATCCTTGCGTGTGTGGTCAAGGAATCTTCGACAAAGGAGGCAAAGCTATCCCATGGGGTAAAGTCAGTTTGTTTTGTTTTTTCAATACATGGTATCGGGAAAGCTGGGCAAGATAGACGCAAAAAAAAAAAAAAATTAGGCCACATTCTCATACCACATACAAAACACACTCAAAATGGATTAAAGACTTAAATGTTGGGTCCCAAACCATAAAAGCCCTAGAAGAAAACAGAGGTGGCAAACGCTCTGACATTGCTCTTAGCAATGTTTTTCTGGACATGTCTCCTCAGATAAGGGCCACAACAGCAGAAATAAACCAATGGGACTACATCACACTAAAAATTGTTTGCACAGCGAAGGAAAGCAACAACAAAACAAAACACAGCAAAAAAAAAAATGGAATGGGAGGAGGCATTTGCAAATGATACACCTGATAAGAGGTTAACCTCCAGAATGTATATAAGAAACGCATACAACTTAACTCCACAAAAAAGACCATCTAATTTTAAAAATGGGCGAGGACCTGAGTAGACATTTCTCCAAGAAGACATACAGATGGGCAACAGACAATACAGAAAGACACTCCACGTCATTACTTGTCAGGGGAGTGCCAGTGAAAGCCACGGCGAGAAACCACCCCACGCCTGTCGGAATGGCCGCCATCAACAGGCGCTGGCGAGACGCGGAGAGAAGGGAGCCCTCGCGCCCTGCTGGTGGGGGTGCAGGCTGGTGCAGCCGCTGTGGGGAACAGCGTGGCCTTTCCCCCCAACACTAAAAATACAGGTGCCACACACATGATCCCAAATTCTACTTCCTGGTATTTATCCAAAGGAAACAGAAACACTAACTGAAAAAGTGTGTGTGCCCCTCTACTGACTGCAGCGTGACTAGCGCAGCCCTCATTGGGAAGGAATCTGGGTGTCCGTCGAGAGAAGAGCAGGTAAAGATGGGGCGTCCACTCAGCCAGAAAGAAGAAGGACATCGTACTCTCCGTGGCAATACGGATGGACCAGCGGGCACTGTGCTGCCTGAAATAAGTCAGCCAGAGGCAGACAGGTTCCATACGATTTCACTTATATGTGGAATCTAAAAAGAAACACAAATGAATTAAACAAAATAGAAACAGACTTACAGATATAAAGAACTAGCCGACGGCTGCCCAGTGGGTGGGGGGATTTAGGAATTTTTGAAAATTTGGGCATAGCCAAACCTGTTTGGCTCCGTGGATAGAGCGTCGGCCTGAGGACTGAAGAGTCCCAGGTTCGATTCCGGTCAAGGGCATGTGCCTTGGTTGTGGGCACATCCCCAGTAGGAGGTGTGCAGGAGGCAGCTGATCAGTGTTTCTCTCTCATCGATGTTTCTGACTTTCTATCCCTCTCCCTTCCTCTCTGTAAAAAAAATCAATAAAATATATTTTAAAAAACAAAAACCTAAAAATTCAGGCATAAATAAATCAAGGTGAGGGGCCTGGCACGAGGGGTGCTCGTGCTTATTCACACAGACGGGCAGGAGGATGGAAACAGGATTGTGCTGGCCCTGCTCACCTGCGGGGGTGCAGTCCTCTCAGCTGGATCAGAGCGAGCGCCCAGCAAACCCGGCAGCTCCACGGGCTGGCTCGGGGGCCAACAGGAGAGTTTTTGTTTTGCCGATTTGCCCAATAGTTGCCACAACCTCCTGGAATTACTCGCTTAATAAACCCCACCTCATTTTAGAGATGGAGGGGCTCACCTGCCCCCGCCTTCCCAGGAGGTGAGAGAGCGTGGCCTGCGCTTCCCTGTCGCTCTGTAGCACACCCCAGCCCCCCTCTCAGTTCTCCTTCCGCTGGTTTCTAGAATATTCTGCTGGTCTTGAAGCTGGGAGGGAGGATGCCATCTCTGTGCGCTGAGCTGCTGGAGACGGAGGGTCCACGGGAACCCCTCCTCCTTTCGCCACGTACCTAGCCGCCCGCCCCGAAGACCAGCCGCTGACGTGTGGGGTGGGTCTTGTGGTTAAATCTGTGCCTCGAGCACGCGGTTTGCTTGCATTTGTGTAATAGGAAATCTGCTCTTAAACTCCCCGCGATCCTCCCCCTCGTCTGCGTCGGCGTGGGCGCGGCGCCCCTACACCGGCCAGGGGCGCGTGGGCCTCCAGTTCAGTGGCTCACGGAGCCCCGAGACCGGGGCGGGAACTGTGTGCGCTTCCTCCGCTCTGTCTCTCTCTGGGATTTCCACACGGTTTCATCAGCTATCAGACCTATAAGACAGAGATTTGATTTTAATTTTTCAGCATCTCCTCGCCACCCTCCGAGGGGACCCGTAAAGTATACGGTTTCCTTTCTGAGTTCCGCCCGAAGCGAGCCCGCCACAGCTTAGCGCGGTGTGTGATTGCTGTCAGACGCTGCTTCTGAAGGATGGCTTCCGAGACCCCGCAAACTTCCTGCTTCCCCAGGGCGGCTCCTCAGAGAGCCGACGCCAGGCATCGCCCCCTCCACGCTTCGGTGCGGCTCTGCCTCCCGGGCAGCGGCGGCGCTGGGATGTGCCGGGGCGCGCTCGGTGGCAGGTGCCGCGCAGGTGCGGGCCTTCGGGTGTGATGTGTTATCCTCTCCTCTGCCAAAGCACATCCACCCCCTCTCTCTTTTTAATCTATTTTTATTGGTTTCCGATGGGAGGGGAGAGGGAGAGAGAAACACTGGTGATGAGACAGAACCATGGATCGACGGCCTCCTGCACACCCCACACCGGGGACGGAGCCCACAACCCGGGCCTGTGCCCCGACCGGGAATCGAACCGGGACCTGCTGGCTCACAGGCCGACACCCATCGGCTGACTGGGCCCCACTGCGTGGGCACATCCCTGACTCTTCACACCAGAACCTAGTTTCCCCTCCGTGGCTCCCGGAGCAGCCCTGCCCTCCTCCCAGCCTCAGCGCCCCCGGGCGCTCACCCTCCGGTCCAGGGGCTCTGGGCTACCTGCCGGCGTGACCCAGTCGTGCACCTGCGTGCTCACCGGCCTCATGCCCTTCGGGGAAGATACTGTTTGTGAAGGAGAAGCTGGCTGGCTCTCCTCGATGTATTTATTCCTAAGCCCGGTATTTTTTGACCATTCCATAAATATGTGCCTGCTGATGAATTGAAGATTTAGTCTCCCGTGGATGCAGATGAAGTTCCCCTCGCTCTCTAACTCCAGCGGGTTCGTGGTGCATGTCACACAGGAGTCTCAGGCTCTGCACACCCTCGGATTAATGAAGAGCCGTGAATGCCCGGCCCGGTGCAGCTCAGGGGGTGAGCCAAGAGGTTCACTAGTTTGATTCCCAGTCAGGGCACTGGCCTGGTTTTGGACTCCATCCCCAGTGTGGGGTGTGCAGGAGACAGCTGCTGGGTGTTTCTCTCTCTCTCTTGAACCTTTCCCTTCCCCTCTCTCTCAAAAAGCCAATAAAAACATATGTTTAAAAAATAAAAAAAGAGCCATGATCAATTAAAACTGTCTGCTATGGAGATTGCGAGGGTGGCGAGAGGAGAGGGAGGGTGTGACAGGTACTTGCCATCTCTCTCTAAGGGGCTGTTGAGTGGGTTATTGATGAAAGGTTTTGAGATACAGCACTGGAGATACTTCCTGTTACTGATCAGCATGATGACTGTCATCAGCCTTAAACATAGGAGATGCTTTGGTATGTTGATGGGTGGGCCATTTTATTTGGTGGGGGGGGGGGGGATAAGCTTCCATCTCTTCAGTCTGACATAATTTTTGGTCACATGATTCTATCTAATGAAAGAGTAATGTGCAGATTGAGCATCACTCCAACGCACAAGAAGGCTGGCCTCATGGGGTCCAAGATCCTGCCCCCATGTGGACACAAGGTGGCCACCAAAAGATGGCCTGCAGGAGAGGGCAGTTAGGGGTGACCAGGCCGGCAGAGGAGGGAAGTTGGGAGTGACCGGGCCTGTAAGGAAGAGCAGTTGGGGTGGGGGGGTCCCAGGCCTGCAGGGGAGGGCAGTTAGGAGCAAACAGCCTGGCAGGGGAGCAGTTGGGCATCTATCAGGCTGGCAGGGGAGTGGTTAAGGGGTGATTAAGCTGACAGGCAGAAGTGGTTAGGGGCAATCAGGAAGGCAGGCAGGCGAGGAGTTGGGAGCCAGCAGTCCTGGATTGTGAGAGGGATGCCTAACTACCTGTTTTTGTCCCGATCCTAGTGGAGTCGGCTCTAAATGGGCAGTCGGACATCCCTTGAGGGGTCCCAGATTGGAGAGGGTGCAGGCTGGACTGAGAGACACTCCCCTGAATGCATGAATTCCGTGCACCAAGCCTCTAGCTGTTTCATAAAATTATATCGGGATTGCATGCAACCTGATTCAGCAGTTTTATTTTCTGGGTAGATACAATCTTACATAAGTGGATTTCTGTCTTAGCTAATATGTTCTACATAAACATTTTCTACCAATATAGCTAATTTGACCAGATGTTATTAAATAAGGAGAAATTCTAGCTTCAGTTCCCCTTTTTCCTCTGCTTGCGCTAAACAGAAGTGCTCCGCTTTTGTTGAGAATAAATGTAAGGCCAGCGGTAACATTATTCAGGAAATAATAATGTTCTTTTAAGACAAAGTGAGTCGGCGCGGTCCCTTTTTCATCCCAGCTCCGGTCTCCAAAGCCATATTTCTGTTCTCATAAGATAGTTCCTCTGAAAAGAAGTTGAAATGCCATAAATTACATTCGTGTAAGGTCACAAATTAATCACTTTATAACCCATTTTCTCTTGAAAACTCTTTCTTTACAGAAATTCAGCCACAGAGTGGCTCAGACTATGCGGTGTCACAGGTTATTCCTGCCTGCCTGGCATGGCATTCGAAGCCACGTTGTTAGGGAAAGAGCACAGGTGCCCGCGCCCATTGTCCCGTGCGCCCTCAACGAGGGAATGCTTTACCTGTACCCCCCGTTATTTGTTCCCACCTCGGGATGTGGGCATCTCATGTGCTGCTGAAATCTGTCCCTCCATCCCTGGAGTGGGAGCATGCCTGCAGGAGCAGCGATGGAAAGGGGGTCTTTCCACACCTTCTACGTGAGCCTGCAGTTCCAATCCCTTCTCGGTGATAAAAGAGTAATATGCAGATTGACCATCACTCCAACACACACGATGGCTGCCCTCATGCAGTCAGAGATCCTGCCCCCATATGGACACAAGATGGCCACCACAAGATGGTCGGCAGGGGAGGGCCGTTGGGAGAACCAGGCCTGTAGGGGAGGGCAGTTGGGGGCGATCAACCCTGCAGGAGCTGATCGCCCTGAAAGAGAACATGTTTGGTGGGCCCAGCCTAACCTGAGTCCATTTCACTGTACAAGTGAATGTAGACCCAACATTTTCATAATCCTGTCATTTAAGAAGGCTCTCTGTGGCTCCCTCTTTGATTCCATTAGACTACACAAAAAATGTTCTTCTTTTAGGGAAATATCTCAATGGATACGTTGTTTTTTAAATATGTTTTATTGATTTTTTTTTATAGAGAGGAAGGGAGAGGGATAGAGAGTTAGAAACATGGATCAGCTGCCTCCTGCACACACCCTACTGGGGATGTGCCTGCGACTAAGATACATGCCCTTGACCAGAATCGAACTTGGGACCCTTGAGTCCACAGGCCGACGCTCTATCCACTGAGCCGAACCGGTTAGGGCTCCATGGATCAGTTTTATACAAAAGAGTAAATGATGAAATCCAGTCGATGTCAGCTCTGAAAGGTGATCCCTTGCACGGAAACAACGTGGTGCTAGTTGGATCGAGCCCCTCGCGTGCAGCACCGCGTGGAGGGCGGGAGTGTCCTGGGCGGGACAGAATGGGACCCGGAGGACGGAGAGGCCATCTTTGTCAAGAGCCGGTGGGAGGAGGCAGGGTGCTCCAACTCCCACGCTCTCTGCTGCCATCGGATCGGAACACGCCCTTGGGTCCCAGGCCCCACACTAGGCGTTGCAGCCCTTGAGGGCTGGTGGCCTCAGGACCAAGAAGAAACACTTTCAACGCCATCCACAAGGACTTTCCGTCTCTGTTCTTCTCCTTTGAATAGCTCCTCTTTGAGTTCTACTGACTTTCATATTAATTTTTTCCAGTATTATGGAATAGAACATTTAGACTTCCCAGAAAATGTCTCTTCTGTGAAAAGCTCCTCAACATGTTGTGTCTCCTCTATTTCTATTCATCATTCTTGTCTCTCTGTCCGTCCTGCTTGAACAAACTCATCTCCTGCTTCAACACGTCGCAGCGGGTGGCCATTGTGGAGATGGCTTGTTGTCTTGAACAACAGAAGAAAGTGTGTCTGGTGGTCAGCGCATAGCAGGTGGTGAGCACACGTTTAGAAAATGAGTTGAAAGAAAGCTTTTCAAATTTCAATCGCACCCCCTAGATAAATGACTTTAAATAAGGCACTTATTCTTTCTGAGTTCTTCCTCCTTTATAAAACACGTCCATAATGTATCTCCTGTGTGGGCGGCTGTGATGATCACATAAAGGAATGGTTGAGATTCAAGACGTTGTGATTTCTCTAGCCTTCAGGGACATCTGTCGGGACATTGTTCTGGGTGTCTCGATGTTGGCACTCAGCAGCTATTCCGTCTGGAGTAAGTTTTCTTCTTTTAATATGATCTTCTTAAGGAACTGGCTTAGCTTGGTTTCTGGGACCAGGATCCACATTTCCGTGTGGATCACCACCCCCTCCCAGAACCAGGCCTGTGGGAGTGAGCTCTGTCAGTGTTACAGCCAAGAATCCCCACACGGACCCCTTGCTGTTTCTACCCCCAACGCAGGAGACCTCCTGTCACTCCTTATCCTTCCTGTCGTCACGACGTGCAGTATGTGCAGACCTCTCCCACTTCACATGCACGCACACCTACACTAGACACTGCACTCACACCCACACTCACACTCATAGTCACAGTCAAACTCACATTCGCACTCATACCATAGTCACATTCACACCTACACCTACACTAAACACTGCACCCACACCCACACTCACACTCATAGTCACAGTCACACTCACATTCACACTCATACCATAGTCACATTCACACCCACACCTACACTAAACACTGCACCCACACCCACACTCACAGTTATACTCGAAGTCACATTCACGTTCTTACTTGTACCCATAATCTCATTCACACCCACACCTACATTAAACACTGCACCCACACCCACACTCACAGTCACACTCAAACTCACATTCACACTCATATCATAGTCACATTCACACCTACACCTACACTAAACACTGCACCCACACCCACACTCACAGTCACACTCAAACTCACACTCACATTCACACTCATACCCATAGTCACATTCACATTCATACCCATAGTCACATTCACACCCATACCTACACTGCAAACCACACCCACACTCAAATTCACACCCACACCCACACCCACACCCACACTCCCACACTAGGACGGTGTTTGAGAGACAGTGGTACTTCCAATTTGGCTAAACTCGGGGCTGTTGCTAGGCTTTAGTTTGGTGAGTGGGGTACCAATGAGGAGACTGGGGAGAGCTGGGTGTGAGGAGAAGTTAGAGGATGGTGGGGTGAAGGTGCATAAGGAAGAAACCCATGGGGAGGGAGGCTGTGATGGAGAGAGGAACTTTAAAGAGCAGAAAAGGACTTGAAAGATTTAGGAAAAGCGTGGCTTCCCGAGGAGAGCGCTTCACAAAGCCCTCCACACACCCATGGTGTCTGGTGCTGCTCTGGGTGTTGATTTTCCCAAAACTGTCACTGAAGACCACCTGAGGTCAGCGTGACAGGGAGGCAGGTGTGGCTCAGTGGGCGAGCATCGACCTGAGAACCAGGAGGTCACGGTTTGATTCCTAGTCAGGACACGTGCCTGGATGGCGGGCGAGGTCCCCAATGTGGAGCGTCCAGGAGGCAGCCAATCAGTGAATCTCCCCTCATTCGTGTTTCTGTCTCTCTCCCTCTTTCTTCTCCTCCAAAATCAATAAAAATATACTTTTAAAAATCACCACCCGTTGCTTCTCCAGTCACCTGTGACCCCCTCCCTCCCTCCCTGACTCCACCTCGGTCCTCTCCGCCTCTATTCTCAGTCGGGGCCCGATTACCACCCCACCTCCTCTTCTCCTGTTTTAGCTTCCGGCTCTCATGAGGTTAAACGTCTTCAGGTGTGAAAGCCATTTAGCCTTGGGTTTTCGGTTCACTTGTGGGAACCTCTGAGCGCTCCTGGGGGGCGGGGGGGGGGGACCTGGGGCAGGGGCAGAGCCCTGGATACCAGAGGACATTCCTGTTCCCCAATCCCAGCTCTGCCCCTGCTGCTGGGTGACCTTGACCCAGTTACTTCCCGTTGAGGGATCGGCTCTAGAACAGGCTGGCTCCATCGCCTGTGGTGAGCTGGTGTCTCCTCCCTTGGTTTCTTTTTCATGATCTAGAAAGATCTCCCATGACACCTATTTGAAATTTCACAAAAGAAAAAGGTGGATTTTTTTAAAAAACGTTTTCTAGCTCCCCTTGGTCTGCGTGGCTGCTTGGTGAGGGGACTGAATGAAGGTGTATGTCTACGTCCTTTGAATTAGGGTGACTTATAGAGCAGTGAATTAGGATGAGGTGAGGGCGTGGACCCCGGCCACCAGGAGGGAACCAGAAAGTGAGCCGAATGGGGTTGGGGGGTGAAAGGTTAGAGACCGCACCTAACCCTCCCAGAGGGGGGCCAGTGGGAAAGGAGGCCTGTCGAGGATTTCTGACATCCGGGTCTGCTTGGGAATGAGCCTGGCGGGAAGGAGAGGTGAGAGAGTGGATTCTGACTCTGCAGCAGCAATGCTATCGCCTAACTGGTTTATTCGAGTTAAAGTAAGTTGTTGTTGTTGTTGTTGTTGTTTTGTTTTGTTTTTTGTTTTTTGTTTTTTGGGTTTTTTTTTACCACCAATTACGTTAGCCACAACTCTAAAAATATCACGTTCACTTCTCCTCGGGCTGTAGCGACCGATTTCCTCCGTGCAGCCGAAGACGTGGGCTCCGCAGTCAGGAAATTAAATCGGGCTCCTTCACAGCCAGAGCCCGGCCCCTGCCCCGTGGGAGCCGCTGCGCCGAAATCTCATCTTCCTTCTCCTCGCAGCCTTCTGGGTAAATGGTGGTCCCTGGTGAGCTGCACTCCACACTCTTCGCCGACAGGCCCGGCAGCACCGCCATCCAATAATTAACGCCACAGGTGTTGTGTCTCCAACACATGAAAACCGCGTGCGCGATAGAGCACCATTGACCTCCCCCCGCCCCCCCCGCCCCTCCCCCCCCCCTGCCCTGTGTCCTCAGTTTGAGTCAAGTGCAGCGGGAGGGGCTCTGGGCCAGCGGTGGGCTGTCATCCCGGCTGCATTTCCTCCCGGTCACAGGCCCAATGACCTTCCTGCAGTTACAGGAAGCCTTCTCCAGTAAGAAGCCAGAGACACAGGATCCGGCCCGGGGCCGGGGGGGGGGGGGGGGGGGGGGGGGATATCACACTGCCCTGTGGGTTAGCAAACGCTTATCCTGTTAACGGAAAAACCACTGAAACCTGGAAAGAATTTAGTGAGTTTAACTGAGCCGCCCTGTCGACATGCGTCGGGAAACAGAACCTCAAGGAGTTGAGCCGATGCTCCACAGAACGGCGGGTTACACCTGTATTTACACATGGAAATCAGAGGAGGGACTTAGGTGGTTTCCATGAAATGCATTGGTGATGGATTTAGGAGGAGGGATAAGTAGTCCCACTTGGGATTGGGTAAAAAGTGAAATGATGGACACATACTTAGGCGGGTGCAGGAACGATGAACATGATAATGAAGGAATTTGTGGCATCTGTCCTGACGCCCACCACCTTTGGTTGTGCCCCAGGGGCTCCAGAAAAAGGGAAACTACAGGTTTCCCAGTCATCTCACAGATATGTTTGTTATCTTAGAGGCAGAAAGGCAAATGGCTCAGGAAAGATCTACGTGGATCTTTGTCAGGGAGAATACAGGCCCAGGACATGACTGCCCACATAACCTGTTTGTAGGGAAATATTTAATTTTCAAGCCGTCTTTTGTGGTGAGTGTAGGTCTCTGAGTCTGCAAGACCGGCACGCGGGCCTCCCCCGAGCTGTCGGGTCAGCACGTGGCTCCTCCCGTCCACAGTCTGTCGGGAAAGTCAGGGCTGCCCATTGGGCCGCGCTGGCCTCGGTGGCTCGGTTAATGAGGTGACCGGCGGGACGTTACATGTGTGTGGGGGGGGGGGGACCCGCACACCCTCAGAACACGGAGCACATACCGCGGCGCCATTCACGGCGACGCGTTTCCCCGGGCTCCGGCGGAAGGCAGTCTGCTTTCCTTCTCCCTGAGAAGAAGAAGATGATGATGTCTTCAGATACCACAGGGAATTACTTTGCTTGTGTTCAAATGAGCCCAGGCCTCAGCCAACACTTTAAATGGGTTTCAATCGTGAATTGCAAATTGCGGCCGAGATGAGCGTAGTCTTGCGGGTGATTCGGTCTGGGGACAATTGTCTCCCTCCCTCCACCCGGCCAGGCACTGGGTGGAGTGCGGTTCTCGCCCCTGTTGCCGACAGGCCGGCGTCTGTCCAGACCGCTGGCCCGCCCGGTGCCCACGTGGGCCCGCCAGCCGGACGCTGTGTCCCCGCCGTCACCCAGTGGTCGGTGCCACTGGTTGCTCCCCGGGGCTAGAAGCCAGGGCCCTAACAGTAACACTAAACAGACGTCCCCCTCCCCCCCTGCCCGCACCCCGGGCAGCTGGCTGTCACCGACCCCCCTCACCCCGGCACCGCCTGGACCCTGGTCCCCTGGTCCCCGGGGGAGGAGCTGCCCGGGCCTGGCACCGAGGACGCCTTCGCCTGGAAAGGGTGTGGCTGTCCCTGTGGACTCCGCGTGTGACAGCCATCTCCAGGACGGGCATCGCCCACGCTGGCCTCCAGGGGGGGTTCGTTTATACTTTTTCACTCAAGTCTCTGTGTTTGTCAGAAGTAGATGAAAAATCTCTGAGGCTGTGTGGACAGCTGAGGCTCTGTGTGTGTGCACGCACATACACACACACACACACACACACACACACAGGCGTGTGTGCACCATGCGGCAGGCGGGAGGGTGGGCCACCCGGGTCCCCGTCCCCATCCCACCTGCCCCAGCGGCTCCCCCGACCTGCTCCTCCCTCTGACAACAGCCGACGTGTTTTGGGAACAAGGACTCTCGAGTCAAACCCTGAAGCGCTGCCTTGATTGAAATTCGGTGACATCTCATTTAGGAAGATAAAAAAAACTGTCTTCCTTGGTGATGGATCTTAACACAGGAGAGACGGCTTGTGGCTCCTGGGCCGCCGCCGGGAGCCGGCACCCAGCCCGTCGCCCGCCGCCTCGGCCTCACGCTGTCGGCCGGAGAGAGCCCGCGGCCCGGCCCACAGACCCAGCCAGGCCGGAGGCGCCCCCACGCGTGGTCTCCAACGATGATCGGGCTCTTTCCCGTCACTGTCCTCGCTCCGTGGCCCCCGCAGGTCCGGGCCACCGGTGCCAAGACCGCGCACGTTTCCGACGGGGCCCGGTGTCCTCGGGCGGCGGGTCCTCCCTGTTGGCGGGAACAGGGCGGGGGCCTCGTGCAATCCCCCTCCACCGCCGTTTCCCCGAAAATAACACCGTGTCTTACATTAATGTTTGCTCCCAAAGATGCATCGGATCTTATTTGGGGGGGGGGGGTGCCTTCTATTACAGCGAGGAGGTCTTATTTTCGGGGGATGTCTTACTTTCGGGGAAACGGGGTACGTGGCTCTCAGGGGTTCGGTGTGCGTCTCCAGGAGAAACACGCCTCTCGGGTGTCTGCCTGGGTCTCTCGGCCACATCCCCCGCGGGTGGCGCGGATGGAGGCACTTCCGACAGGGGCTTGGCCCGGGCTCTACCTCGAAGGCCTGGCGTTTGGGGCGCTGTCCTGTGGCCCTGCGCCGAAGGGGCTGAACGGGTGTGTCGTGTGCGTGGCGGCGCGGGCCCTCGCACCAATCCTTGAAGGCCCTCGGGCCGCAGCCGTGGCCCGCCTCCCCTGGCGTGTGCCGCCACACGGAGGGGAGACTCCCGGGCGCTGTGGCACCTGTTCCGGTGGGCAAGGGGACCCCTGGTCTGCGGCGTTGCCTTTTACACCGGTCGGGGCCAATGCAAGGCCCAGCCTCAGTCCAGTCCCGCTCGATGCCTGTGCCGGCGGCCTGAGGCTCATAAAAAAATGAAATGAAATGAAATGAAATGAAATGAAATGAAATGAAAAATAAAATAAAATAAATAAAATAAAATAAAATAAATAATAAAATAAAATAATAAAATAAAATAAATAAAATAATAGAAAAGAATGCTGGACGCGGCCACAGCCCACCCCACACGCCCCACCGGAGCTGGGTGAGGGCGAGGGGCGGGATGGGCCTGGAGTGCCGGGCCCCCCACCCTCCACTGCACCCCCAAACCCCTCATTCCGGGCTCCGAGAACTACGGTGTTTCCCAATCCGTCCGCCCCAGAGGCGCCGCCCCATATTTGGGTGGGGGGGGCGGCGAGCGAATTCCTCACGTGGATGTGATCCCCGGGTAGAGGGAAAGTGCACAGCGCGTTCCCCAGCGGCCGAGGCATCTGGAAGGGAGGCGGGAACTCTGCAGACTGTCCCTCTGCCGCCAGGAAATCCCAGCGCTGCGCAAGATGTGGGGGTTCTCACAGAGGAGAGCGAATTCTCTGCTGCGTCCCGCCTCGGACTGACCCGTCTGCAAGGACGCTGGCCACCCTGGGAGGGAGGGAGGGAGGGAGGGGAGAGGGACGCACACCACACGTCCGCACACCACACGTCCGCACATCATATGTCCGCACATCATATGTCCGCACACCACGGGTCCCGCACTGGGCCCTGCTCCACCTTCTCCTCTGAGCTGCTGCTTGCCCAGTAGGCGTGTCAGACTGAGCGTGTCAGAGACAACTCTCGCCTTGGGCCTGGATATTCCCTGCCCCCGCCTAAGTTCCGGGACCGAGACCCGTCAGGTTACCTCGAAGCCTCCGTTTCCTTCCCTCCCGCACCCCGATGCTGCAGCAGCGAGCCAGTGCTCCCCCGCTCCACCTCTGTGGGAACCCCTTTCACGTCCCGCGCGATTCAGGGTCCCCGGTTCAGGGTTCGGGTTTCTGGAGGAAGCCGCTCACAAATGAATAAAGAGAACTCAGAAAAACATGAATTTGGAAATGGGGGCCCGGCGGTCGTCCAGCTCTAGTGGGAGGACTACTACCTGCTCTGGCCTTACCGTCCCTTTTGTTAAGATTAAAATCATAAGATACACCCACATCCCCCAGGCAGGAAACACCAGTAGAAGCCAATCGGTGACTCTTCTTAGGACGGTGCTCGCTGGCTGAGTGCTGTTCTCCTGGCCCTGGGCCTCCCCTGCATCCCCCTGTCTGCGTGGCTACGTTGCCATGGACACGGCACAAAATGGAACAGGAGAGAGCCTGTCCCCATTGGCAGCGTCACCCCAAAGGAACGGAGAGGGCATCCCCGCCCCAGCCGGTGTGATGAGGAACTGTGTCCCACCAACTCATGGCTGGTGGCGGGGAGAGCACCGTGTACCCCGGCACCAGGGCGTGACTGGGGAAATAAAGTCTATCCGAAACCTCCCAAAAGAAATCACCTTCTGACCGCAAGGACCCCTGGCAAGTCGTGGGCGAGTCCGGGATGGAGCCGCGGCCCCCCTCTTCGCTCCCTCCGCCACTGAGGGTCTTTAACCGGCATCGGTGGGCGCTGCAGCCACCCGTGGGGCTTCACTGGGGCCCCCTCTGTCCCCACTCCCCCGTAAACAAGCTGGCCGCTGTCCCCTGGCCCGCAGAGGCCCTGCCCCCACTCTGGCCGGATTCCAGGACGGGTTTCCCTTCCTTCTTCCCTCTGAGATGGTTTCTGTTGGACGCGTTAAAACCAGAGTCTGTGTAAGCAGGCACCTCTGTGACATTGGCGCAGGGGGACACACAGCGCACGGCGCCCTCGTCCTCCTTCCCTCCCTTCCGGGAGAGCCAGCACCCTCTTCCCTTTGCCCAGCAACTGTTCTGGAGACGTGCCCCAGCACCCCCCCCCCACCCTTCCACCTCCCCACCCCTGCTCAGAATGGGGCCATGTCCAAGGGCAGCGAAGTGAGGATGAGGAAGACACAGGCAGTGCCAGGCGGAGGTTTGGACGCTGCAGGGTCGGGGTGCGGGCATGGTCACCGTCACGTGACCCCAAGAAAAACACGCCCTTTCATTCCCGACCAGCTGCCCCTGGAATGAAAGCCGGCATTGGCGACGCCGCTGCTCACAGAGCCCTTGTGGCCGCTGACGGCCCGTTGTGCGGGCTGCGCCCCGCACCCTCGGGGCGGCCGGGGGCTCCTGGGACCGCACCCGCTTCGCGCAGAGGAAGATTTTTGGGGTTTTGCTACGGCATCTCTCCGTTGTTCTGGTATCTGCCCTTGACAGAAACCGTCACGCACAAGGTCAGCGACACACGGTTCTGAGACGCAAAGTCGCGTCCTCGGTAGCTTCTCTGGTGGCGGGGCCGCGTCCACGCTCCCCTGTCCACGCAGCCACGGAACCCCGGTCTCCCACCGAAGCCGGAGCTAACCCCCAGCCCTTCCAGCTCACAGCCGCTGGGTCTGATGGTCTCTCCTCCCTTTCCCGGAAAAGTGCGGGCCGCCTGCCCCGTGCAGACGGCCCCGAACCCGGCGCCACCTGAGACGCCGGTGGCCGGGAAGCCACGACACGTCCCCTGCGGGGCTGTCCCCGGAGGAGCGGGAGCAACCATCTCTCCAGGGCTTCCCTTCCGCACGCCGGCCCTGCCCTCGGCCTCACGCCCAGCCAGGCCGCCGGGTCCCCGTGACCGCACCTGTCGGGGGAGGTACCGGTGAGCTCACACGTCTCATCACACCCCAGCATCGCGAAGGTCGGCAAACTCATCCGTCCACAGAGCCCAATACCAACAGGACGACGGTTGACACGTCTTTGGAGAGCCCGATTTATTTATTTATTTATTTATTTTTTAATATATTTTATTGATTTTTTTACAGAGAGGAAGGGAGAGGGATAGAAATCAGAAACATCGATGAGAGAGAAACATCCATCAGCTGCCTCCTGCACACCCCCCACTGGAGATGTTCCCGCAGCCAAGGTCCATGCCCTCGACCAGAATCGAACCCGGGACCTTTCAGTCCGCAGGCCGACGCTCTATCCACTGAGCCACACCGGTTTCGGCGAGCCCAGTTTTTTCACACTTAAACTTCTTCTAACGCCACGTCTTGGACGTAGACTCGCCCGGGCCGTGGTGTGTTGTGGAAGAGCCGCGCTCCAGGGGCCAAAGAGCCGCATGTGGCTCGCGAGCCGCCGTGTGCCGACCGCGGGTGTAGGTGATGTGACTGGTGGTTCCGGGGGGTCTGAGGGCGCCAACAGGTTTTCTAAGACAGAGATGTCCTTTTGAAAAAACTGCAGTGCCCCTTGCCCCCCAAACACGCATTCCTATTGACTCCACTTTGGGGGGGGGCCAAGTAGCTGCCAAGCTCACGTCACCCACAGGAGTCTCGGTCTGGGAGGCTCTAATTAACACTGTTTCCAGGCCCGAGCCTTTCAGGAGGATCCCGCGAGGGCAGAAACGGGGCACCCCTCCCCCCACCCCGCCCTGCCCCCGAAACACGCGGGAGGGGCTGCCCACACGCCTGGCTGTGAGCAGATTCCTCCCTCCCGCGGGACCCGGTGACCTCTGTGCTCCTGGGGGGGGGTGGGGGGGGGCGGGGGGAGCGGTGTGTGCTGGTGCCTGCACCCGGCAACCGGACAGAGTTCAGCGGCTCCGGGAGCAGAGTTTGCTGGGGGTGACCCTGCACACGGGGTACGGGGCGTGGGGCCCGGGGCAGGCTAGGGGCTGGCCTCGGGTTTGACCCTCAGTGCAAACTGAAGTTTGGATCAGAAAAGGCCGCCGTCTCAGCTGAGGCACGTCCCCCCCGGGCCAGGCCCTGCCAGAAGGGGAAGTGACCCCAGCTGGCAGGGCTGGCAGATGACTCCTCCCTCCTGCCCCGAGCCGGGTCTGGGCCACGGGGTGCCAGCGCAAGCCCCCTGGACCACATCTGCCTGGAACCCCCCCCCCCCCAGCTTCTCCGGATAATTGGTGGCTCTCTTGCAAGTGGCCATAAGGTGACAAAGGCTTCTTTTAGTCACCACCTTGTCCATCGGAAACCAGGAGCCCCAGGTTGCCCACTTAGGATAAGTCCTCGCGTCCAATCCCATGGCGGCTAAAGAGACAGCACAGGAATCTGACCAATCGGAACAGAGAGACAGCGGCACGGCAGCCTGGCCCCTTGGTGGCTTCGCCAAAATATGCCCTAAGATGGAATGTGCACCTCAACCATCGAAACACAGGAAGCACAGCAGGAGAGGACTTGGCCCACTGCCTGCCTGGCCCATGCCTGGTCCGAACGGATCAGCCGCTGAAACACTCGGAGTCTGGGCTCCCTGCACCCCGCACCCCACACCCCGCACCCCGCCTCCGCTGTCTCTCCGTGTGGTGGACAGAGCATTGCGTTTCCCTCCTTGGAAAAATCGCGTGTGTCAGGAAAGAACTGGAATAATGCAGCTTTCATTTGGAATTTTGAAACATCACCCCGTGCTTTAGGGATGTCGCCTATTCGTCTGTGGAGAAACAGCCCGTGCTTCGTAATCGGCCTGACTTGGAATTTCGGTGGATCCCAAACTGAGTTACCAACAGTCAGCTGCCATCTTTGGTGGCCCGGGGAGCGGGGCTTGTCCCCAGATTTGATGGGTGTCTTGGGTGCACCGTCAGATCGCAGCTCCCCTGGGCCTGGCACCTCCGGCTGAACAGCTCACGAGGCCGGCGGTGGGCGGGAGAGGACAGCCCCCACCAGGAGGCCGTCCCAGCTGCTGACCTTGGACCCCCCCGGAAGCTAACGTACCAAGTCCAAGGGACAGCTCACCTCTGAGCGTTTGGGAGTCGGCCTGGGGAAGGACTCTCCGTCGGTCACGGAAGAATCCGAACCCTCATGAATGCCCAGAAGTATGTGCCCGACAGAAACAACGCTGGCGAAGGGGCGGGGGCGGGAAGAGAAGCGCTGGCATTGTTTCCGACTCCAGGAAAAAGGCACCGCAGCGATGAAAACAGGCAGCCCATTGAGGCAGAACCGTACATTCCACCCAAAAAATGCCCAACAAGCCGCCCATTGTGGCGTGTTGTCGGGCACCGTGAATAGACCCGATTGTCCCGCGCTCGGACCAGAGCTGCCCCCTGGGCACAGAGCTGGGTCCCTGCTGGTACGTGGGCTCCAGGTCTGAGGGCCCAGGACTTGGGGAGGGTCGCCCCTTGAAGGCGAGGAGAGCAGGTGGGGCACACGAGGGCTCCCCGTGAGCCTCAGGCTATCGACGTGGCGACCATAGTTGACCCAGGTTGGACAGCAAGAGCACGGCTGTTCTGGAATCTTCCGCGGTGCAGGGTGCCGACCTCCGCTCGGGGCAGGGGCCCCTCCCTGCCACCGTCTTCCCGCCCAAGGCGAGCAGGGTGTTTAAGAAGAAAGACGGTTATGTCGGCCTCACTGACCGGAGGGAGAACCTGCACATGTCTCCCCCCAGCCCCTCCCTGGGGGTCCTCAGCTCACGGGCACCGCAGGCCAGTCTCCACGGGCCTTCTCCCCTGTGTCCTCTCGGAGCCTCTCCCTTGGCTGTCTCTTCTGGGGACACGGGTCACGGATGAGGACCCACCTCGGATCCCGGATGGCCTCATCCTCGGAGCCTGAGCCTGGTGGCATCTGACCAGATCCTTTTTCCACACGCATATGGGCAGGGGACACACAACTCAACCCGCCACACGGGGCAGCCCGTGGGGGTCTCTGGACACTAGCGTGAAAAGGTCAGGGTGGAGTCAAGGGATCCCTCTGGCTGTTGGGTGATTGGGGTCGGAGAGTCAGGGCAGAAGCTGAGCCCAGTGAGACCACCCCGAGGGGCCACGCAGGGTTTGCAGAAGAGAGATGGGTGGGCGTGGCAGAGGTGGTTACGGCAGAGGTAGGGATCCCCATTACATAAGACGCTGAATGGCATCCCTTCGTCAGGGCCACTGACTTAAACTGCTGTTTTTTGACCACTGTCCATCCATCTTAATTGCTCTTTCTCTGTGTTTTTAAACATCTGATGGTTAATCCTTCCTTTTCCTAGTTAGTTTATAGAAACCTATTCAGTTGCTTGAGAGGATATTTTGTCTTTTCATTCAGGAAAATATACATAAGTTTATGGACACCTAGTGAGATAGATTGTTGATTGATCAATGGATCAATCCATAGATAGGCTTGTGTCTGTCAATTTGTTGCTCTTTTATTTTCTTTTCTTAAGATTTGTTTCAGTTTTCTTTACAGCAACCACACAGGCCTCAGTAGGCACATCCCCAGGGTTCCGTGTGGGGAAGGGGTTGATACTGTGAGCAGGATCTATATTTTTATTGCTTTGGCTGGTGGCTGCCGCTAATAAGCAAGGCTATTAATTTTGGTATGTTTGTTTCAGATCGAGCATTTTATTGAATCACTTTATTAAGCATTATTATTTTTGGTGGCTCCTCCGCATATTCTGGCTTTCCATTATGTTAAGTACAAATAATGATCTTTTCTCTCTCCCCATTATCATACCTCTTTATTTTTTCATGTCTCATTGCATTAACCAGGGTTTTCAGAACGCTATTAAGGAACCATCCTTGTTCCAATTTTTAAGCAGAATTTAATTTGTCTATCCATTAAGCACACGATGGGCCCTTGTTTGCTGCTTTATCACGGTAAGGAAGCAGCTTCAGTTCCCAATATTTTAATATTTTGAGGAACCATTTAGATATGCCATTGGTTTTAATTGGACCTGTTGACATTGCGTATTGGACTAGGAAAGGCTCTTCTGTGAGATTCTTCTCTCGTTGCATCCCGTAGCTCCCAGCAGGCCCTGCTACGCTGGCACAGAGAAGGATTCCAGGGTGTTGGTCTGTTCGTTTCTCTGTTTCTTTTTATAATTAGGAATCTGCTTTATTTTGGTGCCACCCTCATTAAAATCAGTATTCTCACATCCTCTGACAATTTTCAGGATAACGATGGCACCTTGGGAGAGAAACGCCTACCAATTATTTGTGTTAACGCTTCTGGAAGAGGCATCGGCTTTCTGTATCAACATCATTAGGATGAAACCATATTTGTGAAATGCCTCTAATAACTCCTCCTGCTCCGGGCGATGCAGAGGAGCGCTCCTCTCCCGGGAGCCGGGGACAGCGTGCAGATTGCCCAGGACGGCGTAGTTCCTAAGCCGCCGGTGTAGTTCACAGGGCCAAGGTACTCTGCCGGCTTTTAGAGACGAGGAAGCTGACCCTGAGCGGCTGGGAATTCCCACAAGGTTACCGAATCCCCCAAGACAGGTGAGGACAGAGCTTGACCTTGAGGTCAGAACTGGGGTCCTGATGCAAACCCAGTGCTCCCTTACTGCGCCCCAGGAGGTCACACCACCGGTGTGAAGCTGACCCAGCCCAGGGGCAGCCGTGGCTTACGGGGAGGCGGGCCATCGGGAAGGGCTCCTTCAGAACCCAGGCTCCTGTGCTGCCTCCCAGCCATCACCTGGTCACCTCTCTGCAGTCTCTGCTCCCTTGATGGTCAGACCTGTTAACTGTGTCCTATGGACCCCAGCCCCTGTCCCACACTCATTTTAGCACCTGGCTCACCAGCTTCCCCTCTTCCCAGGTCCTCCTCCTCGCAGGTCCTGCTCCATCTCAGGTTCTCTCCATCCCATATCCTCCCTTCCAGGTCCTCCTTCATCCCAGGTCCCCCTCCTCCCATGTACTCCTCCATCCCAGGTCCTCCTCCATCCCAGGTTCTTCTCCATCCCAGGTCCCTCTCCTCCCATGTACTCCTCCATCCCAGGTCCTCCTCCATCCCAGGTTCTTCTCCATCCCAGGTCCCTCTCCTCCCATGTACTCCTCCATCCCAGGTCCTCCTCCATCCCAGGTTCTTCTCCATCCCTGTTCCTCCTCCTCCCGGGTCTTCCTTCTCCCAGGTCCTCTCACTCTGAGGTCCTCCTCCTCCTCCCATGTCCTCTCCACCCCATGTCCTCCTCCATCCCATGTCCTCTCCATCCCATATCCTCTCCATCCCATATCCTCTCTATCCCAGGTCCTCCTCCACCTCCCAGATCCTCCTCCATCTCAGGTTCTTCTCCACCCCTGGTCCTCCTCCTCCTGCCATGTCCTCTCCACCCCATGTCCTCCTCCACCCCATGTCCTCCTCCACCCCATGTCCTCCTCCATCCCAGGTCCTCCTCCTCCCAGATCCTCCTTCTCCCAGGTCCTCTCCATCCCTGGTCCTCCTCCTCCTGCCATGTCCTCTCCACCCCATGTCCTCCTCCACCCCATGTCCTCCTCCACCCCATGTCCTCCTCCACCCCATGTCCTCCTCCACCCCATGTCCTCCTCCACCCCATGTCCTCCTCCACCCCAAGTCCTCCTCCACCCCATGTCCTCCTCCACCCCATGTCCTCCTCCACCCCATGTCCTCCTCCACACCATGTCCTCCTCCACCCCATGTCCTCCTCCACCCCAAGTCCTCCTCCACCCCATGTCCTCCTCCACCCCATGTCCTCCTCCACCCCATGTCCTCCTCTACCCCATGTCCTCCTCCACCCCAAGTCCTCCTCCACCCCATGTCCTCCTCCACCCCATGTCCTCCTCCACCCCATGTCCTCCTCCACCCCATGTCCTCCTCCACCCCATGTCCTCCTCTATCCCTGGTCCTTCTCCTCCCAGGTCCTCCTCCCAGGTGATTTACACAACTGAATGGGAGGCCATCTGAGACACCTCCTCCCACCCCCTCAGCCTTCCAGCACCGATGGTTTTGACATCATTTCAGCCACCTAGTAAGCACCTCTCTGGGTAACATTCATTCTCTAGTCCTCCCTCAACCCCGTTCCTGTGTGGTCCTTCCCACCCTGTGGGCCACACGGCTGGCCATTTACACCGTTGGAGGCTTTCAATGGCCTCCTCCCACACACCTCCCAGCAATTGGTGGGGTTGAGGGCGGGGGGGGGGGGGGGGATGGGCACTGAAGTTGGGGAGGAAGGACCAGGAATCTCTGAGCAGCTGTTACATTCTGAGGTCCCATTGCCTGGGGCGTGGAGCAGAGCTGCAGGCTGAAAGAGGGGTTGCCCATGTGTTTCTGATGAATGTGCTCTGGGGTCCACGGGGGAACAGCCACAGCTCCTGTCCCTACCCCTCATGTGCCTGTCGCCTCATTTCCCATTCCGCTCCTCGGCATCCTACGTAGCACTCTCCGTTCTCCTGCTCTCTCTGCTGCTCTGCTGGCCACCATCTCCGGCCATCCACAGAGCCCGAGGACCCCGCGGTCAGCACCGCGGGGCCCGGCTCCATCTGGGTCCGGGCCTGGCCTTCTGCCATTGGTGCCGCTTCATTTCCTGCCACGGGGAGCCCTCTTCAGCCCCCACATTAGTCGAAATTGGTTTGGTCCCTATTCAGCTTACAACCAGCTCACAAAGGACAAAGGCTGGTTAGTCTAACTCTGCAATCACTCAAAGTTTAGGCTTTAAAAGGAGGAGATTTTTCTGCTCCTTCCACCCACAGCTCAGCAACTGTATTCCTGCAGCTATTGTTATCCCGTTTCTGTTCCCTAATTGCCATTATAGAACCCTCAGCCTGCCAGGCTTCCAGTCTGTGAGCTCCCTTCAGATGTAAATGAACTATGCAAATGTCTCCGGAGGGGAGTCTGGGAGTGGGGTTCTGTGGTCCCCCTGATGGAGAAGGGGGAAGAATGCGCTCTGGCCACTGAGAACCCATCCTCCACCCCCTCCCCATGTCCATGGGCAGCGCACTGCCCAAGAGGCCTTCCTGTCTCCAGCTTCCTCCCCGACTCCGCAGCTGAATGTCGAGTACTTGCTGCCACAGGCTGCTGCTTGGGGTTCCTGCTGCTGAACGGTTCCCTGTCCCTCCCTGTGGGGACCCGTGTTCACCAGCCAAACTCCTTCCCTGGGGGGGACTCGGGATGCTGCCTTGGATTAAATGTCCTCAGAATGTAGCACCCTCCTTTTTCAATAGGAAAATCACTCCTCTGGATAAGGTCCTGAGGAGGCTCAGGGGCTGTGTCCCCAAAACCTAAAAACATCAGCGCTGCCCCGCCGGCGTGGCTTGGCGGCCGAGCATCAGCCTACGAACCAGGAGGCTGCAGTTCGATTCCGGTCACGGGCACCGGCCCGCATTGCAGCTCCATCCCCAGTAGGCGGCAGGCAGGAGGCAGCCGGTCCATGATTCTCTCTCATCCGTGACGTTTCTCTCTCTCCCTCTCTCTGAAGTCAGTAGAAACAAACATCTTTTTTAAGTAAAAAAAACATGAGTGCTGACGGAGATGCCCCCATCTGGAGCAGTTACAGCCTTCAAAAGGCAGCGAGGACGTCAATGAACAGGCTCCCTTCCCTGGAGGGGCCAATGGGACGGGCCATTACAGAGCGCCGGCCTCTGGGGCTCTCCGATCCCTCCGGGGCCGAGCCCAGCTGGCCTGTCTGTCTTCTCCTGCCCCTCGCCTGGGCCTCCACCCACCCCCTTGAGCTGGACAGGCTCCTCCCGCCATCATGTCGGCCCCATCTTCCCTCCCAACCCCACCCGTGGCTGTGGGTCTGTAGGGAGCCCCTCAGGTACCTGACCCCACATTCGCTGCACCCACGGGTGGAATTCATTCGCCTCCGTGAATGCATCAGTAGCCGCTCCGTTCAGTGTTCACACGGCTGACACTAGGGCGAGTGGGAAAGGTTGCCACCGAGGGCAGAAAGGTCTTCTGTACGCTCCCCGGGGACACATTCTACACCCCCTGGAAGGACAGGCCGCGCAGAGAAGGGGGAGCTGGGCCGAGTCCTACATCCAGCTGCTTCTCTCTCCTTCCTCCCATGTCGCATAACAGTCCCCACCACTCGGCCGCCTTTGAACTTCAGAGGGAGGGGACCTGATCGTCCCCGGAAGGCATTTCCGTTCTGAAGGCTAACACGACCTGGCAGCCAATGAGCTTATGGAGAGGCAGACTCTCCGGTGCTGGGCCCGCCTCCGGGGTCCCTGGAAGGGTCCCAGGCGGGGAACACATCTGTGCCCTGAGCCCTTGGGAGGCCTGGTCAGAGGAGCCGCTCTGACCTCCCAGCTCCCCTCCGGCTCCTCCTCTGTGGCTCTGGGACGCGTGTGGGTGACAGGTGTGTGTGAACGGGCGCTCGGTGACATCCCCCAGACGGGGTGCACCTGCTCCGCCCCGGCGTGCCCAGAGCTGGGGCTCCTGAGGCCGGCCCCGCCGCTTCGCAGGGAGAGGGGATCGGGATCGCTGACTGGCCTCAGTGCAGACTCCCCCACATGGTGCAGACTCCCCCACATGGTGCAGACTCCCCCACATGGTGCAGACAGGGCATTTACACACTGAGACCAGCTCTGCTTTGACCTTCCCCCCCCCCACCTCGAGCCAGGTCCCTGGTCCCCTCGGGCTCCTCGAGGCCCCGGGCACGCGGCTAGCCTTGTGCCCGGACCCCGGGAGCCCCGGGAGGATTCCGCAACCGCCTGCGAGCCACTCGGATTCCACAGGCGGCTGACCTCCCGCCCCAGGAGGCCCGCTGGCAGGAGCGCCCCTTCCAGCTGGCTGCCTCCGCGGGTGGGGCCAGCCCTGCGCAGCCTCAGCCCCTGTGTGCCTGGTCCCTGTGTGCCCAACTCCCTGTGTACCCGGTCCCCTGTGTGCCCGGTCCCCTGTGTGCCCAACTCCCTGTGTACCCGGCCCCCTGTGTGCCCGGCCCCCTGTGTACCCGGTCCCCTGTGTACCCAACTCCCTGTGTACCCAACTCCCTGTGTACCCAACTCCCTGTGTACCCAACTCCCTGTGTGCCTGGTCCCCTGTGTACCCAACTCCCTGTGTACCCGGCCCCCTGTGTACCCGGTCCCCTGTGTACCCAACTCCCTGTGTACCCAACTCCCTGTGTACCCAGTCCCCTGTGTACCCAACTCCCTGTGTGCCTGGTCCCCTGTGTACCCAACTCCCTGTGTACCCAGTCCCCTGTGTACCCAACTCCCTGTGTACCCGGTCCCCTGTGTACCCAACTCCCTGTGTGCCCGGTCCCCTGTGTGCCTGGTCCCCTGTGTACCCAACTCCCTGTGTACCCGGTCCCCTGTGTACCCAACTCCCTGTGTACCCGGTCCCCTGTGTACCCAACTCCCTGTGTACCTGGTCCCCTGTGTGCCCAGTCCCCTGTGTGCCCAACTCCCTGTGTACCCGGCCCCCTGTGTGCCCGGCCCCCTGTGTACCCAACTCCCTGTGTACCCAACTCCCTGTGTACCCAGTCCCCTGTGTACCCAACTCCCTGTGTGCCTGGTCCCCTGTGTACCCAACTCCCTGTGTACCCAGTCCCCTGTGTACCCAACTCCCTGTGTACCCGGTCCCCTGTGTACCCAACTCCCTGTGTACCCGGTCCCCTGTGTACCCGGTCCCCTGTGTACCCAACTCCCTGTGTACCCGGTCCCCTGTGTGCCCGGCCCCCTGTGTACCCGGTCCCCTGTGTACCCGGTCCCCTGTGTGCCCAGTCCCCTGTGTACCCGGTCCCCTGTGTACCCGACTCCCTGTGTGCCCAGTCCCCTGTGTACCCGGTCCCCTGTGTACCCGGTCCCCTGTGTGCCCAACCCCCTGTGTGCCCGGTCCCCTGTGTGCCCAGTCCCCTGTGTACCCAGCCCCTGTGTACCCGGTCCCCTGTGTACCCAACTCCCTGTGTACCCAGTCCCCTGTGTGCCCGGCCCCCTGTGTACCCGGCCCCCTATGTACCCAACTCCCTGTGTACCCGGTCCCCTGTGTACCCAACTCCCTGTGTACCCGGTCCCCTGTGTGCCCGGCCCCCTGTGTACCCGGCCCCCTGTGTACCCGGTCCCCTGTGTACCCGGCCCCCTGTGTGCCTGGTCCCCTGTGTACCCGGTCCCCTGTGTACCTGGTCCCCTGTGTACCCGGTCCCCTGTGTACCTGGTCCCCTGTGTGCCCAGTCCCCTGTGTACCCAACTCCCTGTGTACCCGGTCCCCTGTGTACCTGGTCCCCTGTGTACCTGGTCCCCTGTGTACCCGGTCCCCTGTGTACCCGGTCCCCTGTGTGCCCGGTCCCCTGTGTACCTGGTCCCCTGTGTGCCCAACTCCCTGTGTGCCTGGTCCCCTGTGTACCCAACTCCCTGTGTGCCCGGTCCCCTGTGTGCCCAACTCCCTGTGTGCCTGGTCCCCTGTGTACCCGGTCCCCTGTGTACCCGGTCCCCTGTGTACCCAACTCCCTGTGTACCCGGTCCCCTGTGTGCCCGGCCCCCTGTGTACCCGGTCCCCTGTGTACCCGGTCCCCTGTGTGCCCAGTCCCCTGTGTACCCGGTCCCCTGTGTACCCAACTCCCTGTGTGCCCAGTCCCCTGTGTACCCGGTCCCCTGTGTACCCGGTCCCCTGTGTGCCCAGTCCCCTGTGTGCCCGGTCCCCTGTGTGCCCAGTCCCCTGTGTACCCAGCCCCTGTGTACCCGGTCCCCTGTGTACCCAACTCCCTGTGTACCCAGTCCCCTGTGTACCCAACTCCCTGTGTACCCGGTCCCCTGTGTGCCCGGCCCCCTGTGTACCCGGCCCCCTGTGTACCCGGTCCCCTGTGTACCCGGCCCCCTGTGTACCCCGTCCCCTGTGTACCCGGTCCCCTGTGTACCTGGTCCCCTGTGTACCCGGTCCCCTGTGTACCTGGTCCCCTGTGTGCCCAGTCCCCTGTGTACCCAACTCCCTGTGTACCCGGTCCCCTGTGTACCTGGTCCCCTGTGTACCTGGTCCCCTGTGTACCCAACTCCCTGTGTGCCCAACTCCCTGTGTGCCCAGTCCCCTGTGTACCCAACTCCCTGTGTACCCAACTCCCTGTGTGCCCAGTCCCCTGTGTACCCAACTCCCTGTGTACCCAACTCCCTGTGTACCCAAGTCCCTGTGTACCCAACTCCCTGTGTACCCAACTCCCTGTGTACCCAACTCCCTGTGTGCCCAACTCCCTGTGTACCCAACACCCTGTGTACCCAACTCCCTGTGTACCCGGTCCCCTGTGTACCCGGTCCCCTGTGTACCCGGTCCCCTGTGTACCCAACTCCCTGTGTGCCCAACTCCCTGTGTGCCCAGTCCCCTGTGTACCCAACTCCCTGTGTACCCAACTCCCTGTGTGCCCAACTCCCTGTGTGCCCAACTCCCTGTGTACCCAACTCCCTGTGTGCCCAACTCCCTGTGTGCCCAGTCCCCTGTGTACCCAACTCCCTGTGTACCCAACTCCCTGTGTACCCAACTCCCTGTGTACCCAACTCCCTGTGTGCCCAACTCCCTGTGTGCCCAGTCCCCTGTGTACCCAACTCCCTGTGTACCCAACTCCCTGTGTGCCCAACTCCCTGTGTGCCCAACTCCCTGTGTGCCCAACTCCCTGTGTGCCCAACACCCTGTGTACCCAACTCCCTGTGTACCCGGTCCCCTGTGTACCCGGTCCCCTGTGTGCCCGGCCCCCTGTGTACCCGGTCCCCTGTGTACCCGGTCCCCTGTGTGCCCAGTCCCCTGTGTACCCGGTCCCCTGTGTACCCAACTCCCTGTGTGCCCAGTCCCCTGTGTACCCGGTCCCCTGTGTACCCGGTCCCCTGTGTACCCAACTCCCTGTGTGCCCAACTCCCTGTGTGCCCAGTCCCCTGTGTACCCAACTCCCTGTGTACCCAACTCCCTGTGTACCCAAGTCCCTGTGTACCCAACTCCCTGTGTACCCAACTCCCTGTGTACCCAACTCCCTGTGTGCCCAACTCCCTGTGTACCCAACTCCCTGTGTACCCAACTCCCTGTGTACCCGGTCCCCTGTGTACCCGGTCCCCTGTGTACCCGGTCCCCTGTGTACCCAACTCCCTGTGTGCCGAACTCCCTGTGTGCCCAGTCCCCTGTGTACCCAACTCCCTGTGTACCCAACTCCCTGTGTGCCCAACTCCCTGTGTGCCCAACTCCCTGTGTACCCAACTCCCTGTGTGCCCAACTCCCTGTGTACCCAGTCCCCTGTGTACCCAACTCCCTGTGTGCCCGGCCCCCTGTGTACCCAACTCCCTGTGTACCCAACTCCCTGTGTACCCAACTCCCTGTGTACCCAGTCCCCTGTGTACCCAACTCCCTGTGTGCCTGGTCCCCTGTGTACCCAACTCCCTGTGTACCCAGTCCCCTGTGTACCCAACTCCCTGTGTACCCGGTCCCCTGTGTACCCAACTCCCTGTGTACCCGGTCCCCTGTGTACCCGGTCCCCTGTGTACCCAACTCCCTGTGTACCCGGTCCCCTGTGTGCCCGGCCCCCTGTGTACCCGGTCCCCTGTGTACCCTGTCCCCTGTGTGCCCATTCCCCTGTGTACCCCGTCCCCTGTGTACCCAACTCCCTGTGTGCCCAGTCCCCTGTGTACCCGGTCCCCTGTGTACCCGGTCCCCTGTGTGCCCAGTCCCCTGTGTGCCCGGTCCCCTGTGTGCCCAGTCCCCTGTGTACCCAGCCCCTGTGTACCCGGTCCCCTGTGTACCCAACTCCCTGTGTACCCAGTCCCCTGTGTGCCCGGCCCCCTGTGTACCCGGCCCCCTGTGTACCCAACTCCCTGTGTACCCGGTCCCCTGTGTACCCAACTCCCTGTGTACCCGGTCCCCTGTGTGCCCGGCCCCCTGTGTACCCGGTCCCCTGTGTACCTGGTCCCCTGTGTACCTGGCCCCTGTGTGCCTGGTCCCCTGTGTACCCGGTCCCCTGTGTACCTGGTCCCCTGTGTACCCGGTCCCCTGTGTACCTGGTCCCCTGTGTGCCCAGTCCCCTGTGTACCCAACTCCCTGTGTACCCGGTCCCCTGTGTACCTGGTCCCCTGTGTACCTGGTCCCCTGTGTACCCGGTCCCCTGTGTACCCGGTCCCCTGTGTGCCCGGTCCCCTGTGTACCTGGTCCCCTGTGTGCCCAACTCCCTGTGTGCCTGGTCCCCTGTGTACCCAACTCCCTGTGTGCCCGGTCCCCTGTGTGCCCAACTCCCTGTGTACCCGGTCCCCTGTGTACCCAACTCCCTTTGTGCCTGGTCCCCTGTGTACCCAACTCCCTGTGTGCCCGGTCCCCTGTGTGCCCAACTCCCTGTGTACCCGGTCCCCTGTGTGCCCAACTCCCTGTGTACCCGGTCCCCTGTGTACCCAACTCCCTGTGTACCCGGTCCCCTGTGTGCCCAACTCCCTGTGTACCCGGTCCCCTGTGTACCCAACTCCCTGTGTACCCAACTCCCTGTGTACCCAACTCCCTGTGTGCCCAACTCCCTGTGTGCCCAACTCCCTGTGTGCCCAACTCCCTGTGTGCCCAACTCCCTGTGTGCCCAACTCCCTGTGTGCCCAACTCCCTGTGTGCCCAACTCCCTGTGTGCCCAACTCCCTGTGTACCCAACTCCCTGTGTGCCCAACTCCCTGTGTGCCCAACACCCTGTGTACCCAACTCCCTGTGTACCCAGTCCCCTGTGTACCCGGTCCCCTGTGTACCCGGTCCCCTGTGTACCCAACTCCCTGTGTGCCCAACTCCCTGTGTGCCCAGTCCCCTGTGTACCCAACTCCCTGTGTACCCAACTCCCTGTGTGCCCAACTCCCTGTGTGCCCAACTCCCTGTGTACCCAACTCCCTGTGTACCCAACTCCCTGTGTACCCAACTCCCTGTGTGCCCAACTCCCTGTGTGCCCAACTCCCTGTGTGCCCAACTCCCTGTGTGCCCAACACCCTGTGTACCCAACTCCCTGTGTACCCAGTCCCCTGTGTACCCGGTCCCCTGTGTACCCGGTCCCCTGTGTACCCAACTCCCTGTGTGCCCAACTCCCTGTGTGCCCAGTCCCCTGTGTACCCAACTCCCTGTGTACCCAACTCCCTGTGTACCCAAGTCCCTGTGTACCCAACTCCCTGTGTACCCAACTCCCTGTGTACCCAACTCCCTGTGTGCCCAACTCCCTGTGTACCCAACACCCTGTGTACCCAACTCCCTGTGTACCCGGTCCCCTGTGTACCCGGTCCCCTGTGTGCCCGGTCCCCTGTGTACCCAACTCCCTGTGTGCCCAACTCCCTGTGTGCCCAGTCCCCTGTGTACCCAGCTCCCTGTGTACCCAACTCCCTGTGTGCCCAACTCCCTGTGTGCCCAACTCCCTGTGTACCCAACTCCCTGTGTGCCCAACTCCCTGTGTGCCCAGTCCCCTGTGTACCCAACTCCCTGTGTACCCAACTCCCTGTGTACCCAACTCCCTGTGTACCCAACTCCCTGTGTGCCCAACTCCCTGTGTGCCCAGTCCCCTGTGTACCCAACTCCCTGTGTACCCAACTCCCTGTGTACCCAACTCCCTGTGTGCCCAACTCCCTGTGTGCCCAACTCCCTGTGTACCCAGTCCCCTGTGTACCCGGTCCCCTGTGTACCCGGTCCCCTGTGTACCCGGTCCCCTGTGTACCCAACTCCCTGTGTGCCCGGTCCCCTGTGTACCCGGTCCCCTGTGTGCCCGGTCCCCTGTGTACCCGGTCCCCTGTGTACCCGGTCCCCTGTGTACCCGGTCCCCTGTGTGCCTGGTCCCCTGTGTACCTGGTCCCCTGTGTGCCCGGCCCCCTGTGTGCCCGGCCCCCTGTGGACCAGACCAGAGCCCACTGTGGGGGAAACTCCCCAAAAGTGCCATGGCCCCCGAACTAGGTTGCCTTCTGTTTGGATCACAAACGCCCTTCGCCGGTTTCCCGAGGAGGCAGCGCAGCCGCGTCAGGCGCCCATTTCCCCGCACGTGCGGCCCGGAGCGTGAGAAAGGGCATCCTCGCCGGAACTGGTATGGGGAGCCCATTGGCGGGTGCCGTTGTGCTGGTGGTACCAGTCCGTTCTGAATGGCGCTAACATGACTATTGTTTTGTGCAGTGTTACAGGAATTCATTTAAGTGGATTTTCATATTTCCGGGCCAGGCCACCTCTCCCCGGACTGACACACAGGCCAGGTCCCCGTGAGAGGGCAGACGCTGAGAGCCGGCCCGTGGCAGCCTGCATATCGAGTGCCCGCTCCTGGGGGCTGTTCTCCAGCACGTGCGGTCCTGCGGGTTTTCCCGGGTAAAGCAGCGCCTGGGCGGGCCGGCCCCTCCGCGGCCCCGGGCCCACGCTGGGGCTGGGGAGCTGGCGGGGAGGGAAGGGCCCCGTCACACGCCCAGACCCGGTGCGGGACCTCGGGTGGCCTGGAGCTCAGCTCCTGTGGGACGGAGGCCACTGGGAAGCCCCGTCACCTCAGAGCACCCCCAGCTCTGACCTCCTGAGGCCCCGGCGGGCCCTGCGCTCTCCCTCCCCGGACTGGCAGGCGTCCCGGGCTGGGACCGGCAGGGCAGGAACCGGCTACCGCCTGATGCCCTGTGCACTGGGACCAGCGCACAGTCAGGGCTGAGGTCGTCCGAGGGCGGGGGGAGGGGGGGGGGGAGACAGAAGAGAGAGAGAGAGAGAGAGAGAGAGGTCACTGCGGGTGGGGGGAAATGCTGCCAGAGGCGGCCTGGGCTGGGCCCAGACAGAGGAGCCAGGGCACAGGGATGCGGGCTGTGAGGTCGGGAGGCTGTGGGGCAGCAGGCAGAGGCGGGGCACACCGGGCCATCGAGGTGAACCCGGGCCAGAGCAAGTGGTGACGAGTTGCAGGTGACCTGCACACACGGGGGTGGTGGGAGAGGGTGTGGGGGAGGGTGACCTGCACACACAGGGTGGGGGAGGGTGTGGGGGCAGGTGACCCCCCCACACACACACACACACACGGGGAGAGGGGGAGGGTTTGGGGGAGGGTGTGGGGGCGGGTGACCCACACACAGGGTGGGGGAGGGCATGAGGGAGGATGACCCGCACACAGGGTGGGGGAGGGCTGCTCCAGGCTCTCATAAGCATGACATTGACGAAGGGGCGCTGCGTTTGGGAAAGAATCTGGCAGCAGCTGGCCCGGGAGGAAAGGGTTAGGAAACCAGCGTGTTTGGAAAGGTTTCTAGGCCCGGGGTGACCGGGCCAGCCAGCGGGTGCAGAGCCCGCCCCAGCCGAAGGACATGTGAAATCTGAGGGAGTGTCCACATTTGTATGAAACAAGGGCTGATGGTGGGCAATTTGCTTTGAAACTGGAAGGTCTTGGCGAACCAGGACTCTGACATGGGTCTGTGTGTGTCTTCAGGGGGAGCACTTAGGCTGCCAATACAGTGCTGAGTGAGTGAATGAGTGAGTGAATGATGGAGGAGGGATGACTGGGTGAATGAATGGTGAGTGAATGAGTGAGTGAATGATGGAAGAGGGATGACTGGGTGAATGAATGGTGAGTGAATGAGTGAGTGAATGATGGAAGAGGGATGACTGGGTGAATGAATGGTGAGTGAATGAGTGAGTGAATGATGGAGGAGGGATGACTGGTGAAGGAATGAATGAGTGGTGAAGGAATGGATGGTGAGTGAATGAGTGAATGAATAATGGAAGGGTGATAACTGGGTGAATGAATGAGTGGTGAAGGAATGGACGGTGAGTGAATGAGTGAGTGAATGATGGAAGAGGGATGACTGGGTGAAGGAATGAGTGGTGGACGAATGGACAGTGAGTGAATGAACACAGGCATTTCTGAAGGTGTGTGTGGTGAGGGGACTGCCGTTCAGGGCGGTGGAGTAGCTTCCTGCCTGACAGAGCCCCAGGCATCCTGGGAATGAGCCTGTGAGGGAGCGGGGGTGGCCGGGCCCTCGCACCCGCAGGGCTGAACCCGCAGGCCTGACTCAGGGCCAGGGGCCCCCGGGGCTTGCAGGGATGCGAGGCTTCTTCTCTCGGCCTCTCCCCCGTGCACCGGGCACGCCAGCCCGCGGGAATGTGTTGTAACCGCCTGCAGAAATGTGATGAGTACAGTCTCCGGCCAGCGGCCTGGCTCCGTGGCTGAGAGTCCACCTAAGAATGGGGAGGTCACGGCTCAATTCCCCGTCGGGGCACTTGCCCAGGTTGTGAGCTGGATCCCCACAGTGTGGGACATGCAGGAGGCTGCCAACCCATGATTCTCTCTCATCATTGATGTTCTTCTCTCTCTCTCTCTCTCTCTCTCTCTCTCTCTCTCTCTGTCTCTCTCTGTCTCTCTCTCTCCCCTCCCCCCTTCCTCCCTGAGATCAATACAAATATTTTTTAAAGTTTTTAATATATTTTAAAATAAATAATAACGTCTCCAAGCACAGAATGGGATGAAAGGGACACTATGAATTCCCACTTTGTGTGTGAGGGTCAAATGAGCTGACAGATGTTCACAATGCTGGGTGGTCACCGACGTGTATGAAGCATACATACGTATTGGCTGTGGAATCATATTTTTATTATTAACTTAGCAAGTAGCCCCACCTATTAAATTCTAAATGTTTCCCTTCCAGGTTTAGGCTACATAAAAATAATTGCTTCTTCTCCCCCCCCCCCCCCCAGCGGTACAAACTTTCTTACTTTCCCTTAAATCAACGGCTGATTTTTCTATGTAGCTAGTTGGTATGTTGGTGATTAAGGTTAATTCTCCCGCCGGGGATTTGTTTTATTTTAGTACTTAAAAGGGAAAAAAAAAAAAAAACCTAAATTTTTATCATTGGCATTTATCATAATAGCATATTTCTCAATTCTGACTTAAGTACTAATATCATAATATTTTGAATACTATACAATTTGCTCCGCAAATAATAATTGGACCCATAAATTTAAATGGGTATCGGTGTATCTGTAATTATGCCGCATTAACATTATTCCATCATCACTTTTCAATTATCTTTTCACGGGGAAAATAGTGACACACCAATTCCTGCAGCCATCGGTGCTTCATTGAATCGGGGCCTTATCTCTGGCCGTTAGGCCATTACCTTCCTGCAGGGAGCTCGCCGGTGGGCTGCGCCTGCGCTGTCGGACGGTGGGGAAGGCCGGCTCTCGGGTGTGGAGGTGGGAAATGAGAACGGGTCCATCCATGCCCTCCGAGCAGCGGGTGGCGTGGTCAGGTCAGAACCAGGCTCAGCCTGTCACGGTTTTGGGGAAAGCGCTGGGGAGTGGGGCATTGTCCAGAGGCGTGTGCCCGAGAATAGGAGCTGAGGGGCCTGTGGGTACCTGAGGGTTTGACGATTGCTCTTCAGCAGGAGGGGATGGAGCCGTTACTCATTTTCAGAGAAACCAAGTGTCTTGGTCCGGGTCCCGGGGACGGGGACGGCACTCTGGGGAAACGGGCAGGACAGGCCCGGGAGAAGCCGGAGGGCGCAGGTGGCGTGCCGGCGCCAGGACTGGCAGCACCGGGTCTGGGGGAGCCTCCCGCACCCTCCCTGCCCCCCGAGCTCCCCACCCCAACCCCCAGCGGATGGCGCGGCTTTAAAGAGAAAATGTCTATAGTGTAGAAGACCGAATGCCTAGGACCGGGCCAGAGACCCAGAGGCCAGAGGTCACAGAGGTCCGAACACCGGGGTACCAATGACCAGCATGCGGGTGGGGCCGTGGGCGCTTGGAGAGGCAGGAGGAAGGTCTGCGTGGGCACCACCAGGGGTACCGGCCTGCAGGCTCACCTCCCGTCCGTGTGTCGGTGCCCGCCGTGGGAGTCCCCGGGGTCATGGAGCAAGGTCACCGGCAGGCTCTGCTCCTGGCCCCTCATGGCGTGGGGCCTCCTGCGAGGCCTGGGGACCTCCCTCGGGGCATTGGAGTCCACCCTCGTGGCCGGGGGGCCTCCCCTGTGGCCTGAGGACCTCCCTCGTGGCGTGGGGACCTCCCAAGGGCCGTGGACACAGGTGAAAAGTCCTGGAACTCGCCCCCGTAGAACTCTACTTCTGCTTTGTCTGTCTCTTACAATGGAGGAGTGCCGTTCCGAGGTGAGGCCTCCAGCCTCTTTCTTTCCCCCCACAGTTAAGGCACCATTCGAATAACGTTTCTTCTGCATCATCTTTATAGAGTGTTTTTTTTTATTTAAAACAAAAAAACAAAAACAAAAACAAAAACGAGGTATTCTCCTCGTGATGCTGGCCAGCCGTAGCATTTCAGATCCCCGCCCCCCTCGCCCCGCCCGCCCCCTTTGGACGCAACTTCATCCTCTGCCCTTGAAATCCGAGGCACCTGTCAGCCCGGATTTTGGAGTGGCCCCTTCCTGGCTGGAGTCTCAGCCTCAGCTTCTCCGTCCGTGACGTGGGGACACTGAGCTCCGTCAGTGGGGTTGTGGGAGACTCAGATTCAGCGTCGTGGGGGGCACATCTCTGTCACTCACGGCCGTTACGGACGTGACTCCACCCGTGAGGTTTGAAGCGGGTGTGGGAGGATGTGGCAGCGTCGTACCTCTGAGTGGCAACCGAAAAAGCTAAGATTTCCGTGTTGCCAGACGTACGGGGACGAATCGTTTCGCTGACACTTCCCCTGACATCTGCACTTCAGACGAGTCCTCAATCATCTGAGAAAAACAATGCATCAGGAACACTGTGCCCCAAGACAAGCACTCACCTGGACCCCCAACGCCGGTGCACGCCTCTCCCCGCCGACCTTCCCGGAATCCGCGGGGAGCGCGAGTGCGTTTCCCATGAAGCCGGAAACAACTGGTCCGGTGGGCGCCCTCGTCATCCGACACATTCTGAACAGAAACCCAGGGGGGCTGGGGGCTGTGTGTCCTCTCGGGGGGAGGACTCACTCAGCGCCCCCCGCGTTAGCGCAGTTCGTTACCAGTTGCCAGTGGGGATCAAAGGGCCATGACCGGCGAAGTGGGGAGCGAGTGACGAAAGCCGGCCGCGCGGGGAGGGCAGGCGCCAAGGTCGGCCCCTGTGATACCAGGCGGTGGCCCCGGACGAGCTGAGGATTGTCGCGGGCACCTGCTCGCGTTGACAGCTGGGAGGCTCTGCGCCGTGTCCACCGGGCAAGGCAGGGCTTCCGGCGCGGCTGACCTTGCCTGCACTCGGACTTCGTTTTAAGTCACTGACTTCTCTGATGTGGTGTTGGATGCACTAGGGCCAGACCATTTACAAAACGTCTTTATTCAAGCCGTTCCTTTTCTTATTCCCAAAGCACTTGACGCAGGAAGTCACAGGTTGTTAAGAGTCTTAGAGTTCTCTTCTTCCTCTCCTGTGGATGTTTGTAAATATCTCCTATGTTTCCTTTGACTCCCTCGGTATTTCTTTTCACAGATGGGTTTAATTTTTTTTTTAATGCTTGGGATTATATTTGAAATAGAATTAGATGAAATCTAAGAAAGCCCTGTAATTGATTTAGTTTCCTGATGTTCCATTAAATAATTCCCTGACGACAACTCTCGTCTAAACGCCAACAATGACAGTAATACAGGCATGTGCTGCCCCGCCTTGAGCATCAGCCCGGGAACCAGGAGGCCACAGTTCGATTCCCAGTCAAGAACGCAGGCCTGGGTTGTGGGATGATCCCCAAGGCGGGCGTGCAGGAGGCAGCTGATCAATGATTCTCTCTCATCATTGATGTTTCCCTCCCTCTCTCCCTCTCCCTTCCTCTCTGAAATCAATGCAAATGTATTTTTAAATAATCCTATAGAATAAAAGGCTAATATGCAAATCTACCAAACAGTGGAATGACCGGTCTCTGTGACGCGCACTGACCACCAGGTGGCAGACATTCGATGCAGGAGCTGTCCCCCGGTGATCAGTGACTCTCACAGGGGGAGTGCCACTCAGCCAGAAGCTGGGCTCATGGCTAAGCGAGCTCAGCCGAGGTGGCAGGAGCCTCTCCCACCTCCACGTCAGCACGAAGGATGTCCAGCTGATGGCCTGGGCCTAAGCCATCAGTTGGACATCCCCCAAGGGCTCCTGGACTTCGAGAAGATGCAGGCTGGGCTGAGGTAACCCCTGCCCTCCCCCCAAGTGCACGGATTTCATGCACCAGACTTCTAGTAATAATAACAATACGGCCATGTGCCACTGAACGACGGGTATATTCTGAGAAATGAGTCACTAGGTGACTTCATTGTTGTGTGATTCACAGAGTGCATTGCTCAGACCTAAGTGTGCCACCTCAGGCTGGGCGTGTAGGTGCTGTGCGTGTAGGCGCTGCATGTATACATGCTGCGTGTGTGTATGCTGGACTCCTCTACAACCAGCAGCAGGATTGTCTACACCAGCATCATCACAAACATGTGAGGAAGGCGTTGTGCTGGCATGTTCCATGGGCTGTGACGTTACTAGGTGATAGGGTTTTTTTTCGGCAACATTCGGATCCCATGGGACTGCAGTTATAGATCCGCTCCCTCGTTGGCCAAGGCATTGTGACAGGGTTTGTGATACATGTCAGTCCACTGAGTAGACACTTGTTTGTGCCTTTCTCCTGCTGACAACATCCCCCTGACACTGGTCCAGCCGTGCGGCGCAGCGGGCGGCAGCCACTCCATCCGGGGCAGCATTACTCCATCATTCCCCTTCTCCCAGCCTTTCCTGAGCTCCCGCCATGTTAGGATGTGCAGAGGGCCGGCCCTCAGGGAAGGCACCTGGGCATTTTTTTTTTTAATCAGTGTCAGCTGAATCCGAGGCGCCAGGCAGAGCCGCATCTTGGAAACGCATCCACCAAAAAGGCTGGATGCGTGATCAGTACTGACTCTTAACTTGCTCCAGGTGTCAGGGGGAGGGGCCCTTGAAATGTAGATTCAGCCGAGCCCCGGGAATGAGGGAATGAGTGGGGCCTTGGCCCACTTAAGCTCCTTTGATTTTAAATCTTTTCATGTGAAACCCCTTTCTGTTTTAGCATAAATAAACACACTGCGTTTGGGTTGGAATTCTCTGTCTCTCCATCAGAGAGCAGAGATTCCACCCAGCCCCAGCTTTATTTCTACTTCTGTGTCGTCTATTCTTTTCTATTATTTCTCAATTCCCAGCCCCTCTACTCAGTAATTGGACCCTGCTCTTCTTTCCACGCCGGACGTGGGAAGAAGAGAAACCCCGCCCCCCAACAAGGATACATACCGTAGAGGGTTCAAGGGACCTGGTTCCTATAAACGAGGTATGTCTACTCTGCCTGTGAGAGGGGTGGCGAGGTGATGCAATCTATGGGAGGAGCATCAGCATCGTGTCAGTGGTTAAAGGGATGGCAGGGGTCTCTGACCCGTGTCATCAGGATGGTCTTCGTGGATCAGGTGACCTTCTCAGACATCAGTAAGCAGAGTCGGGGAAGGGGTCCAGCGTGAATGACCGGAGTGAGGGGAGAGGAGAAGGCGAGGTATCCTCACTGTGGTTTGGAGACCACGGCCCTGGGCCTGGAACCTGATGTTGCTGTGGGCGAGGTGAGGGAGTAAGGACTGGCCTCGAGCCCGTTAAAACAGGCGTAAGCCAGGCCCAGGAAGCTGGAATTTATTTAACAGAAAGTGGTGAATTTTTGAAGGTTTTTGTCAGTGGAGAAAGCAACACGTACTGAGTTGGCGAGGTCTGATGAGGTGACTGTAGAGGATGAGGTGGGGGCAGAGCACAGCGGCAGGAGCGTTATTTGGAGGCAGATCCTACAGGGAAGTGTGGTGGCGGCGGCGACAGGAACAGAAAGGGCGACCGGCCTGGACCGCAGGAGGGATGTGGAGGGTGGGATGCGCCCGAGTCCTCCTCACACGTCCACGCTGGCGAGTCCGGGTGTTCTTGGCGACATCACCCAACGGCTAGCATTTGGCTTAGGACAGCGTTTCACTGAAATACAGCAAGATGCGTTCAGCATGAAGAAGGAAATGTTAGGGGACTGTCATTGGGCTGGTGTTTGTCTTAAGTAACCGTAAGTCAGAGCTGCCCCTACCCGCAATGGGGTACCTGAATATTCTCTGCCAGCAGAGAGCAGCCAAGCCAGGTTAAGTCAGAGCCCTTCTCCTCCGAGGCCTCGAGAGCATTTCTCTCCGGTCCCGTTGAGTCCGCCTTATAGACGAGGGCCATTTCCTCTCTCCAGGGCTCGCCGAAATGACTGCGATCACAGCGCCTCGCAAGGATAGCCTCAAAGCTAGAGGCAGATAGAGATTGATGTAAAATCAGACATAGTGCTAATATTTATTAGCCATCTTCCCGGCGTATCAATGAATTATTCAAGTCGCTGGAAAAGACTTCCCGTGACTTCCCTTTATCCTCAATATGAAAGCTTTGAGAGCAAATGAAGTTTCCCGAAAATCCTAGGAGCCCTGCTGTTCTTTGGAGATTTTACTGACGCTCAGTCAACAATGGCCGTTGATTTCAGCTCCAACGACGGGAGGGAAGGGCCTCGCGCCCTCCCGCCGGCGACCGCAGCATCACACACACGCTAACGTGCCCGTGTTCTGGGACATGGATAGGTGCGCACGTGCACGCACACGCCAGGGGCTGGCTGGTGTGTGGGCACCACGTTGCCTCTGTGATTGGGAACAGCTAGGGGCCCAAAGCCAGCTCTGGTCTCCACCCTGGCGAGCAGACAGGTTTCACCAGGAGCGACAAGCAAAGTCTAGCCGAATCCAGCCCGTCACGCTCAGTGCTGGGTCATTCGAAGCAATGGTCCGGCCAAAACAACGCAGTCTCTCAGTCCGGCCATTGAGTAGGTGACGGTTACTTCAGAAGTGACAGGAACGCGGTGATTTTGGTAATTTCCATTGTTTGCTGATAGGCATGGCCCATGAGATAAGACAGATGTGTAACTAAAATGCTTATCTACCACACAAAGAAAATAATGAACAACACACACTGAGGGACAAAAGCAGATCCAGAGACAGGGGAGCATCGATCAGACCGTCACAGCTCAGAGGGAAGGTAGGGGAGGGCGGGGTAAGGGGGAGAGATCGACCAAAGGACTTGTATGCATGCCTATAAGCCCAACCAGTGGTCACAGACACCAGGGGGGGGGTGGGTGGGTGAGGGCATGAGTGGGGGTTGGGAACGTAATGGGAGTGGGGGTGAGGACACCTATGTAATAGCTTAATCATTAAAGAAATTGAAATGAGAAAAAGAAAAGAATTAGGGGATGAAGAAGGTGCTAGAACAACAAGACAAACATACATAATGACAGTCCTCATGACCGTCAGGGAAAGTTCACACAGATATTTAAAAGTATTGCATTTGGATGTGCGTTAGGTCTAGATATGTGAGGAATATGGGCTCACAGTGTTGTAAAGATTTATAAAGGAAGCATCAATCATATTTAAAAATGAAAATAATGGTGTTTTTTTTTAAATCATCAATGAAGATAAAGAGATAACTCTGAAAAGAAATCATTAGTACTCTAGTATTAATACCTTCCAGCACTTTCAACCTAGGTTGATACCTAGTCTCATACCTCTAATAGCAATGGCAGAATATTACCCCAATTCTTTCTTTAAGAAAAAAAAAAAGTTCTTTGTTAGGAAGCAAGATATTTTAATGAAAATGATCTGAAACCAAAAAAAAAAAAAAAAATGCAATTGTAGCAAAATAGATGAGAAAATTGTACTTCTTGTATTAAAGTATTTTTCATAAAACATTGGAAATATATTAATGAAAATTTAATCTCATAGAAGAACGTTAATCCGCTGTAATGCTGCTTTGTGTGTGCGTAGATGAGATTGCACGGGCGTAAAACAAATCATGTCATCCTAATATTGTTTCGTTTCCCCTGCGGAAACACTTGTATAAAACAGTTTAAAAACCGTATTACAAAAGGGGGAAGTCTTAGACCTCGTGAGAATGGTACCTTTAAACAAGTTATTTTTTTATGGAAAAGCAAGGGAAATTTTCGAGAACAACATTTACATTTAAAATTGGTGAGGAAAGGCCGTATTGTCACCATGGATGTCAGTTTTCCCCAAATGTAAAGTGAAAGCCCAGGAAAGCGACCCCTGGGGGGACGCGGGGGAGGAAGGAAATGCTTTCAAGGACCCGCTCTAAACGCCCCACTTTCCGGCACATCTTCGGGCAGCCACATCCGTCCTCGCGTTTCCTTTTACAATCACGGTGACTCAAATGACTGTTAGTTTCACAGATAACTCCACAGCTCTCTGTACGCGGGAAAGCAGTTTTTATTCTTCAGGATAATAGGTCCATTGCCAACATTTTGCTTAATTTGACATTTCAATTTTATTTCGTTTTCGTAGATGACACGTGACTAAAATATCTGTAAGTTGTTATTTTGCATATGGTGGTTACATTGTTATGCTTGGGAGTCAGACCTAACCTCTCGGCATCGCACGCTCCTCATGGGTAAAACTCTGGTGAATAGTATCACCAACTTCACAGAGTTGTTGGCAAAATTAAATACGCTCCGTGTATAAAAAACACCTAACACACTGAGTGCCTCACACATGGAGGTGAGATCAGACAGCCCCATGTGAAAGAATGCAACCAAGCTACTATTTTACACCACTCACAGGCATTAACCAAAAATGGATGAAAGATCTGAATGTAAGGCCTGAAACTCCTAGAAGAAAGCATAGGCCTCTGAGATTTTTTTTTTAATTTGACACCAAAGCAAAAGCAAGAATAGACAAGTAGAACGACACCAAACTAAACAGCTTCTGCACAGCAAAGAGGCAACACATTGTGAAGGCAACCTACGGAGTGGGAGAGAATATTTGCAAATCACACATCTGCCAAGGGGCTAATATACCCATTTCGTAAAGAACCCATTCAACCCATTAGCAGAAGAATAAAAAACAACAGGCCGAAGACCTGAGCAGACATTTTTCCAAAGAAGACAGGTGGGTGGCCAACAGGCACAGGAAAAAAAAACGCTCCACATCGTCGAGCATCGAGCAAATGCTAATCCAAACCCAATGCGCTGTCACCCCCACACGGCACGACGGCCGTCCGAACCGAGACAAGACAGGGCAAGTGCTGATGGGATCGTACACTGGTGGGATCGTACAGTGGCTTCTCAAAATGTTAGAAATATAACCCAGAACTTCCACTTGACTACTTATCCAAAGGAAACAAAAAACGCTGATTCACAAACATACAGGCACCTCCAATATAGGTGCCAGTCCAGAGAGAACAAAGCGTCTGCCCTTATCCGCAGCCCCCGGGGCCCGGGGACACACTGAGGGCCCATTGGGGTGGATTTCCAATTTCATTCGCAAGAGCAACAGCCCCCAAGTCTCTCCCTTCCCCTACATTCTGACTTGCCATTTTGTACTTGTTAGGATATTTAGGGGGGACAATGGCACAAACTAAAAAGTGAGTCCAATTTAGTCCCTTCAATTGTAACAGGACTTAGAGTGTTGAGTCGTTATATTTACCAGACGTCTCTTCATATCGGTAACGTTTGGGGTCCTAGTTCTGTAGGTTTTTAATAGGAATTATCAACGGGTTCCTGACAGACTCGATCATTACTTGAGCAAGGACTGTGGCGGGGCGTGTATCTTATTTTACCGTGTTTCGCGACCTCATGCTGTCTTGTATGGCGACCCCATCCTACCTGGTGTGGGGATCTAACCCTACCGTGTATGGGTTCTCATCCTATGTGTATGGGGTCTAAACCTACTGTGTATGGGGTTCTCATCCTACCATGTATAGATCTCATCCTACTGCATACGGGGTCTCATCCTACCATGTATGGGGGTCTCATCCTACTGCATACGGGATCGCATCCTACCTTGCTCTCTCAGGCTGGCCATGCTCAGAACTGCCCTGGCTTTTCAGTAGGAGGAAAATAACTTCAAATGCTTCACGCTGATCTCTGTAAGGAGTTTGCTTTTTTTCTTAATTTATGACACTGAGTCGTAGACCCAGGCTGCAGCTACATAAAAGGAGTGACAAAGTTTCAGAAATGCCCAGATAATTCAGAATCAGCGTTCACAGGTACTGAACTATCAATCCAAATCATTACATTCCCCTTGGTTAAAAGGCGTGCCCGTAATCGGCGTGACCTTGCCGTAGCTCGGCGCCAGTCAGAAATTCCAAATCCTTTAGTAATGTTTGTTTTCATCTGAAAGTGCTGCTCTCAGTGTCACATGCAGCTTTCTTCCCACTCCAAAGCTTTGTTTTGTTAGGTAAGTTGAAATGAGAAAACACAAAATTACTATTAGTAGTAGTAGTCACAGTGTTAATTACTAACTAAAGAGGGTGGACAAGTTCACCCTCTGGCCTCACAGCAATATGGACACCACTGTGCTCGGTTGTGGTAAAGGAATTACCGCTGAAACTTGTCCCCGAGGGCAGGGCATGGCTCCGGTGACCGGCGGGAGGCAGGAGGCTCCTGTGGCCACTGTCTGCGCTGGCCGCACCTGAAGATGGGCTGCAGAGTGAACCATTTTATTAAACAACTAGAGGCCCGGTGCATGAAATTCATGCACGGGTACAGTCCTTAGGCCTGGCCTGCAATCAGGGCCATCTTCCCCAGCTGCCTGCAGCTGGCCCCGCCCCCCCGCTGCCACCCACCCCCCAGTTCCAGGTCAAGGGTAAAGGTCACCTTAAACTCTAATAGCTTACCTGGGTGATCAGGGCCTGATGGCCAGGGGGAGGGACCAAGAGGTTGGCTGTTCCTCCCCACTCCCTGGCCCCCACCCCCACCATCGGTAACCCTCAGTGTGTGGGGTGACTTGGTGGGGTGGGGGCCTTGCCTGGTGCTGCCCACATCCCCCACTACCCACTCCCGGTTCTCCACTCACCATTGGGGGGTCGGAGCCTGCCGGCCAGGGAAAGGAACTGAGAGGTGGTCAGTACACCTCATAGTGACCGGTCCAGCAGTCATTCTGGTCGTTCCATCATTAGGGTCAATATGCATATTACCCTCTTATTAGAGGGATGCCGCAGGAAGCTTGCTCCGTGGTGTCCACGCCCCCCCTCCCCCACTGATCAGTGGTGTCCACATCCCCCCTCCCCCAGGCTGTTGTCCGGGGCTGGGGAGCTGATCAGAGGGGCTGCAGTGGCCACAGTTGCCGGAACTTATCCGCAGCGTATCATGGTCACAAAGACATAACGTGTTCTCTTACTTCCTCCTTGCCCCTGTCCCTACAGGCATGTGCGATGGCCCCTGTTTCGAACAGAGAGCCCACAGCAGGCCGGCCCTGGGGTGCCAGCGCTCCCTCTCCATGCGGCCCGCTCTGGGCTCACCTCCTCTGAAAACCCCGAGGGAGGCAGGGGAGAGCAATCGTGCGCACTAAACTGAGGACTGGAAGCGATAAAAATGTAACTCAGGCAAATAAACAGCCTTTATTCAAAAGTCTCCCACGTCAGCATATTTCACCTATCAGCATTTGCAAAAGCTTCAGTTTCAATTCTTGTGCAAACCCAGTTCCGCTGCTCCTGCAAATTACCGGGCCACGTTTCCACTTTCCGCCCACAATTTAAACACCCCCCCTTCTCTTTCTCCCCCCCCCCCCCCCCCCCCCCGCCCTCCCACTCTTCTCACCACGTGGCCGGAACTGCTATTGGACTCCAGCAGAGCCTGGGCGCTCCGGGGCGGGCTGGCGGGCTGTCGGACTGGGTTCGGCTTTCATAGGCCTGGGGGCAGGAGGCTGTCCCGGCCCCGTTGGACTCACCGGCGGTGAGACGCTGACGGGAAGGGCCCGTCGGGCTGGGAAAGCTACCGCCAGGCGACTCCAAGCTGAAACGGGTGGGAAAGCTTCTACCCCGTCACTGGCACACAGTGAGCTCCGTTCCGGCCGGCCCGTGGCTTCGATTTGCTCCTAAATATGAATTTTTGCGTTCATCGAGCTCCTTCTCCGGGAGAGGTTCCCGCTCTGTCAAGCGTCCGGCTAGTTGCCTGGAAAGGGATCCCCATCTGGCACCTAATGCTTCACGTTAGAAATGCCGGAGAGCAGACACTTGGGCCATCTGAGGTGTCTCCCGGAAGCGGAGTCTGGTCTACGGCAGTGGTCGGCAAACCGCGGCTCAAGAGCCACATGCGGCTCTTTGACCCCTTGAGTGTGGCTCAGCGTTAGAACCGCTTCTTCAAAAGAGACCCCGCCCGGGCCGGAAGCCGACTCTGCAGACTTTCAGTCGCACTGTACGTGCACGCCCACACCTGGTGTTTTGTGGAAGAGCCGCACTCAAGGGGCCAAAGAGGCCCATGTGGCTCTCGAGCCGCGGTTTGCCGACCACCGGTCTACGGAGACTGCAGGCTGCGCTCTGCGCCGGAAGCGCCGGCAGAGAGTGTGTTTGTTTCCTGCGGGAGAACAGGCTGCGCGCGGGCGCCGTGTGTCCGCTCCCCTGTGGCTCCCTGCCCCGCGGTGCGGGCTGTCCGTCGCGCTCTGCCGTGACAGCGTCGCCAGCGGACACTCCAGCTCCTTGGTTCCGGGTTTGCCGCGCCGATGAAATCCCGGCCCCCAGCAGAGAGCCCTTGAGAAGCGCATCTCCCCATCGTTCGCTGCGTTTGCTGACGACACTTAGAACTCCGACACTCCGCCCTGGCCGGTAGGGCTCCGTGGATAGAGTGTCCGCCTGCAAACAAAAGGGGCCCGGGTTCGACGGCGGTCCAGGGCACGCACTTCGGTTACAGGGTCCACCCCGGCCTGGGGCCCTGGTTCGGGGCCCGTGCAGGAGGCAACCAGACGTGTTTCTCTCGCATCGCTGTCTCTCTCTGTCTCTCCCTCTCTCTCTTCCACCGTCTCTAAAAATCAATGGGAAAATACCCCCGGCTGAGGATTTTTTGTTTAAAGCAAGAAAGAAATCTGGCGTTTCTTTTTTCCTCCCGTGCCTCAGCCACACACACACACACACACACAGTCAGAGCTGAGCAGAGGTTGTCATTAACGTTTCCTGAAAACGGAAGCCTGCGCCAGCCGGCAGCTGCCACGCTGGCTGGCTCTTCGGTGCTCAGCATCAGCCTCACGCAGTCCAACGGCTTCCCACAAGTCTGCGTCTCTCCCGAAGGCAGCCACGACGTTTCCCTCCCGGCGGAAATCATTACTACTTGGCTCTTTCTCACGTTGGCTGAAAAGGACCATGTTGCTCCGTAAGAAATCACATTCACCCAAATTTGGATATTCAATGAAAACATTGTTTGTAAAATCCAGCACTTCCTTCGTCTTAGAGCAAAGGCTGCTCATATAGTGAATGGGGATAATACAGCTTTTCATTTTGGAAAGAGAACGTGTTTTTTTTTTTTTCTCTCAAATGTAGGGGTGACTCGGGCAATCCCCACTTTAAACCAAGGCGGACTTCGGAAAAGAGGGGAGGAGATTTAACCGCCGGCCCCTCGGTGTGCTTAAAACTCACCTGCTCAAACCTTTTCAAATCCACAGAAACGCTCTTGCCGAGGGTGAGAACTCGTAAGTGTGTAAATAGCAAACAAGGAATAAGAATCCGCTTAATTGCAGTCACCCCGTTTAACATACAATGTATTTAGAACTGAATTTGGTCATATAATACCAGAGGCCCGGTGCACGGAATTCGTGCATTGGGGTGGAGGTTGTATGGGGGTCCCTCAGCCTGGCCTGTGCCCTCTCAAAGTCTGGGAGCCCCGTGATCGATGCCCCCCAGAGGGAGGCCCCGCCCAGCTGCCACAGCCCGCCGGCCAGTGGCCTGGGCCTCTCTCTTTGGGGCGACCATAGAGCCCGCCCCTCCCCCCTGATTGATGGTCCCACCGGCCAGTGGCCTGGGCCTCCCTCTGCGGCGTGATCATGGGACGATGGCAGGGCCCCCGACCGATCGCATCGCACCCGCCTCGGCCGGCCTGGCGCCCGTGGGTGTCACACGTGTCCTCTGGGCTGTGGTTCTGCTGATCGGCTGTGGGGTCGACTCGCATACGAGGCTTTTGTTGTCACAGACCTGGGTTCAGAAACCCCGCGAGATAGGATGGGATTATATGACAAGTTATTTGCCTCAAAGTCCAATTTCCCTCCGCTATACCAGTACACTCCAATGTGATCATTGCTGACGCCTGAGAGCAATAAATCTACTTTGCAGTTGGAAAATGGCAGCTGTTTAGAAATTTTCATTGTTGGGTTGGTGGGAAATTTAAATATTTCGGTGACAGTTGGCCCAAGATGATCATCTTGCATTTCACAAGTGATCAGTGCCCCCGTTGGGAAGGTGGAACGCTTCCCCGGAGCTTCCCCGTCGACGGCGGCTTCGTCCTGTGCAGGAGAAGGAAGAAGAGAGAGGGACATCCAGCTGGGAATGGGGTCGCGCTTCACAGCTTTTATCTTCAGAGGAAAGAAATGCTGTGAGTTCCATTCAGGGCACAGGGCCTGCGGGGAGGGGAGGTGTTGGAGCCCCGGGCCCCCTCTGGCAGGCCCGTGCTGTGTTTAGACGTGGCGTGGTGGGCTGCGAAGCCGTCGCAACGCTGATGCGGTTGATAAGCACCTCCCCGCCCCGAACAAGGCCTTGCAGCCGCCATTGTCCAGTCGTGCGGGAGAGTCTGTTGCAAACGGTCGCTTTCCCGGAGGATCCGAGGCCGCCCGGGAGGGCGGGCTGTGTCGGCCGAACGCGGAAACACCCGAGCTCTGAACGGGATGCCACCTTATGGTTAAGAAAAGGAAAGGAAAAAGGAAAGAAAAAAAAGAAAAAAACAAAGGTCCATCCCCTCGACGTATGGACAGCGAAGCCGAAAACAAAGCAAAGCATTCGTTGAGGGTTCTAAAGGGATCTAACTTCAAACCATCGCCCCAAAAGGCGCTTCCCTTTGCAGAGCCAAAGGAGGAATCCAGTCCTTGATTTCCTTCCCGTCTCCCCTCTCTCTCCTGTTCTCTCCTCTCCAGAGACCACCACGGCGGAATTCATGGTTGTTTCCACTGTAATTTTCCGAACCTGATGGGAGAAAGGCTTTTATCCCGAAGCAGATAACGCCGTTTCTATAAAGTGAATTGAGTTCCAACTCACTCCGAATGAACAGACATCTCCGGCAAAACAAGTGTTGACGATTTCATCTAGGTCTTGAATGGAGCGCTTCTTAAAAGATCAACTATATCCACGTCTCTCTTTCATCCCTATCTTAATTCTGATTTTTTTTTAAAAAAGGAAAACAAGCTCAAAAGCAACTGCTTCCAAAGGCGTAAATATCGTGAGTTATCTTTTTTAAGGACATCTTGTACGACTCCGCTTTCGAAAAACACCAGCTTACGTGCCAGCAGGGAATTAGCTCGGACCCTCGCAGTCCCCTGACCCCGGGCCGGCCACGGGGGACGAGCTCCGTCACCCGACAGGAAGTCTGTTTAACGCACCAGGACGTGTCGGGACGGTCCTTGCTCTGGGCTCCACCTGCACATGCCCGCCGGGGCCTGAGCCCGGGCCCCCGCTGCGGCTGGGCCGGGGGTAGGGGGGGCCGGGGGAGGCTGCAGGCCAGGGCCAGGGAAGCGCCCCCAGCCTGGCTGTCGAGCGCAGGACACTTTTTAGCTCAGCATCCGGGGAAATCCAAAATGCCTCTTCTGATCCAAAAAGAAACGACTTGGCGTCTTCCGTTAGCCTTTTTTTTCTTGAAGCTTCCACTCGGCATTGCTTCGCGAGGACCTTCCGGCCCAGGTGGGCACGTACCATAGGACCCACGGTCTCTGGACACGCGAGCTCATCGCCTGCCCTCTGTCCCCCAGGGCCCCAGGAGGGTGAGGGCAGGGGGGGGACACGGCATGCTGTCTGTCGCTGCTCCGTCCCAGGGACACTCTCCACCTGAGAAAGGCTTCGGCCGGCCTTGGCCTGGGTCCTCTCCGGATGCCCCGCGTGCACGTCGGCCCCGGACAGCGCTCCGACAGGCCCGGCGGCTGCAGCCAGAGCCTCGGTTTCTGGCTGGGCGGCCTCAGGGGCGTGAGCGCATCGGGCCTGGCACGCCCCCACCCGCCCCTCCCCGCCACCCCCCACGGGTGCTGTCCGCACAGGACGGGTGGCATTGGCAGATTTGTGTCACTTGCGCGTGTCGGACGGAGAGTGCATGGGAGCCGGGCTGTGGGGCGTGGAGGGTGGAGGCAGCTGGCAGGTCGGCGTTGGCGGGGCAATTCGGCACCACCGGCCAGCCATCCTGGGACTCCCCCTTCTTCCCTGACTCACCTGGGTTCCCAGGAGCCTCCCAAGCTCGTGTTTTCTTTAAGAACCTTTGGTCCGCCGGCTTCTCCCTGTGCCCGGCTGGGAGGGTGCCAGGTGCTCCCCTCCCGGGGCCCCGCCCACCCCGGGGCCCCCTGTGGGTGCCCCTCCGAGTGCAAGGCTGTGCCTCCGAGGGAGATTCCAAAATTAGCGAGAGCGCTTCTTTCCCAGAAATCGTGCTGGTTTCCTGCCTAGTCAGGACCGGAGAGGACAGCAGTTCCCCGGGCATTTCGGAAAGAGCCCGGAGCGGGCCTGCGTGCTCACAGCGCCGGCGACCTCGAGATGCCCCATTTCCGAAGGACCGGCGTGCGTGCCCGTCCCATCGGTGCACCTGCCACGGCTGGCGCTGGGCGCGAGGGTCGGACAGATTCAAACCAGGTTGCGCGCCCCTTGGGGCTGTCAGGGATGCTTGCTGCTCCTCCCGGCTCCGAGGGAGAGGACCGAGAACCCTCCCCACCCCCACCCCACTAAGCCACACGCAGCGCTGATTCGGACGCAGGTGCCGGAGGCAGCGGAGGCAGCCAGGGGCGCTCCGGGAGCACCGCCCATCCTGTTTTGTGGCAGGTGTGGGTGACCACTGTGTCCTAAGGGAGGGCCCGGTTAGGCTCCCCCAGCGAGACAATGCCCCCCCCCCACTCCCCACTCCCCCCAGCAGGAGCCTTTCCCTCGGGCGTGGATGCCCGGCTGTGCCCGGCTGGGTGCGTGGCCCGCGGGCGGACAGCAGGCCACGGCGACTGCCACGTGCCCAGCCGGGGAGTCCCTGCTCTGGCCGCTCAAACTGTCCCTTTTTCAGTTCTCCCCTTTTCCCTCTAAGAGTCATAACTGTTTACAAAGGAAAGAATATAAAGCTGCTACACAGTCCAGAAACTGCAAAAAGAGCTCAGAGGACATGTCACGGAACCCGACGTGACACATGTCTGCCGCCGTCCGTGTGTGCCGCTTAGCAGGCACTCCTGCGGCGTGTGCGTGTGTGTGTGTCTGTGTGTGTGTGTGTGTGTGTGTGTGACCTCCCTCTGCCGTGGCTCTGGGTGACGCCGTGCATGGCGGCCACTCCCCCCACGAGCCGCGTTCATGGCCCAGAGGAGGCCGCCGCCAGGCCTGAGCGGGGCAGGGACCCCCCCACTCGGAGCCCATGTGGCATCCAGGGGGAGACAGTGCCCGGCGGGCAGATGAACGAGGGCGAGGCAGGAAGGTGCCAGCGTGTAAGCTGTGCGTGGTGCCTGCATCGCCAGAAGCGGTCCCAGAGGATCGTGGGCACTTAGGGAACCTCCTGGTCCAGAGCAGCGTGCGGGCTGGGGTCACATGCCCCCCGCAGGCGAGCTCCGAGCGGCCCAGGTCCTGAGCCCCGAAGCTTCTCTCCGGCAGCGCAGTGTCCCCGGCCCCGCTCCCTCCCTCCCAGGCAGGCCGGCGCGCTGGCTGTTGGCTGTAAAGAAAACGCAGCTTGCCGAACCCGGTGTGGCCCAGTGCATAGAGCATCGGCCTGCGGACTGAAAGGTCCCGGGTTCGATTCTGGTCAAGGGCAGGTACCTTGGTTGCGGGCACATCCCCAGTGGGGGGCGTGCAGGAGGCAGCTGATCGATGTTTCACTCTCATCGATGTTTCTAACTCTCTATCCCTTCCCTTCCTGTCTGTAAAAAAATCAATAAAATATTTTTTTTTAAAAAAAAGGAAGAAAACAAAGCTTTTGCAGCACCGATGCGTCTCTTTAGCTGCCGCCCATGAAATAGGCCCCAAGCTGCCTCATCGGGACAGACGAGGGTCAATCCTCACCCCTTCCAGGCGTCCGATCCCCGCAGCACAGTTTCCCAGCCCCAGTCACACCCTGAGAATGACGAGAGAGGCAGCGTTTCTTCAAATCCATCCCATTTTTGAAATGGAGCTCTCAGCCGTGGAAGCGTGTATACATTTAGGGGTGGGAGGGGGGACACCCTCACGCTCAGATTCTCAAAGATACGGACCCTCGTGCCCGCCTGAAGGGGAGGCCCCCTTCCTCCCCGACCGGCCGGTGCCCTGGTCCCGGGGGCACAAGGGGCGGGAGGGGGGGTGTTGCTGCCCCGTGATGCCAACGCCTCTGCAGCCACAGCCAGCCCCCCCCCCCCCCCCGGCCCGCTCTCTGAGCCAGCACCTCCCTCTCTGCTCTGTTCTGTTATCACCGAGTGCACACACTGCGGGGGAACAAAAAAGCTACATAGCGGGCTCACTCCCACCCGAGATGTTTTCTGAAAAGCAAGAACAGGTTCTCATTGAGACGAGGGGCTGCCTGTCAGGGCGGATTCTGGAAGGCCCTGGAAGACGGGGCGGGTGAGGCCGCCTTTGTGTGGGGCCCCCCCGGCCCTCGCCTCCGCTGGGAAAGTATGCCGCGTGGCCATTCAGCGCTGACCTTTGGCTCACGCGCCAACAAAAGGCGCCATTGATTAGCCATCGGTTTGCGCCTCTTTGTCCGCGAGGAGCCGGCCCGGGCCTGTCACGACTGCGCGCCGTCGCCGGCTGCATTCCCCGCGCGCCCACCCGGCGTCCGCGCCCGGGCCGGGCTGTGGGTGCCCGCGTCCTGCCACCGGCCCCCCAAGTTCATCAGCGTGGCACCTGCCAGGCGGGGGGGAGGCCCTGGAAGATCAGAACTCCCCCCCCCTCCGATTGGAACCCTGTTTCTCACAGATACGCTCTCCAACGCCCACCTCCCGGTCACAGGGCCCCGTCTGTCCCTGCCCCTGTCCCTCCGGCTCCTTCCTGCACCTGTGTGGCCTTTGTCCTCCATCTTCGGGGGTTCTTCCCTGGCACGCGGGTTTCTCTCCACACACACCCCTACCTCCTCCTCCTCTCAGTTCAACACGAAGGCCCCTGATTGCAAAGTCCCCCAAGTGGTCTGAGACCACTTATCCTCGCTGAGGGCAGGGACTCACTTAGACCACCGTGCACATCTTTAAAAAGAGGAAGGGAGGGAGGGAAGGAGGGAGGGAGGGAGGGAGGGAGGGAGGGAGGGAGGGAGGGAAGAAAGGGAGGGAGGGAGGGAGGAGGAAAGGAGGGAGGGAAGAAAGGAAGGGAGGGAGGGGAGGGAGGGAAGGAAGGAGAGAGGGAGAGAGGGAAGGAAGGAGGGAAGAAAGGGAGGGAGGGAGGGAGAAGGAGGGAAGTAGGGATGAAGGGAAGGAGAGAGGAAAGGAGGGAGGAAAAAGGGAGGAAGGGAGGGAGGGAGTGAGAGAAGGAGGGAGGGAGGGAGGGAAGAAAGGAAGGGAGGGAGGGAAGGATGGAGAGAGAGAGGGAGGGAGGGAAGAAGGAAGGAGGGAACGAAAAGCCTGCTTGCTTTAAGCGTATATCGGTCTGCTTTTTTTTTTTTTCCAAGTTTATCTTTTGCTCAAAAA